>JARQOC010000007.1:208796983-208811196 GCA_033576535.1 Allobates femoralis | reverse complement strand
GTGCACACTGGCAGGTTTTCCTGTGATGATAATACTGTATGAACCAACCTGAACACAATGAGGTTTCATGAGACTAGTGAGCGGCAGTGAGAGTGGGATGAGGTCGAGGAGTCCATGAGGAATAGGATGTATTGAGCGAGTGCTGACAACCCGGAACACAGGGAGTTAACCTGAGCTGTGTGAAAGGCTGATTAACAGCAGCTGAGGGGGTGTGTCCATGTGGGAGTGGCTGGCACGATAAGAGCCGGCCACCTGAGTGATTGTGAGATGGATTCTGGAAGCAGAGATTGATCCTGGAAGCTGAGATTGATTCAGATGGAAGCTGAGACCAGCCAAGTGCAGAGCAGTCTGGAGGCTCTGAGTACATGATGGGAGCATGCTAGCTCCATGCCGGTGCCGAGGTCCGTGGTCGTGTCCGCACCTGGAGGGGGAAGCCGTGGCTGAACCTGGTGGATACTGGTCCGGGCGTGGGGTGAAACACGCCCGGGAAAGGAGCCTGTGGGGATGCCTGGTGGAACCTGTGACACAGGTAGCGAGACCCGGATCCGCGCCCGGTAAGAAAGCAGTTCCCGAGCGATAGTGTGAACTGTGCACCTAGTGTGTAAATCATGTTAGGCGAGTATAGACCGCCCTTGGAACCGACTCAGTGGAGTCCGTTAAAGGTCCTGATGAACCGGAATGTATGTAGCCCTTGGAGGCAAATGTATGTAGTGTGCCAGGCGGGCATAGACCGCCTTTGGGTCCGAGTCAGAGTACTCAGTTAAGGGACCCGATGAACTATGTGTATGAGGGCTTAAGTAATGGCCCTGAATAAGAGATGATGACCTATATGTAGGACCCATGTATAAAGATGTGGGGAGAGAGTGAC
This sequence comes from Allobates femoralis, assembly GCA_033576535.1. Lineage (NCBI taxonomy): Eukaryota > Metazoa > Chordata > Amphibia > Anura > Aromobatidae > Allobates > Allobates femoralis. Next base: position 208,810,328 of record JARQOC010000007.1, on the reverse strand, counting down.
CCAGCGAGTATGGATGATGTTGGAGGCGTTCCGTCCTTGGGACGAGAGGGAGGCTTGCCCTGCTGCTTGCAGAGGGTACCCGTCCCTCAACCACGACCTCTAATGGTGTGGGTGTGCCTGTGGTGCCAGACACAGGGGTAATAGGGCTCCTAGTAGGTAACGGATGTAGAGGTTCCCGTGCACTATGGTTTGCCAGTCCCTGTAATGGGCCATGGAGGGGCCACAGTCCATGGATGTGGGCTGTGAGCAGGTGTGTGATCCATGGACGTTTGAATGATGGATCACATACGGTATGTAAGGACCCGGTCAGGCAGGATTCCTGACTACGGGTGAATGTTGAGTCATCATGCTGGGTGACTAAAGCCAGGCGGCAGGTACCGCCATTGGGACCCACAGGGCCCGTTGAGGCGTATGTAACAAAGGTCAGAAACAGGGGTTAGAAGGGCTCCCGTACTGGGTAACGCGTGGTTAGGCCTGAGGCCGCAGCCACGGGTTACTAGGGTTTGCCAATCCCTGTTATGAACCCGGAAGGGTCATCATCGTACTGTAACGTATGTATAGTGTAAGTAGGCCGGAGGCCGTAGCCACCACGGGAGCTGTTAGTAGAGCTCCAATGGGGACAGAGATGGTTAAAGGTCCCGGGTTACTATAAAACGTTATGTGCAATATAAGTGTTATGTGATGTTATGTGTAAATGTATGATGTGTTTATGTAAAGTGTTTTTAATCAATGTGATATGTGTCAAACATGCTACCCGGGTTATGTTGTTAATATGTGAAAATAAACGGGTAGACATTGGTTAAACTTATAAACACGTGTTCTTGTCGTTTTGCAAGCGGGTTCCCCGGTTGCTACCTCGCATATGGTGGAGAATGCGGGCAAGGTTGCCCGGTGAGGAATGCACCCCAGTTACAAAGGGGGGTTGGTACAGCCGAGGGCTGTGGTGCCGGAGCACCTTATATGGACAATTCTGTTGATGCACTTTATATGGACTGGGTTGCTATGGGCAACCGCTCTACGCACCCTAGCATCTGGCCGGTGACCTGGCGAGGTCACGAAGACGTCGTACTCAAAGTATCGGGCGGCCCTAGGGGTCCCGAAGTCAAAGTCGGCGTGATCAAGGTTCCGGTGGCCCGAGGGGTCACGAAGTTGCCAAGACAACGCCACATCCGGATTCTATGAACTGTGTTTGCCCCTGCTGGTTTAAGCAAGGAGGGGGGCGGTTGGACAGGAGTCACAGGTATACAAACCGGGAGCGGTGCCACAAGGTGTTGTGTGGTGGCCCGGCTCCTATGGCAGTGTGTTCATCCCCCACTTGTCTGAACAAGGAGGGGGGAGGTTAGGACACGGTTTACCGGGGTCCTAGGGGTACAAGCCGGCAGTGTGTGTGATCCTTATTCACAAGCCAGGAGCGACGCTGTCACCCGACTTGTCAGGGCCGTGTGTTTAACCCCTACCCACGGGTGTAAACAAGGAGGGGGGTATGTGAGGCACCGCCGGCATGATCCGCATGGCCGGGGTACATCACATGTAGGATCAGAGGATGATCCTGTGCACACTGGCAGGTTTTCCTGTGATGATAATACTGTATGAACCAACCTGAACACAATGAGGTTTCATGAGACTAGTGAGCGGCAGTGAGAGTGGGATGAGGTCGAGGAGTCCATGAGGAATAGGATGTATTGAGCGAGTGCTGACAACCCGGAACACAGGGAGTTAACCTGAGCTGTGTGAAAGGCTGATTAACAGCAGCTGAGGGGGTGTGTCCATGTGGGAGTGGCTGGCACGATAAGAGCCGGCCACCTGAGTGATTGTGAGATGGATTCTGGAAGCAGAGATTGATCCTGGAAGCTGAGATTGATTCAGATGGAAGCTGAGACCAGCCAAGTGCAGAGCAGTCTGGAGGCTCTGAGTACATGATGGGAGCATGCTAGCTCCATGCCGGTGCCGAGGTCCGTGGTCGTGTCCGCACCTGGAGGGGGAAGCCGTGGCTGAACCTGGTGGATACTGGTCCGGGCGTGGGGTGAAACACGCCCGGGAAAGGAGCCTGTGGGGATGCCTGGTGGAACCTGTGACACAGGTAGCGAGACCCGGATCCGCGCCCGGTAAGAAAGCAGTTCCCGAGCGATAGTGTGAACTGTGCACCTAGTGTGTAAATCATGTTAGGCGAGTATAGACCGCCCTTGGGACCGACTCAGTGGAGTCCGTTAAAGGTCCTGATGAACCGGAATGTATGTAGCCCTTGGAGGCAAATGTATGTAGTGTGCCAGGCGGGCATAGACCGCCTTTGGGTCCGAGTCAGAGTACTCAGTTAAGGGACCCGATGAACTATGTGTATGAGGGCTTAAGTAATGGCCCTGAATAAGAGATGATGACCTATATGTAAGACCCATGTATAAAGATGTGGGGAGAGAGTGACCCAGCGAGTATGGATGATGTTGGAGGCGTTCCGTCCTTGGGACGAGAGGGAGGCTTGCCCTGCTGCTTGCAGAGGGTACCCGTCCCTCAACCACGACCTCTAATGGTGTGGGTGTGCCTGTGGTGCCAGACACAGGGGTAATAGGGCTCCTAGTAGGTAACGGATGTAGAGGTTCCCGTGCACTATGGTTTGCCAGTCCCTGTAATGGGCCATGGAGGGGCCACAGTCCATGGATGTGGGCTGTGAGCAGGTGTGTGATCCATGGACGTTTGAATGATGGATCACATACGGTATGTAAGGACCCGGTCAGGCAGGATTCCTGACTACGGGTGAATGTTGAGTCATCATGCTGGGTGACTAAAGCCAGGCGGCAGGTACCGCCATTGGGACCCACAGGGCCCGTTGAGGCGTATGTAACGAAGGTCAGAAACAGGGGTTAGAAGGGCTCCCGTACTGGGTAACGCGTGGTTAGGCCTGAGGCCGCAGCCACGGGTTACTAGGGTTTGCCAATCCCTGTTATGAACCCGGAAGGGTCATCATCGTACTGTAACGTATGTATAGTGTAAGTAGGCCGGAGGCCGTAGCCACCACGGGAGCTGTTAGTAGAGCTCCAATGGGGACAGAGATGGTTAAAAGTCCCGGGTTACTATAAAACGTTATGTGCAATATAAGTGTTATGTGATGTTATGTGTAAATGTATGATGTGTTTATGTAAAGTGTTTTTAATCAATGTGATATGTGTCAAACATGCTACCCGGGTTATGTTGTTAATATGTGAAAATAAACGGGTAGACATTGGTTAAACTTATAAACACGTGTTCTTGTCGTTTTGCAAGCGGGTTCCCCGGTTGCTACCTCACAGCCTGTAATTCTGCTTGGGAGCTGTAGCGCTGCATTGCTGGACTGTACTGGTGCCAACATCGGGTGAGGAAGGTCCCTGGATCTTGCAGGTGCCACCGGAGCCGTGCAGGGAGTAGTGATGACCCGCCGGTGCCAGAAAGATGCCAGCACCATGGAGGGCGGGAAGAACCAAGATGGTGCCGATGCACTGGAGGATGCAGCCAGAGAGAATGCAGCCTGTGCTAGGAGGATGGCGGCGGCAGCAGCGTCCTGCCTTGAAAGGTTTGCTAGGGTGGTGGAGGAGGAGAAGAGTGTAATGGGGCAGAGAAGCATAGAGGCAGAGGCAGAAGAGGAGGAAGAAGAGCTGGAGGAGGCTCAGAAAGATGACATGGAGAGTGGGGAACATGATGTGGAGAGAATGTTGATAATGGAGGTGTGGAGCCCACTATTAAAGACGTGTACTCCATAGTGAGCTTTTGTAAAGAGACACTGACCACTCTAACCCAGCAAGTGGTTGGTCTGTAGTCTGAAATGAGGAATATCAAAGCCTCCATGCGTAAGGCTGATGTGCGGACTGGTGAGGTAGAAAAGATGGTCGGCACTGCAGAAGACCATATACTGTAAATTGCAAAAAGTGCAGAAGCAATATGGCAAACAACTGGCGGAGGTCACTGCGAAAAATGATGGCCTTGAAAACCACTCTCGGCGGAACAATATTAGAATTGTAGGAGTGGCTGAGAAAGCAGAGGGCTCTAACCCCACAGACTTTATTGGGAAATGGTTGCTGGAGAAACTTGGAGCTGCTGCGCTCTACCTATGAGACCCCTGCCTCCTGGACAAGGCCCCCGTACCGTTTTGGCAAGAATCCTGAATTATTGGGACAGGGATCCTATATTGAGGAAAGCAAGGATTGTTGAGGATATAACGATTAATGGGCAACACATCTCCATATACTCTGATTATTCTCCTAAGGTGCAAAAAATGCGACTGAGAGGCTTGGGAGTACAATGCTCTATATTACACCCTGCAAGGTTTAGGGTTGTTGCCTTTGAAAAAGTTCAATTTTTCCATTCGCCAGAGGAGGCCTCAGAGTGGCTTGACCGCAATGACAAAAAGCTGCGTGACACTGGAGAGGGCTGAGGAATGGTAGCATATATTCGATATAGATGGATATTTCACCTTTTTTTCTGATGGGTCCATTCAGCTGACATTTGATTATGTTTTCTTAATCAATATTTTTTCTTTTCATTTTTCTTTTAACTTTTATTATTTGGATTGGTATATACTGTGTTGCCGGTTATTGTGTTAAAGGAGTTGTGGCGCTGTAGCTCTTTCAGTTAAAGTTTGAACATATTGAACTGTGTTCTAAAGGCGGGAGGGGGAAGTGTGGGTGACGACTTTGTATTGTTGCAGTTTACTTTAAGCAATCTGAGGGATTTTGCTGAGGGACGTATAGTGGGCGGGCTGGGTCAAGGGATTTTACCCACTCTCATATAGAGGGAAGTTAATTGGGATGGGGGGAGGAGGGGAATATAGGTGGTTTAGTTTAATGGGTATGGTTAGTTTTGGGGGGAGGAGGTGGGAGTGGAGGGGAGGATTGGTTTGGTTAAGGGAGGGGACTTGTAGACAGTGGATACAGAAAGATTTGGAGCAAATGTATACGGTCTATGCAGTACATGATGGGAGTCATTAAAGTGTTAAGCTGGAATATTAGGGGTCTGGTGGATAGAGGTAAATGGGTGGCGGTTTTAAAGCATGGTCTATCTTACAAATTGTGCATACTATGTTTGCTGGAAACTCATTTGGTTAAAGACCGGGTTGGAGTCCTGGACAGAAAATGGATTCGATTCCAGTTATGCAAGGAGGGTCTCGGTCCTGGTCCATGTTTCACTGCCGTATGAAGAAGTGGAGGTGCATGTGGATAAGGATGGACAGTATGTTTTTTTGGTGTGTCGTGTGTATGGGCAATTTATATGTCTGCTTGCAGTCTATTTTCCACCACCATATTCGGGGTAGAAATTACAAGAGATCCTTGAGTTGACTAGGCATAGGGTAGGGATACCATTATTAGTGATTGGAGACATGAATAATGTACTCCATCGTGAATTAGACAGAGGACGGGCAGCTGTACGGGGTATGGAGAGACACCCTTTGCAAGACATATTAGAGAAATTGGATTAGTAGATTTGTGGAGGGTGAGGAATCTGGAGGTGAAATGTTATTCCTGTTTTTCTGCGTCTCATGACTCCATGTCACGTATTGATATGGCACTTGGGAATATATGTATTGATGCGTTGATTGAGAATATAGATTACTTGCCAAGGGTGGTCTCTGACCATAAGCCATTGGAGGTGGTATGGCATGTTGGCACGGGATTCTGAGGTCAGAAAGGGTAGTGGAAGGTACACCCAGCATGGTTGAAATCATTGGATATGGATAAGATTATGGGTGAGATAGATGAATTCTTCAAGAATAATGCTGGGAGTGCATCTGATGGTGTATTCTGGGACGCTATGAAAGCTTTTGCTCGCGGCCTATTTATTAGACATTTCAATGTGTAAATCAGAGTCCAGGAGGGAAGAGATGCAAGCACTGGAAGACCTGAGGATGACTGAGAGTGATGCAATAAATAGACCCACCCTGGAGACGCAGGGAAATCTTAAAAAGACCCAGGCAAAAGTGGATGAGATTTACCTTCGAAGTGCTAGAAAGAGGCAAGAATTCCAGAAAGTCTCGTTTTACGAAGATGGGGAGAAAGTTGGACATCTTTTATCAATAGTGGCTGCCGCTCAAAAGGAATCATCATATGTAAACAGTCTGTATGACGAGGGTGGCAATCTGGTGGCCGGCACTGACGGTACCCTTAACATTTTTAGGAAATTTTATCGGGAGCTATATACGTCTAGGATGTCGGTTGAGAGGATGGAGATACAGAATTTGTTTGTTGGAAGCAAGGCTTAGTGACGAGGATAGAGAAAAACTAGAAGAGCAATTGTCAGTAGAGGAATTGGAGGACGCCTTGGCTTCCATGGAGAATGATAAGGCCCCGAGGGCGGATGGCATACCAGCAGAGGTCTATAAGCAGTTTAAAGATCTCTTGTTGCCTAGACTGAGGGAGCTTTTTCTCAAGGCCTTGAGGGAAGGTAGGCTACCAGAATCTATGAGCGAAGCAACAATTGTGATTTTACCAAAAGATGATAAAGATGTTAGGAGACCAGAATCCTATAGGCCCATTTCATTATTGTCTGTGGATGCCAAGTTGCTTGCTAAAGTTATGGCGACCAGGCTGGCGAAAGTGGTAACTACTGTTATACACCCAGACCAGTCTGGATTTATGCCAAACAAATCAATAGCCATCAATTTGAGAAGGCTGTTTTTGAATATTCAACTGCCAACTGATAATGTGAGAAATAGGGTTGTGGCATCCTTAGATGCACATAAAGCGTTTGACAGTGTGGAGTGGGACTATTTGTGGATGGTGCTTAGGGAGATGGCCTTTGGACCAGTTTTTATCTCCTGGGTAAGGTTGCTTTATTCCTCCCCGAGGGCACGAATATGGGTGAACGGAGAGAGGTCAGACGGGTTTAACCTTACTAGAGGGACCCGGCAGGGTTGCCCTCTCTCTCCTTTATTGTTTGCTCTTGCGATTGAGCCACTCGCAGCACATATTCGGAGGGCAAAAATGGTTAAAGGATTCAAATTCGGATCGGTGGAGGAAAAGATTGCACTTTATGCTGATGATGTATTGTTGTCTTCAGGATCCGTGGGAGTCTTTAAATCAGGCAGTGTCTATTATTGAGCGGTTTGGAACAATGTCTGGGCTTAGAATAAATTGGGATAAATCTAATCTTATGACTGTAGATTGCAGGGGTGTGGAAGAAGAGAGAGAGCTGGGATGTGCAGGACTCAAAATTGTTGAACAGTTTAAATATCTCGGTATTCAGGTTGCTCTTCCTGTAACGTAATATGTGAGATTAAATGTGTTCCCACTCCTAGTTAAACTGAAAGAGAAGACTCAGACATGGAGTAAAATGCACCTCTCGGTGGTGGGTAGGACAAATTTGTCCAAAATTATACTAATGCCAAAACGTCTTTATGTGCTAACATAATTCACTGGTGTGGTTTCCTTGGGGTTTATTCCAGCGACTTAGTTCTCTATTTCGAGACTCAATATGGGGTGGGGAGAAACCCTGAATAAAATTGGAAATATTGCAAAGGTCAAAAGAGGAAGGAGGGATTGCCTAATCCGTGGATTTATTTCCTGGAATCGCAAAGTCAGCATTTTAGAGGATGGGCATCCATAAAGGGACAGGGATCAGTACAGGCAATGTTTAGCCATTTTATACGAAGGGCTCCTTTGGTACAGGGATTAGAGTCCGGAACTTTTGGTAAATTGGGTCGAAGGTTCCCCACGCTGTGCCTTATACATAAGATCTGGAATAAGATTAAAATACTTAGGGAAGTTACTGGATTGACTGAATATTCATGGATGAATGATAAATTAAGTGAATTCTATACACTGGGGGATCAAAGAGACTGGACCCATAAGGGGATTTGCTATATTTCAAAGTTGCTGCTTAATGACAAACTAAAAACATGTGAAGCTTTACAGACTGAATTTCAACTGCCAAACCTGCCAAACACAGATAGTTTCCGGTACATTAGGGTTCAGCATGCCTATGGAGTCAAGTACGTTTGGGTGCTTTGACAGTGCAGCAGGATATTGTTCTGGAATACATCTGCATGGTGGTATCTACAAAAGGGTTATTTCCACTGTTTATAAAGCTCTTCTGCATACTTTTCTGCTGCGACATCCTATTTGGTCACGAGGAAAATGGGAGGAAGAAATAGGTGTATTTGATAACACAGTTTGGGAGTCCATTTTGGAATACATCCCCAAACTGTCGTTAAGTGAACCGGGAAGAATGTTGCAGCTATATACTATTCATAGAGCTTATAGATCCACTGAATTCTTGTATAGGGTTGGTATGAGAGATACTTCTGAATGTCCGAGATGTATGACTGAGGGGGCGGGTATTTTGCATATGTTGTGGGAATGTCCAAGACTGCAAGTGTTATGAGTAGTAGTACTTAGTTTGATTGAAGGAAGGCATGGATGTGTGGTGCCGCGGACTCCGCTGGTGTGTATATTGGGGTAGAAGAAATAAATATTAATAATGCACAAAAGGTGGCAGTTGCCAGGTTATTATTTTATGGCTAGAAAGCTGATTGCTAAGAACTGAATCAGTTCAAACAGGAATGGTTTCCATGGTCGCGCTGCTCCTTCAATAAATGTACTCCAAAAGGATCGTTTCCTCCAACTCTTTCTTTATTCCACCATAAACCAATGCGTTTCGGTGCAACCCCCGCACCTTCCTCAGGGTACCCTGGAGTATAGTTATTGAAGCAGCAGCGTGGACCGTGGAAACCATTCCTGTTTGAACTTCAGTTTTTCCCGCGGTTTTGGCGAGACGGTGAAGGTTCTGCAGCAGCTACTACAGCGATCAAACTGGTTGTGGGTGACAACCTGAAAAGGTGAGTGTACCCTTATGTGACCTACAAATGAACCAAGTGTCCTTTTGATAAGGCACCATCTGCGTCTCTTGTGTCTCCTTTTATCTATAGTTAAGAACTGGATCAGGGCTGAGTCCTCCACTAGGATAGAATGTATTAAGCAAGTTGAATATATAATAAATCTTGAAGAAAGTATTTATTATAAGAGAAACGTTATGACAATGTTTGATAAGTTATGGAATGCATGTAAGAGGTGAGGAGTGAGTGAGGGAGTTAATCCCTGGGGATGATTTATAGGACAGACTCCTGTTCCTGCTATATGATTTGTGGTATTGGACTGTACAATGTTTGAATCTGCTGGTTCTGCTCCTACGGAAAGGGAAGTAATATTTGATGTCTGCAATGGGATGTGGGTGGGAGGGGAGGGGGGAGTTAACCTTTGAAAACATGTTAATCTGAGGGCAATTTTTGTCCATGTTTTGAAACATTCTATTTTTTATTGATTAATAAAAATATCTGATTTAAAAAGAGTTGTTGGCCCAGGTGTTGGCCATGACTGGGAAGTTTGTGAAGCACCTGTAAGGATCAGAAGTTGTTGTGCGGACTGATAATAATCCATACCCTCACCTGGAGAATGTAAAGCTGGGGGTGCTGAAACAGCAGTGGGTTACAAGGATGTCCAAATATTGTTATAGGATATCTTAGAAGTTGAAGGCCAAAAACATGTACAGTGCAGACCAAAAGTTTGGACACACCTACTCATTCAAAGAGTTTTCTGCATTTTCATGACTATGAAAATTGTAGATTCACACTGAAGGCATCACAACTATGAATTAACACATGTGGAATTATATACTTAACAAAAAAGTGTGAAACAACTGAAAATATGTCTTATATTCTAGGTTTCTTCAAAGTAGCCACCTTTTGTTTTGATTAATGCTTTGCACACTCTTGGCATTCTCTTGATGAGCTTCAAGAGGTAGTCACCGGAAATTGTCTTCCAACAGTCTTGAAGGAGTTCCCAGAGATGCTTAGCACTTGTTGGCCCTTTTGCCTTCACTCTGAGGTCCAGCTCACCCCAAACCATCTCGATTGGGTTCAGGTCTGGTGACTGTGGAGGCCAGGTCATCTGGCGTAGGACCCCTTCACCTTCACACCTCCTCCTCCATGCTTCACGGTGGGAACCAGGCATGTAGAACCCATCCGTTCACCTTTTCTGCATGGCACAAAGACACGGTGGTTGGAACCAAAGATCTCAAATTTGGACTCATCAGACCAAAGCACAGATTTCCACTGGTCTAATGTCCATTCCTTATGTTCTTTAGCCCAAACAAGTCTCTGCTGCTTGTTGCCTGTCCTTAGCAGTGGTTTCCTAGCAGCTATTTTTCCATTAAGGCCTTCTGCACAAAGTCTCCTCTTAACAGTTGTTGTAGAGATGTGTCTGCTGCTAGAACTATGTGTGGCATTGACCTGGTCTCTAATCTGAGCCGCTGTTAACCTGCGATGTCTTAGGCTGGTGACTTGGATGAACTTATGCTCCACAGCAGATGTGACTCTTGGTCTTCCTTTCCTGGGGCGGTCCTCATGAGAGCCAGTTTCTTTGTAGTGCTTGATGATTTTTGCAACTGCACTTGGGGACACTTTCAAAGTTTTCCCAATCTTTTGGACTGACTGACCTTCATTTCTTAAAGTAATGATGGCCACTCGTTTTTCTTTACATAGCTGCGTTTTTCTTGCCATAATACAAATTCTAACCTCATGATTGGTTCATCCCATAATAGTTACAAATACTGTTTGGTAATGACTGACCACTTCACTAAATTCATGGTTGTGACTCCAACCAGAGACCAGACAGCTGAGGCTGCAGCCAGGGCGATCTGTCGGGACTTCATCAGCGTGTACTGGTGCCCAAAGAGGATCAACTTTGATCAGGGAGCCTGCTTCCAGGGGGAAAGTCATGGAAGAATTACATTATCTTTATGGCATTGGCATGTTTCAAATAACACCTTACTACCTTCAAATGAATGGAGCCCATTAGCGCTTCAACAGGACATTGTTGCAGCTGTTAAGAGCACTGGAGGGGGATTGTAAGATGTGATGGCCCGAATTTGTTGGAGAGCTAGTATGTGTATACATGCCACAACCAGATATGCACGCTACATGCTGATATTCGGTCATAAAATCAATGAGATGAAACTCGACTAAGAATACATTAAAATAAGTACAAGTAGTTGGGTGCGAGAATATCAGCTGCAGATACTGAGGCAGCTGGTGGAGCAGAAGTTTTGAGAGTTAGATCATCCAGAGGTAACCCCAGTGCAGGACCCTTGCAATTTGGGAATTGATTGAGTGCAGAGAGCAACAAAATGGCCTATGAACAAATTGGACAATTGATAGGAGGTGATCACACACTGTGTGACGAGAAGAGCACATCCTGACAATTTGGAGTATAAAGTATCACCTAAGGGATTGGAAGAAGTCCCTGGCAGGGTATTACCTTAGACATGCTCTGCCGCTGCATGTTGGCCTGGGAAGAACTAAGAACTGAATCTCTGCAGGAACAGCAAAATGCTGCATCAGGAGGGCCATAGAGGATAAAGATGGATGGTTTCTGGTACACACAGGACCCAGGAAATGGCGCTACCATCCTCAGATTAAACAAAAAATGGGCCTTAAACTAAACTCCCACACAAAGCCCCTGAAATCCCTAGTGTCTCTGTCTAATAATTCACAAGCAGCTTTACAGAACCGAGCACGACAATGCTGGTGTCCCACCTACTAGGTATGCACAGGATGAGTTCATCTGGCATCATAGAGTACAGAAGGTGCAGGAATGTGCTTGAGTTCTGGCCGCATTTGGCCCACCTCCGAAGACGTTCAAGGTACAGACTGACTCTTCTTGCTCAGCAACTGGCAAGTTTAATAGAAGAAGCATTCAAGTAGATTTGATAGTGTCTTATGGGAACATCGCCATCTGCTGCTGAAATGAGTAACTCAGAAATTAATTACAAGGTTGTTTCCTCAAGGGGAGAGCTTTGAAGAGACACTGGATCAGGTGGCAGTTATGGTGCAGCTATTAAGTATAAAATCTAGGGATGTCAGAGGAGAAGCGGAGTTGGCACCAAGGCTTGCAAGGAAGCAGACGGCTGAGAGGTGGATCGGGCCTACAGACGCCTTTACCAGAGAAGTGTCCTTAGTTGTTTAAATACCTAGAAGGAACCTGGATACCAAATACTGACTAATGACTCCAGAAGGAACCCGGAAGATCAAATACCAACTACAGAAGGAACCAGAATAAAGAATACTGACTACTCACTCCTCAAGGAACCCAAAGACCAACTAACACAGACCGAAGACAATCTAAGTGAATCAGGCCATTGCTTCCTATTCAGTTCAGATGTACTGTTCTCAGTGTAGGGGCAGGTTACCTAACAGCATTGAAATTGTTGTAATAGACATGATTTCAGCTCACCCAGTTGCTCTATGCTCATCCACCTGGGGCTCAGATACTGGCATCGCCCTGGTCTCACATCAAGGATAATTAAAAAATTGGCATCCGGCTCAACACTGGATTTTCCTTTTCTTTTTCAAAAGAAAATATAGTGCATACAAAAGAAAAATGTACATGGTCGACATGACCCAGTCGACGCGTTTCGACTCTACTGAGCACTAAGAATGAGTAAGGCTGGGTTCACATTTGCGGACCCCTCTGCAGTGTTCTGCGGAGGGGTCCACAATGTGAGCGCAGCGGCCGCCAGCTCCTATCTTTATAATGGGAGCGCACGGTGCTGCGCTTGACAGCGCATGACCGTGCGCACTCATTCACTCCCAAATGTGATCTGTGCGCAGGCGGATGCCTGCGCACAAATCACACACTCTAGCCAGCATCAGGGACGCAACATGTTGCGTCCCTGGCACGGACGAGACTGTGTGATTTGTGCGCAGGCGTTAGCGTGCGCACAGATCACATATGGGAGTGAATGGGTGCGCACGGTCATGCGCTGTCAAGCGCAGCACCGTGCACTCCCATTAGAAAGATAGGAGCTGGCGGCCGCTACGCTCACATTGCGGATTCCCTCTGCAGAACGCTGCGAGGGGTCCGCAAATGTGAAGGCAGCCTAAGACTGCTTAGCGCAGTCGAAATGCATCGACTGGGTCATGTGGACCATGTAAATTTTTCTTTTGTATGAACTATATTTTATTTTGAAAAAGAAAAAAAAAAGGAAAATCCAGTCCTGTTGAAATAGTTGCACTGCGGATTTATTATAAAGGTTTGTTAGTGAATAACCTAATTAAATCAGTTGAATAAGTAAGATTGTGACTAAAGCTAGGGTGACGTTACTGCTTCCACAACATAGAGACTGAGATAACCTTATTGCTACCAGTAGTCCAGTGTAATAAGTAGGCGTATATTCAGGCATTACATTAGGAAACTGTGTAGTGTATTCATCTGTCTTCATCTGTTTCCTTATCGTACTATAACAATGCTGCTTCATTGTTTTTGTTCAATAAATTTCTGTTGTGCGTCACTACTGAGTTGTCTTTACTGCGTCATTGCATTCACGTATATGT
>JARQOC010000007.1:208287571-208796883 GCA_033576535.1 Allobates femoralis | reverse complement strand
CCCTTTTTGTCTATAGGGAGACGAGGGCCGTCTGTGAAAGGGAGCAATAATGTGGCTGCGGCACAAAATTTCCCTCTTCCTACAATAAGGTGTCGGCCATGACTGACAGGGTTGTCAGGATGGACTCCCCATCCTTTCTTGAGGAGCTCCAATCCATTAGGGAAGAGGTGCAGGCTTCTATCTCGGCACTGCGGGGGTTTGCTGCAGCTTCTGGGCCTTCCCCTCCGTAAGAGAGGAAGCTCCAGGATTGTGACTCTGTGGATCTCAAGGAGGCTGGCCAGAGCTCAGCGTTAGAGGACGGCGAGGATATTTCCGCTGTTGCCTCTGTCCAGACACGAGAATCTGGACACTACTATTTTTCCACGGAGTCCATGGGTGCATTGGTGGACACTGTCCATTGTACCATGGGAGTAGAGGTGGTGGAATCCCCTTCTTCTGTGCAGGACTAAATGTTCAGAGGCCTGAAGGCCAAGCGGCTCACCCCATCCCAGTGGATTGGAGGGTGATGACTTTCTGGGAAGTCCCGAAGGTGGACATCCAGGTGGCCAGGGTAGCAATCATCTGCCATTGTCAACCCATTGTGCATGGCCTTGACACACTGTTGAGGCTAAGCAGCAGGAGCCTCAGTCACGGGCTGGATGGGAGACCTCATGAGAGACCCAATGGGAATCTCTATGGAAGTCTCTATAAAGTCAATGGGACTTCTAACATGAAGGTCTATGGCAGTATTCCATTTGGGAAGCTTAGCATATAAGAACGCGTTGCCTTTTGAAGATTCCTCCCGGTTGAAGGACCCCCTCGTTCATAAAAAGGAGAGTGTCCTCAAAAAATCCTGGGAGGCGGCAGCTATGTCTTTAAAGGTGAACATTTACTCTACATGTGAGCAGGTCTCTCTTTAAGTGGCTCACCCAGCTGGGAGAATTCATCCTGCAGGGTACTCCCAGGGAGGAGCTTTGGACTCCATTCCACTTCTGAGACGTGCTATGGGCTTCCTGGCCGATGCCTCTGCTGAGTTGTTCTGCGTTGGCGCCAGGTGCGCAGTGTTGGCTAACGCAGCTCGCAGGGCAGTGTGACTTACAATCTGGAATGGGGAGGTCACGTCTAAGCTCCAGCTGTGTGGCCTCCCCTTTCAAAGGGCATTGGATGACATCCTGGAAAAGGTGTCAGACCGGAAAATGTGTCTCCCCGAACAGGAGCCCTTTCGGAGGCAGTCCTTTTGGCTTGAGCGCAGCCAACCCTCCTAGTCTAAAGGGAAGGGTAAGTCTGGTCGCTGGGCATTCCAGTACGGGGACAAGACCCATAATATCTTGCTCCCCCAGCAGCGGCATCACCAGCTGCCCCTAAACAAGGCTGCCTTCCCCATTGCGGGGCGGCTCCTGCGGTTTCTGCCACAGTGGCAAGCAATCTCCTAGTGCCCTTGGATCCTCTTGACCATTTGGGAGGGTCTACGCTTGGAATTCGAGAGCCAGCCCCTCCGTGTCTTCGAGTCCTCTCCCTTCCTCAGGGACACTCTCGCACGGTGTTTCGTGTCGGGTCTGCGACACCTGTTGGATTCGGGTGTGGGGTCCCCGGTTCCTCCTGGAGAGGAGGGCCAGGGGCGCTACTCCAGGTTGTTGTGGAACGCGTATTCTCATGTCCCCATTCACCCGTCCCACAAGCGCTTTCTGCGATTCACGATCTCCGGGGCAGGCGGGACGGTCCATTCTCGGCTTAATGTGCTGCCCTTTGGGATTTCGTCGGCCTCAGAGGTTACCAAACTCATGGGGAAGCGATCACATTCATCCAGACCCAGGGGATATGTATGCTTCCCTATTTAGATGACATGTTGGGGGTGGCTCCTTCGGCAGTGCTTCTGCGCACAAAGGTCTCCAACACATTGGAGATTCTTCCGTTTCTGAGATGGGTACCCAATCTTCGGGAATCGGAACGGGTGCCTGCAACCCGACGTCAATTTTTGGGAGTCTTGCTGGCCTCCTCCAGACAGACCTCGTTCCTTCCTGCGGCATATCAGCTTTTGCGCTGCGTGAATCTGACCCGCTTCCGGGCAAGGGGGTCGCCCTCCTTGCGGGAAGCAATGTCGCTGTTAGGGGCCATGACGGCCTGCATTCAGTCAGTAACATGGGCTCAGGCTCTTTCCCGACTGCTCCAGGAACACATACTGAGTTCCTGGGACAGACGTCAGAATTCCTTAAACTCGCGGGTCCGGACCCCGGGGTGGGTGGTAACCTCACTTTCCTGGGGATGAATCCCAGACACCTTCCTGTGACCTCCGTTCCCACTGATGCCAGCGGTTCCGGTTGGGGCACGAGGGTGGATCGTACACCGTTCCAGGGGATTTGGAGTCGCTCGGTCAGTCGCCAGTCTTCAAACTTCTGGCAGTGGAGGAAGCGCTTCTTGCTGCAGCTCACGTTCTCCGGGGTCATCATGTCATGGTCCTGTCAGACAACGTGACTACGGTTGCTTTCTTGCGGTACCAAGGCGGTACTCGTGGCTTACACTTGCAGGGGCTGGCAAGACTGTTCTTTTGTGGGCAGTACGCCATCTTCTCTCCTCCTCGGCAGTACATCTGAAGGGAATGGCCAATGTACAGGCAGATTTCTTGAGCCGCACGGAGGTCCACCCAGGAGAATGGTGCTTCCATCCGGAAGTATTTCGCTCTCTTATGGACAGGTGTCCTTTCGATCGACCTGTTCGCTTCGGGCTCGAATACAAAGGTGCCAACCTTTTTCTCCCTGGCGCGGTTGGACCATCCTCAGGGGCTGGACGCTTTTGCCCATCCCTGCGACTTCCGGTTGGTGTATGCCTTTCCTCCAATCCCACTACTTCCCAAGACGTTGCAACGGATTCGGGCGGAGGGGGTGACACTATCCTGGTGGCTCCCCTGGGGCCCCAACTGGCGTGGTACGACGCCATCCGAGAGCTGGCCCTGGAGGGACCGATTATGTTAGCCCACAGTCTCAACCTACTGTCCCAGGGTCCTCTGTTTCACCCGGGCCCTCAGTGGCTCATTCTGGCGACCTGGCTGTTGCGGCCGGGATCCTGAGGACCAAGGGTCTCTCCCATGCAGTGATCCGCACGCTTCAGGAGAGCAGGAAGCCTGTGACAAATGTTATTTACGGGAGGGCTGGAATCGGTTCCTGTCCTGGTGTGCTCCTTCCGTCCCGACCATGCATTATCCTAATGTGGCCCAACTCTTGGATTTTTGCAGCGTAGCTTGGATTTGGGGCTTCGGCCGAGCACTCTTTATGTCCAGAGGTCGACACTTGGGGCGGTTTTTGCCCAGGATCTTGCTTCCCATCCCTGGCTCAAGCAGTTTTTTTTTTTTTTTACTTCTGCTTGGGGGTGGCGTCCCTGGATTCGGCCTTCTGTCCCTCCCTGGGATTTGATGCTTGTTCTCCAAGGGCTTGCTCGAAGTCCCTTTGCACCCTTGTCTGCTGCATCCCTTACGTCTCTCTCACAAGGTGGCGTTTTTGGTGGCCATCACTTCTGCTCCCAGAGTTGGAGAACTGCAGGCACTCTCTGTCCGGGCTCCGTGCCTCGTGGTGTCCGCACTCTCTGTCCGGGCTCCATGCCTCGTGGTGTCCGTTGTTCGCATTACGCTTCGGTTGCATTCATCTTTTCTTCTGAAAGTTGTCTGCTTTCCATCGGTCCCAGGATGTGGTTCTGCCTTCAATTTGTCAATCTCCTGCTAATGCGGCTGAGGCCGTGTTTCACTCCTTTGATGTTCGTCGGACTGTCCTCCTCTATCTTCGAGAGTCTGCTTCCTGGAGGTTAGATCAGAACCTGTTTGTTCGGCTTTTGGGAATAATACAGGGAAGAAGACTTCCCAGGCTACCATCACTTCCTGGATCACGAAGGTGATCTGTGAGGCCTACGTCGCTCCGGTCCTTGCTCCTCCGGTGGGGTTGAAGGCTCCTTCAACTCGGGCTGCTGCTACTTCCTGGACGGAGCAGGCTGGAGCTTCATCGGAGCTGATTTGCAGAGCGGCTACGTGGTAGCCTCTCCTCACTTTTTTTCGCCTTTATAGGTTAGATCTGTCCTTCAGTCGGGATCTGTCCTTTGGTAGGAGAGTCCTACAGGCAATAGTCCCACCCTGAGGAGTATCGGTGGTATTCCAATGCTGTCGTGGAAGGCGAATGGAGAAAACTGAATTAGTCCTTACCGGTAATTCCTTTTCTTGGAGCCTTCCACGACAGCATCAGTTCCCCCCGTTGTTGGTGTTTGGATCCGGTTTGTATCAGATAATCCATGGCTAAGGGTGATCTTGGTAAACACTGTAGTACTGAGGAAGGGGAGGGGCTTTTAACCTCTCTGTGTTCCTGTCCCCCAATAGGGCGTGGACGACATCCTCCAATGCTGTCGTGGAAGGCTCCAAGAAAAGGAATTACTGGTAAGGACTAATTCAGTTTTCTCTGGCCTGCAAATATCTGTACACTGGCCCATGGGCACATTGCTGGAGACTGCAGTGCTCGGGCAGGCATTCTGTGGCTTCTGGCCCTTTAAGACACAGTGTACTCTGCAAGGAAGCACAAGCAGCGTTCTCTACTGAACACTGCATGCACATATAGGGATCACATCTTCACACGGGCAAGTGCCAGAACAAGTGTGAGGATGTAGACTGTCGGTGGGGTTAGAACGTGATGTGCTGTGCCTCACAGATGAAGAGGCCCAGTGCAAGCAGCACCAGTATGTGTGCCCTTCATAGTAGCAGTATGTGTGTGCCCCCCCATAGCAGCAATATGTGGGTGCCCCCCATAGCAGCAGTATGTGTGTGCCCCCCATAGCTGCAGTATGTGTGTGCCCCCATAGCAGCAGTATGTGTTCGCCATAGCAGCAGTATATGTGTGCCCCCATAGCAGCTGTATGTGTGTGTCTCCATAGCAGCAGTATGTATGTGCGACCCAGCAGCAGTGTATGTGTGGCGCCCCTGCGTCCAGGAGGCCACAAAGGGAACTGCAGCCAGGCAGGTAGGACACTTGTTGCACATCAACACCCTCACAGCCCACACAACCCACGTGTAAGAGGAGGTAGCATCCAGCCCTGAGATTAGAGACTCTATGAGATTGAGGGGTAGTGGATTTGGAGGAGTGGGTTGGGCACACCCCAAGTCAGGTGACTTGACAGTATATAGGAAAGGGGGAGGAGGAAGGTGTTCAGTAGGCCGAGGTAGGCTGAACAGCAAAGACCAAGAGTAGGCCCAGGGTGCCGAGCTGTAAAGACCAAGAGCAGCAGAGACAGAGAACCTGAGGAGCACAGGCCAGAGAACAGCAGCAGGTTGAGCTGAAGCTGAGCAGGAGAAAGCCACACGTTCTGGAAGAGTGAGGGCAGAAGGAACGCAGAATCTGTACTGAGCCAGTGTGAGCCAGAGGAGAGAGAAAGACTATCCAGAGCCAGATTCCCAGAAGTGTGAGAGAGCCGAGAGGGACGGTGTAACCCGGGGCCCTAGGAACACAGCTAAAGCAACCTACTGCAGGCGGAGTAGCCCTCCTATGATACTAAGAGACACAGAAGGAAAGGAGCCTGGTAGAGCCTCGTGCTGGAGGACTACTGGAGGCTGGGCTGAAGTAGAGTGTCGGCTCTAGAGGGGACCGTAGTTTATCCGGCATCCCCAAACAACACGACGGGGGGTCTGAGTTTCAGATTGAGATCCCTACCCTAAGGACAGGCAGCTCAGTGACACATGTAGGACTCACAGGAGCCCGAGTAACCGCCATACTGTCCAGTGTCGCACAACACGAAGTAAAGAGAGAACGTAACAGCCCCGGAAGGACATAGCAGATTGTGTGAGGGGTCACAAAGAGAGAGACCTGGCTGCAGAGCAAAGGGAACCAGGAGAGGGAGAATTTGCCCGTGTACTTGAACTGTGTAAGAACTGTACTTGAACTGTAAAGTGACTTGAAGAACTGAGAGTAAAGCTTTGGAAAACCCTGAAACTGCTTCCCTTGTGTTTCTGCATGAAGTGATTCTCTCCATACAGGATACAGCCTGTCAGCACCAGCCAGTAGGAGAGATCCCTGCAGCGTCTGCAAAGTAAGTGTGCTACACACTCCACAATAGACTTAACCCTTACTGCCCCGGGAACACAGTTCTACCCACTGGAACTATACCACCTAAGCTGCCACTACATCATCCCCGGAGGTTCTGCAGCAGCGGCGGCCCCCATCACTGGCCGCATCAAGTGGGTGGCGTCACGACAGACAATCCCCTGTAAATATTCCCCTTTATTTGCCAGGGCCCGGGACACGGTCCGGACCAGGACCACCCGTGACTTCCCCAGTAAAGACCCGGTCCGGTACCGAGTACCCTCGTCCCAGTGGGCTCGACATATGTGCCCCCCAGCAGCAGTGTATGTGCCCCCATGTGTAGATGCCCTCAGCCTCAGCAGTGATTATATAGGCTGCCATCATTCCCAGTGATTTATTTCCTCCCAGCCCTCTCCAGTGCTGTATATGCCCCCAGGCCTCCACAGTGTTGTATATGCCCCCAGGTCTCGCAGGTGCTGTATATGCCCCAAACCTCACCAGTGCTGTAGCTGTGTTTGCCCCAGGCCTCTACAGTGTTGTATATGACCCCACTGTCCCCAGTGCTGTATATACCCTTGGCCTCCTCAGTGATGTATATGACCCCACTGTTCCCATTTGTGTATATGCCCCCAGACTTCCCTAGTGCTGTATATGGCCCCAAGCCTCCCCAGGGCTGACTACTCCACTATTGTCCTTAGTGATATGTGGACTCCAATTTTTCCCAGTGCTGTACATGCCCCCAATGATGTATATGCCCTTAGTGTCCCCTATGTGATGTATATACAGCAGTCCCAGTGTCTCCTGTGTAATGTATATACAGCAGTCCCCCATGTGATATATATGATTTACAATACCTATTATCAAAAATATTTCACTGCGATCCAGTCCGACACAAACCTGCTAAAGCAGCAGTGAGAAGCAACAAGATAAATATCTCTAACATCACAGCCACACCACAGAGAAGCCGTCACAGTTTGGTGAGTTAATTGTTTGACCAAATATAGCGAGGGAATATTCAAGATGATAATTTTGGGCAGCCCCCAAATGATGGTAGAAATTTCCAAATGGCCCCCGACAGGAAAAAGGTTCCCCAGTGCCTCACCTCTGCAATGAGGAACTAAAACCCTACATAAAAGTAATAATGTCTTCTCACCTGTTAGAAGCTCAGAGATACTGCTTTCTTCACTACTGCAAACCTCATTGTGTGCACTGACTGCTACAGCATAGCTTTCCCCACATGCCAGATCCTGCACCTGACACCTTGCATCCTCGCTGCTGCAGTTTTTGTTTCCATATGAGCTGATCATTGACAAAGTATAATTGGAGGCTCCAGGTGAAACGCCCCAGGACACCAGAACGGAGTTATCTGTACAGTTTAGGGAGGGATGTACATCCACAGGTGCACAGGGGGCTGTAGATTACAATTGACATATAAGTAAAGGAAAAGGTCAGAATTATATATAATAACAAGCAGTGTCATTCTTCAGTGATAAGAGCATTGATCACACAAGTGTCTACTACGAACTGCCTAGGTTAGGCCCCTTTCACACCAGCGTTTTTGTCAAATTGCGGCAGATCTGGCAGATTGACCGCATCTGCCGCCTAACGGCCGCACTTGTGTCGCACATGCAGCAAGCCCCATGCATTGTCTATGGGGCTTGCGGCAGGTGCGGTATAGTCGCGGTACCGACACTTGCGGCAGCAACTGCTGCAAATGCAAGAACCACATGCATGGGGCTGGGCGCCAGTATGCCGCAAGTGCGGCCGTTAGGCGGCAGATGCGGCAAATCTGCTAGATCTGCCTCAATTTGATAAAAATGCTGGTGTGAAAGGGGCCTAACCTAGGCATTTCGTAATAGACACTTCTCGTAGTAGACATTCTCACAATGAGTACTTGGTGACAGCTTGATGTTGTAGACTTTTTAACAGCATTTCTGTACCTAGTAGTAAATTAGGTTACTTCCATTTTCTTGTGCATTTGTTTACATGCGTTTCTGTCTTGTTTTTGACATTGTTGTTTTTGTCTTTTTTGGTATGTCATGTTTTAAATAAAGTTACTTTGTTTTCTATACTACTTTGTATGTAGCCTTAACAAAACTTTTATTGATATAATTATGTGAAATTTCATGCATTTTTTTACCTGCAGATTTTCTGCACATAGAACTCAGCGCACCCACAAGAGAAACTTTATGCTGATTTATAAAAAGCACAATGTGCATTAGATTTCTATAAATCCCATTCACTCTGCTGCAACTGTAAGACGATGCATTTTTAGAGCAGCAATAGACTTATGCAAATATTGAATATATAAAGTTTGGTCTTCATTACTGCTTTATACTGTAGAATATACTTATGAAAATGAATCATAAATTGGCCAACTCATTAGAGCCCATCAGTCACGACTAGGCAACTTTTCTTTGCTAAAAACTAACCTAGTGACCCACTGCAGGCAGCACAATGCCATCATTACATTGTGCCGCCTGTGCGGGCCTGCTCTATGTGCAGAGGAAAAGAGGACACACAATTGCTTGGATTAGATGTGTATTTTTTCTGGAGGTTCACAAAGGTGGAATTTTTTCTTTAGGTAGGGGCAATAAGAGACATCATTACTTTAAAAGGGTAACATGAAGACTTTACAAAGGGGGAACTCAGAGGTTATTATTTGTCATTATTATTATGTGTTGTTATTATTATAATTACAAGTATTACTGGGGTTACAATGCTTGCCTTGCCCTGGGCACTGGCAACCCATTGTCACAAGGTTATCGTGAAAGGGAAAGGTCTACACTTTTCCAGGTGTCACAATGTCACGGCTTGTGGCTGCACGCACACCTGAATTGGTTGTATCTGCGTTGCCTTCCAGCCAGCTGTACAGACTCCTTATGCTGGCGCTTCTGGGGTTAAAGGGAACCTGTCACCAGAAAAATTCAGTGAAATGTGCAGGCACTATATTATAGAGCAGAGGGAACTGAGTAGATTGATATATCATTTTGGGAGAAAAGATTTAGTATAACCTGTGATTTCATCATTTAATCTTCTACTCTTTGTGGCATTTTGGGTCTAGTGGGCAGTCCTATCAGTGACAGCTGTTTCTGTATGCACACTTATATAAGGACAGCTGCCAGTCACTGATAGCACCGCCCTCTGGACTCAAAATCGCTGAAACATCAGGGATTTAAATGATGAAATTACAGGTTATACTAAATCTTTTCTCACAAATCTATATATCAATCTACTCAGCTCCTCCTGCTCTATAACATGGTGCCTGCAGATTGCACTCCATTCTCATGGTGACGGGATCTCTTTAAGCAGTTCCTTTTGTCTTTCCTGGCTTTCCATCCTGGGTGTTTTCAGCTGTTCTGATTTCTCCACTCCCCTCTATTATAAGTACTCATCACTTTGCCTAAGTAGTTGCAACTGATAGCTTGCTATTCTGTGGTCCTAACGTGGAGATGTGAGCCGTGGAAAGAGAAATTGTTTTTGAACTTCATCCTGGAGATTGCTGCTTGGAACTTTGTTTGATGTCTTCCTATTCATTATTTGCCTTTTGATTTATTTCCCTTTCTTTCCTCTTTTTTACTCACCTGTTGTTTGGAATGCATGTTAAGTGAATGCAGTTTCTTCTACCCTTGTCTGTCATTTACCCTTTGTGTCATTATCATAGAGTAGGACTAGTGTTCCTGTTGCCCTGCATACTGTGATTAGGGTAAGTCAGGGACAGGCATATGATCAAAGCACAAGGTGAAAGAACACGTCTAGAGTTGTCAGGGAACTCAGGGTTGCTCAGGGTAAGTAACAGGGGTTAGCCTTCCTGTGGTTCCCTAGAGGCAGTGGTTACCACTGCATCCTTCTCTCTGTGTGCTGTTCAGCCTCTAAGTGGGGCTCGATAACCAGGGACTGCCCTATAGTGGTGCCTGGTGTTCTATCATCGGCCAAATCCCACCTCACTCTAGAGGCTCTGGTAATAACAGGGTAGGATCATAGTCACACCCCTCCAGTCAAGTCTCGTTCAGGGCGCAGTGGGACTGTGCCTCTTCTACTCAACCTATTAGGGTGACACCCATGCAATGCCATTGATATGAAGCCTTTTTATTTATACAGATTTTTTAGCATAACATATACATTTATTTTTTGCATTTAAAGATTGAGGAACTAAATATCAGATCTAATACAAATAGTTTTGCAGAGATGATGTATTACCAGAACAACAGCATCATTAATAAATGCATAATAGACAATTGCTGTATGTGTGAAGTTGGACGTTTAGTGAATATGTTAAGGTACGGGGATGTAACACAGGTCACTGAGATGTATTTAGAACATTCACATAATACAGTAACATCTATTGTTTTTTATTTTTGTATTGAATATATTTTCAGACATCCAATATTGACTACAGCAAATATGAATGCACACAAACAGCTTTGTAAGACTGCATTGAACCCCACTTCCTTACCGGAGCGTATCCTGACATTTTGACTTATCGGCCCATCGCAGTATTGGTTTGTAGCATACACAGACGCAGCATACTCCTGTCCACAGGGCAAAATGGGGAAGGTACAATTCGATTCTGTGGATTTGCATGTTCTATTAATTCCATCAGATCCCATCAAGTTAGAGGTGAAATTTCCAATATTGGCCATCAGATTCCAAGACAAGAGCAATGATCCAGTATCACAATGCATTTGTGTCACTAACTGACCGGGAGCACATGGAGCTTAAAAAGACCAATATTGACATTTATAAAAGTGTAAATGCAAAAAGGTAGATTTATACTTGCATATATACTTCTGCACATAATGACTGTTAGGAAAGCTAGCTCTCTGCAAAAATGAAGAAGGTGCCCAAAAGAAAAGATATATATACCATGAAAAAATACTTTGGCACACAAAAGACAATACATATCAGCATGGTTATTTATTTCTCTGTAGCAGATATTTCTGCTTTAGAGACATAAATCCTACTGAGAACTACTGTCTTTAGTGCACCAAATATTTTTTTAAAGGGATCCTGTCACCTCCAGAACGCCTCCTAAGCTACCAAAACATGTCCCTGCAGCATCCTATCACTAATCTCACACTCCTTTTGTCTCCTAAAAGCATCCTGTGAAAGTGGATAAAAACGTTTTAATACTTACTCATTAGGGATTATAATTAGCAGGGGCTATATTCTTTAGCCCTTAGGTCGTGTTGGATGCTGCAGGGACGTGTTTTGGTAGCTTAGGAGGCGTTTTGGAGGTGACAGGATCCCTTTAAGGTCATCTCACCAACTTCAAGTCCGCACTCACTGCTGCAAAACAAGCCCTCTTCTTATCCCTAATAACCTTCCTGTCCCACAATCCCAAACAGCTTTTTCAAATTTTCAATTCCTTACTCCGTCCGTCCGCCCGCTCCCCCTCCCTCTCTGTTTATCTCTGCTGAAGACTTTGCCTCCTTCTTCATGCAGAAGATCAATAAAATCAGAGACAGCTTTGACCCACTGTCCTCACAGCTTCCCCTCTCACCTACACTGCCCTCTCCTTCCATCAGCTGCTTCTTCCCCTTAGGCTACTTTCAGACTACGATTTTTAAGGGAGCCGATGCTGTCCAATAAAATCGGACAGCATCGGCTCCTTCTGATGCCTGGAATCAGATGCCAAATAGGCATCCGATTCCGGCATAAAATCGTAGCCTTCGTGCTGAAAAAAAAAAAGTATATGCTCACCTATCCCCGAGGCCCCCGCCGTCTCCCGCTGGCTCCCGGTGCCTCGCGCTGTCTGCAGAGGTCTTCTACTTCTGTACAGGACCTGCCGTGATGTCACAGTCACGTGACCGCAGGTTTAACCTGCGGTCACGTGACTGTGACATCACGGCAGGTCCTGTACAGAAGTAGAAGACCTCTGCAGACAGCGCGAGGACACCAGGAGCCGGCGGGAAACGGCAAGAGACGGCGGGGGCCTCGGGGATAGGTGAGCATATCCTTTTTTTTTTTTTTAACCCCTGCCTTCCAGTTTGGATCAGTTTTTACTCAGTACAGTAAAATCGGGTCCGAGGAGACATCAGATGTTTCCTCGGACCCCGCTCCATGGGGCCCCATGTTAAATTGATCGGACCAAATCGGATGTGCACTAAATGGCATCCGATTTGGTCCGATCCGATTTTGTCCGATTTTATTTTCGGTGCAAAAATCGGAGCATGCTCCGATTTTTGCACCGATAAAAAAATCGGACAGAATCGGATCGGACCAAATCGGATGCCATTTAGTACACATCCGATTTGGTCCGATGCCCATAGGGCTGCATGGGCCAAATTCAGATCCGATGCTGTCTTGGCCTAGGACAACTCATTGAGTCCCATGGCCTTCTGTACCATCTCTACGCCGATGACACTTAGATCTACCTGTCTGTGCCCGACATCACCTCCCTGCTATCCAAAATTCCACCATGCCTTTCCGCCATCTCATCCTTCTTCTCTGCTCGCTTCCTTAAACTGAACATGGACAAAACTGAGTTCATCGTCTTCCCACCAAGTAGCTCTCCCCCACTACCTGACCTATCCATCCTTGTCAACGACTGCTCACTCTCCCCAGTCCCCCATGCCAAATGTCTCGGGGTAATCCTTGACTCTTCCCTCTCCTTCAAGCCTCACATCCAGGCTTTCGCCACCTCCTGCCGACTGCAGGTCAAAAACATTTCCCGAATTCGCTCCTTCCTTGACCAAGACACTGCTAAAACACTTGTTGATGCTCTCATCATCTTCCACCTTCACTACTTCAATCTCCTTCAATGTCCTGCTTACCGGCCTCCCCGCTACCTCCCATGCACCTCTCCAATCTATCCTAAACTCCGCTGCCCAACTAATCCACCTGTCTCCCCACTACTCCCCTGTCTTCCCCCTCTGCCTAGCCCTTCACTGGCTCCCCACTTCTCAGAGATCCCGGTTTAAAACACTAACCATGACATACAAAGCCATCCACAACCTGTCCCCTCCATACATCTCTGACATGGTCCTCCGATACCTACCCTCATGCATCCTACGATCCTCCCAAGAGCTCCTTCTCTACTCCCCTCTTGTTTCCTCCTCTCACAACCGCATACAAGTTTTCTCCCCGCGCATTTGCTATACTCTGCAACTCTCTCCCCTAACACATCAGACACTCTCCTACCCTGGGAACCTTAAAAAGAAACCTGAAGAGCCACCTCTTCCGTCAAGCCTACATCTTGCAATAAGACCCAGTTCTCACTATCGGCACTACCCCCTCCTACTGTATCCCCACACATCCCTCTTAGACTGTGAGCCCTCGCAGACAGGGTTCTCTGCAGACAAACATGTTGCTTGTACCTGTGACCAGTTGTGTGACGATGCTGCTTTCTCCTTGGCATTGTGCATTGGATGCTGTGACTATGAGGTTATATGTGAGTCCACAGTTTAGATAATCAATTTTACAGGTAGTGGATGAGGTTGCACAGGAAGAACCATTTACTTCCGGTCCTATGATTGATGCTAAGTAACTAGCAGCACCCGGTGTCCGGCTCCAGGATACAGCTGCTCGGTTGGTCAAGCAGTCAACATCTGTGGTAACATTTTGGGGCTTACAGGGTGCTATAAAGAAAAGGTGAATAAAAAAAATAAAATGCATGTGAATTTTTCTAGTCTAAAATGGTTATGAACAAACATCATGTATCTTGCTTCTGTATTGTTATACACTTTACATATAGTATATATGATTTCTCTTAAATGGGTATTCACAGGTTATTAAATTGCATTAATAGTTAGACAGTATGAAAATAAACAGGTTTGCATCTGACTTGCTTGTTCTTTCTGCTGTCATTCTCCTGCAATGAGAGTTTTTATCTTTCATAGTGTACAACTGTCTTCCATGTAGCTTGGCATCTAGTGCCTGCCTAAAACCTGGCCAAATGTACGCATTAGTTACAATCCAGACAAGTTAACATCTTATATACCATCTAATATACCTCTATTCAGTCCATTCAGTTTAGTTCAGTTAATTTTATACAACAGTTATCTGCTCACCTCCCTCCCCCTCTATTTCAGCTCCTGATAATTTGCTGTTATAAATATTGCAAAATCATCAGCCCATCTAGCATTCACAGCTAGTCTCCTAATAATGGCTCTCAATGTTCAGAGCTGTGTGCTTGTTAAAATACCCTGTTATCTCTATGGGTATATACAGTGATATGCTGGAGAGAAAAAGTAAGGCTGGCTTCACACCATGGTTTTTGCCATCCTGTTCTGTTCGTTTTTAAAAGAACAGAACAGGATCGTTTTTAGACTCCTATGTATCCCTATGGTGCCGGATTGGTTATAAATGGCCATCCGGTTTTGTGAATTAAATCCCAGATTCGTTTCTGTCCTGTCTTTTCCAGGACCCAGAATCGAAGACTTCTCCGATTTTGGGCTCCAGTGAAAAAATTGGACCAAACCAGACAGAAACGTATCCAGGACGATTTGGTACCTATAACATGGGAGTCTATGGGCGCCGGATCCGGTTAAAAATCCGACCGTTTCCCGGATTCGATTTTTAGACAGCACATGCTCTGACATCCTGCTTGTTCCACAGTTCAGCACCATGGACGGCAGTATTTCATGCACAGTCTGTGAATTCAGCAGACTTCAGGACCATGGACAGCGGCAGAAAACGAATCCGGCAAAAAACAGGAGACCATATTTGGCCACACTTTTCTGCACATCCTGTCCATTTCTGTCCGGGCGCTCCTGCAAAAAACAAAATCCACCCGGACAGACTAAAACCGTGGTGTGAAGCCAGCCTAATGTGTCTTATCTGAGTAGGATGAAGTAAACAGGGAGTAGGAATTGCTTACCTGATGGAGTTGTAGGAGACACTACCATTATAATAGCGCCATAAACAGGTGCTGTAGACCCACAAACGGTTAATCAAAACTTAAAATGAAATAGTGAGTTATCTGAGCTGCTATTACAGTAACCAGTCCACAATATAGAAAATAATTCAAGATGGTTTATTGTCAATGAATATCAAAGTCTTCTGGCTTCTTCAGGACAACCACATGTAAATACTGTGATAGCAGTGATGACTCCAAACAAATCATGGATAGCTGAATGAAGTACAGCAGAACTTGTGCTGAGCATTATAGTTCTTCTAATACCACAGGAAACAAAATATAGTTCAGAACCAAAACATGCCACAACTTGTTAGCTATCCTCATGGTCACAAATTGTCTACCAAAGTAGCATATTAATCAGGGACTGAATTAGAGAAACACTCCGACATATATTTAATAAGTGCAAGCACTATAGAGTTTTTGTTTCATAAAAAGTTAAACCTTTATTAAACATATAAAAGTTTCAAGACAATACACTGTCCAGACAATGAAATTTTTTAGGAGAATCCAAATTCTATATCACACCAGGTAGTAACACACTGGGTAACAATGGAACACAGCTCACAGGATTTTACATATTATACAGTTTATACTGATCACTATATATGAATGACGATAGCAGTGGAGCTTAAAGAGGACCTGTCACCAACCATACATGTTGAGCTAAGGGCAGCACTGAATGCAGCATGTCTGCTGCATTCAGGCAAGGGGTCCCCCATGTCTGATGGTGGCTGGTACCCCGAGATAATAGTTTAGTAAAACTTACAAGCTGGAGCCAAGTAGGCTGTCCCTTGTGCGGCAGCCTGTGTCTCTGTGCCGCCTCTCTGCTGCCAATCACGTCCTCCTCTCTCTGTCTGTGCTGGTGACGCAGTGGGTAATGTTAACTCAGCTTCCGCCTGCCTATCCCTCCTCCTGCTGTGACATCAAATAATTTCCCCGCCCAGCTGCATGTTATGCTATGGAGCTGGGCGGGGAAATGCTCTAACATGCAGGAGGCGGGACAGCTGGCCGGGGGCGGGGATAAGCATTACCTCACTCTGCCTGCGTCACCAGTACAGGGAGCAGAGACAGAGCGAGGAGGACGTGATTAGCAGCAGGGAGGCGGCACAGAGACACAGGCTGCTGCACCAGGGACAGCCTACTTGGCTCCAGCTTGTAAGTTTTACTAAACTATTATCTCGGGGTACCAGCCACCATCAGACATGGGGGACCCCTTGCCTGAATGCAGCAGACATGCTGCATTCAGTGCTGCCCTTAGCTTCATATCCATGGGTGGGGGGGGGTGACAGGTCCTCTTTAAACATTCACTCATTCACCACTCACCCATATCCTTTTATCCTGAGTACGGCCCCACTGTCCTCAATAGGCGTCCTAACTTGTGGTCCCCCCCTACGACCGTTTCGCACAGCTTGTTCAAGGGGATGCTCCTCCCCGCTGCGCAATGGACTCCGGATCCCTCCCCCACAGCTCAGGCTCTCCCTGGGTCTTATAAGTCGGCCCGTCGCCCATCCTCTTCCTCTCCACCATCCTGCTCCATAGGGTGAGTATCGCCAGAGCGACGATGGACCCCCCTGGAAGCAGCAGTGAGAGAGAGGAACGGTCAGGAGGGAGCCACATGGCTTGCCTCCCTTGTTGGCAACGGCTCCCTTGCAACCGCCCCTGCCATAGAGCAGAGCGCGGCCAGACAGAGGTCTTCCCGACCCTCCCACCCACCTCAGCATCTCAGCCCAAGCGCTCCGGCCTCCCGGAGCATGCGCAGGACCCCTGTGGGCGCTCCGAAGGCTAAACTGCCCACTTTTGCCTGGAAGCGGTTCACACAGTAGGAGCTCCTCCTCAGCTGAGGTACCCACAGGTGAATGCCCCATTCAACATCATGGCCATCAGTCGGTTCCCCTTTGTCAGGCAGCCCCGCTGGTGGGGTCCAGGCATCTGTCCCTGCTAAAGCATCTACAGCTACTGACACCCTCATGTTCTCATCCAGGGTCCGGCCACCCAGCTCTGACGATAGTAGACCACCCTTCCTTGACCACATTAACCCCTTCTGGGCAGCATCGAGTGGGGCTCTTTCACTTGCACCCTGCCGAACCTGGATGCTCCCAGGACCCCGGCCAGCCCTCCACCGTGGGCTATGCCGACTTTGGAAAGCAGCTGGTGACGCCCATCACCTTCTCCATTCCCAATCGTCCAGGAGCAGCAAGCGCCCATCTTGCAGGTGTTTCTATATATCGTCCAGCACATCATCAGTCGGTTCGCACCGCAGTTTTTTGTACAGCAGGGATTCTCTGAGGAGATCGTCCCACCACCATTTTGATGTCGGCCCAGCAGTTCCACAGCTGTCAACTTCCGCATCTGTTGAGAACCAGCCTTCGGCGCCAGCTGTTGAGTACTGTTATACAAGTGCTTGGGGTGGGGGGTACCGAACTGGATATTGTTGACTTGTGACTCAACGCGGGCAGTGAAAAAGTACTGGTTAATCCGAAACTTTTTCAGCATCAACCAGAACCATAGGGATAGGATAGGGAGAGGCAGCCTGCCGACCGCCCGTTCGAAAGGAAGCCAATGATGGCCAAGAACATCAACAATGGACTACAGACCTGTTTCGTTCTCGGTTGCGTGATGAGGCAGAAGCACCTGGAACGCTACTCAGAACATCTTACCTATTGCGACACAATATACAGCTCCTACCACCCCATGGGGGTTCCGCATTGTGGAAGTGTCACGAGGAGTTCCGGCACTGCCTAGCCCTCCAACCACAATTGGGTTGGGGTATTAAGGTCACCGATTCCTGGCTCGGGTTTATCATGGCACAGAAAACCTATTAGCCATTTTCCGGAGCGGCCTCTGCTTCCTCCTCACAAAATACACCGGGAACAGCGGCCATTCGCATTGCTGGCTCTTCAATGAAGGCCACTGCAGGCTCCAAGGACTCTGCAAGTACAGGCATTTAGTGCTCTGTGTGTGGAGGTAACCACACTGCCCCAAAATGCACTAGGCAACACCAAAGGTCGTCTGGAAAACCCTATATGGCGGTCGCAAGGACCCCAGTGAGCTTTCTAGAGATAGAGCCGTGGCTAAGGCGGTATCCCAATAGTTTGGCTGCCGTTACCTTGAGGAACAAGTTTTCTTCTGTTTTTTCATACCATTTGTTTTTACCTCTAAGTCCTCTTCCGCTCCGAACCCGAAGTCCACCCGCAACCTTCCCCTTGTCCTGGCCCAGAAATTATCCTAGGAAGTTTCCTTGGTCCGCATTGCAGGTGCTTTTGACAGCATACCTTTTCCTAGCCTCCGAATTTCTCCACTGGGGGTTGTTCCCAAAAAGGAACTGGGTGAGTATCGCTTGATCCATCACTGTCTTTCCCGGCTGGGGCATCAGTAAATGATGGTATCTCAGCTGAGGACTCGGCGGTCGTACGTCTCTTTTGATAAGGCAGTTTCACTCCTCCACTGTGGCGGTCCTGGCGCACTCATGGCCAAGTCTGATATAGCTGTACACCCTGATTGCCACTACCTTCTAGGTTGCTTTTCCTTTTTGAGGATCAAAATCGATTCTATGGACATGGTATTCCGGCTCCCGCTGGGTAAAGTGTCAATCCCTGATAGACAGATTCTGCGCCGTCCTAAAGGTCACTTTGTTGCAGATGCGGTAGTAGTTAGGTCTTCTCACTTTTGCCTGCAGGGTGATGGCTATAGGGAGAATTTTCTCCCGTAGGTTCTGTTTGGCCACAAGGGGCGTAGCCACCTCCCACCATAGGTTACGCTTCTCTTGAGGTGGTGAATATCTTGAGAATTACTCAGGGTCTGTGATTCTGGTCTTACATGCGGGCGGAAATTACCTCGCTCATATCCACGTTGTCGAGTTGCTTGCCCTGATGCTTGCCCTGGATAGGCTACACAGCTTTTTCGATGAGCAGGTCTTAGTCTGGTCTGAGATTGTGCCCCGGGTAACCTGGCGGAGGGCGAGGGAGGCAGTGGCTCTGGAACGGTCACGTCAGCACATCAATTTCCATTTAGCCCACTTTGTGATGTGGAAAGGGGGCATACAACACTTTCAGCTGGAGTCGGATACCGCCCCTTTGATGCTCGAAGATGGAGGTCCCCTGAATGACATAGGTCTCGACATCTTCCTCTTCGGCATTCAGGATGGGATAGACCAGGCTCTGAGGGTTTTGGGTGGGGGTTGCAGCTCAGGCTCAGGTCCTCACTACTCCTTGGCTGGTGGAAGAGGACCTTGGTGAGGGCCAACATGCCTCGGGTGGCCAAGGGCATAGGGCCTCTTCCCTCATGGTTTATAAGGCGGATTTGTACCAATGGTTGAGCTGCAGCCAAAACAATGCAACCCTCTTTTTCAAAATATGATATGAGGTGTTACATTTACACCCTCAATAAATGGTTAAAGATGTTCTATGTGTCATCATTTGCGCGGCGGGGAAAACTGGTGGGTCTCTGCAATCTGCAGGGTACCATGGCCGCAGCAGAGCCCTCAGCTTCAATCTCCCCTACTTCTCCATGCTGTGTATTGGGCTCCGGATCCCTCCCTCACAGCTCAGGCCTCCCCCGGGTCTTATAAGCCAGCCCGTCGCCCATCCTCTTCCTCTCCACCATTCTGCTCCACAGGGTGAGCATCGCCCACCCTCCCTCCCTGATTTTCCTTTGTTTAGGTGATACTAAGTCGCAGCTGGTGGAAGAGGGCCCTGGTGAGGGCCAACATGCCTCGGGTGGCCGAGGGCATAGGGCCTCTTCCCTCATGGTTTATAAGGCAGATTTGTGCCTACGGTTGAGCTGCGGCTAAAGCAATGCAACCCCCTTTTTCAAAATATGATATGAGTGGTGTTACGCTTATATCCTCAATAAATGGTTAAAGATGTTTTATGTGTCATCATTGCGCGGCGGGGAAAACTGATGGGTGGGTCTCTGCAGTCAGAAGACTGCATAGTTCTGAGCTGCTCAAGAGAAAGCTTGAGAATACCCTTGAAAGTGGACATAGTTGGCCGCCGCCGAAGGCTCAGAGTATGCAAATAGTGCATGCTGAACATTCGAATTTTGCGCCAATTTGCAGCGCCGCTTACACAGGTATGCACGGTCCGGCAAACAGTGGACCCAGCGGGCGCGAGACAGCCGGGAGATGACCGCCATTAGCCGGTCGTCTCCTGGCTGGTGAGCCGCTAACCGCTGCTCAGCCACGGCTACCTGAGTACAGTGTATTTGAAATATGGCGGCATAGCGAGCGCCGCTATTCTGATTGGTCGCCGCGTTCAGCGTGGCGACCAATCAGAATAGAGGCGCGCGCTATGGCGCCATATTTCAAATACACTGAGTATAGTGTATTTGAAATATGGCACCATGGCGCCATGGCGCGCCGCTGTCCTGATTGGTCGGCGCTGAACGCAGCGACCAATCAGAGGAGCGGCATTTAAACTGCGCGCCACTTCTCTCATTCACCGCCGACCAATGAGCATCGCGGTATGCAAATTGCGGTATTGGTGCGCAATTTGAACTGCTGCTCTTAGTGTGAAGCAGTTGAATCCTGTCAGGAAGGTCTGTCAGCCATTGTGACACAGTTTATTTCTGTCAGGTGTGTCTGTCATTTTGATACAATTTAGTCCTATTAGGTCTGTCAGTCAGTGTGACACAGTTTAATGCTGTCTGTCTGTCAGTGTGACGCAGTTTAGTCCTATTAGGTCTGTCAGTCACTGTGACATAGTTTAGTCCTATCAGTTCTGTCCATCAGTGTGACAGTTTAATGTTGTCTGTCTGTCAGTGTGACGTAATTTAGTCCTATTAGGTCTATCAGTCAATTTGATAAAATTTAGTCCTATTAGGTCTGTCAGTCACTGTGACTCAGTTTAGTCCTATCAGTTCTGTCCGTCAGTGTGACACAGTTTAATGCTGTCTGTCAGTCACTGTGACATAGTTTAGTCCTATCAGGTTTGTCAGTCAGTGTGATAGTGTACTCCTGTCTATCAGCCAGGGTGACAGTGTTTGCACTGGTCTTTAAGGTCTGTCAGTCAGTGTGAAGTCCTTTACTCCTGTCTACAAGGTTGTCAGTCAGTGAGACGTACTTTAGTCCTGTCTACAAGGCTGTCAGTTAGTGTTACATCATTAACTCCTGTCTACAAGGCTGTCACTGTGACGTCCTTCAGTTCTGTTTAGATGTCTGTCAGTGTGACGTCCTTTACTCCTATCTACAAGGCTGTCAGTCAATGTGACAAACGTCACTCCTGTCTACAAGGCCATCAGTCAGTGTGACGTTCATTCCTGTGTCCTGTCTACAAGGCTGTCAATTAGTGTTACATCATTAACTCCTGTCTACAAGGCTGTCAGTCACTGTGACGTCCTTCAGTTCTGTTTAGACATCTGTCAGTGTGACGTCCTTTACTCCTATCTACAAGAATGTCAGTCAATGTGACAAATGTCACTCCTGTCTACAAGGCTGTCAGTCTGTGTAACGTCCTTCACTCCCCCCCGCCGCTCTGTGCTCCGTCCTCCCCCTGCCACTCTGTCCTCCCCTGCCACTCTGTCCTCCCCCTGCCGCTCTGTCCTCCCCCTGCTGCTCTGTCCTCCCCCTGCCTCTGCTGCTCCATCCTCCCCCACCCCACCGCTTCCTCCTCCTTCCTTTGTCCTCCTCCCCTCTGCCACTCCATCCTCCGTCCTCCCCCTGCCTGTGCTGCTCCGTCCTCCCCCACCCCGCCGCTTCATCCTCCATCCTCCTCCCCCTGCCGCTCTGTGCTCCATCCTCGTCCTGCCGCTCCTTCCTCCCCCTGTCTGTGCTGCTACATCCTCCCACACCCCGCCCCTACCTCCTCTGTCCTCCATCCTCCTCCTCCCTGCTGCTCTGTCCTCCCTCCTCCCCCCCTGCCACGCCGTCCTTTCCCCGCCGCTCCTTCTTCAAAGTTCCTCCCAATTCAGCCCTCACCGCCTTCCCCATGCAATCTCTATTTCTATATTCTAGAATACCCGATGCATTAGAATCGGGCTACCATCTAGTAGTATATATGATTTATGTACTTGTTATTTCTAATCAAACACTATTTTCCACAGATAGCATTTGTACTGAAGGCTTTCCTCAAGCTGTATGTAGTGACACGCTAATTGCATATTCAGTATGGACTTTTACCACAAGGGGGCAATGTAATGGATCTGTCTTATATACTATCCATAAAGATGATGTTCTACTAGGCTGACAGTACAGCAGACCCCTTACAGGAGGGTTTACAGGAATTGTGAGGAATGGTCTATTTAAAGGGGTAACATCCAATTACAAAGCACAAACACATGTGGTCATTTAACCCCTACATACTCTTATTCCAACAACTCAGCATAATGGCTTGATTCCAGATTCCTATACAGACACTACTTTCCCCAAAAACACCATAAATCATTTTAAAATTACTCATAAAACATCGCTTTTTCACATTACAAATATTATTTTGAATTTAATCCCCACTATAATAAAAAAATGCATTTAATTTTTATTTAATTTAATATTTATACCCATAATTATATTAATCTAAAAAAATAAAATAATTAAACATATAATAATAATAATAATAATAATAAATTAAATTATTTTAAAAAAAAATTACAATTATTATAGAACATAAGAGATGGGTTGATGCAACACAGTGAATCCAAGCATTTTTGCTTAATACACCAAAAAGATCTGAAAGGTTTAAGATTAACAATTATAGACCAAATACCATCCACAGTACGTAACTGGTACGATATGCTAATAAAAAGAGAAAGTTTCTGGATATTCAAATTGGGGACGTTGTACCCAGAGGGCTTGAACTTAACTATAGAAAACATTGTTAAATAATTGTGGGTTAGTGTGGCAGTTTATTGATTTTTAATACTGAATTTTAATGTTGAGTATGGATTACAATATTATGAGTATGAATTTTATTGATTTTGTAATAATGCGATTGGGCAGTGTTGTAAGAATATAATATGTGCTTAACATGTGATTAATATTATTTATTTTGATTTATTTTAATTATTTTATTAGATATGAATATATTTATAAATGGGGAAAGTAAGGGTATGTTTTTTATAATAATTTTAATTTTAATTTTTTATTATTATTATTATTATTATTATTATTATTTTATATGTTTAATTATTTTAGTTTTTTTTATTATTTAATTTTTTTTATATTAATATAATTCTGGGTATAAGTATTAAATTAAATAAAAATTAAATAAATTTTTTATTATAGTGGGGATTAAATTCAAAATAATATTTGTAATGTGAAAAAAAAGATGTTTTATGGTAATTTTAAAATGACTTATGGTGTTTTTAGGGAAAGTAGTGTCTGTATGGTAATCTAGAATCAATCCATTATGCTGAGTTGTTGGAATAAGAGCATGCAGGGGTTAAATTGACCACATGTTTTTGTGCTTTGTAATTGGATGTTACCCCTTTACATAGACCATTGAAACGCGTAGTGGACAAGCCAGAATAAACAGGTCTACTTTAATTATTGGTATCTGCTTCTCTTTACTGAGCGCTCCTAAATAATCCCAGAATTACTGCCTTTCATTACCATTATCCCTTATGGGATCTGGCTGGAGCTGCACAGTAGTGAGGAAGCTTAGTTAGAGAATTAAAGAACCTGCCCTGATGTCAGAGATCCCTGGTTAGAAGACCTAGACGGAACATGTGACCTGAGGAGGCGTCTGGGAGCGCCGACGCTTGGAGCGATACATAGGAATCAGCACCTATACGCTGACACCGTGGTTGTGCACAGACAGCACAACCAGTCCAGTTGAGTGGTGATTACCGCCACTAACAATATATCCCCATTAGACCACCAGGTATTATTCAAGATTGCGCCTCTCATTTTTGTAATTTCAGGGACAAGATCTTTGACATAAATATTTGTCATAGATCATGATGGTGATGAAAAAGCTAGACACACTAGTATTAGTTTTTTTCATGTTAATTGACTGTTACAAGGCAATTACCTCTGTAGAGTAACATTAATCTGCAGTGAGTTTTTAGCTGGAAGAATTGTTTGTAAAAATAATAATCTGTAAACTATATGATAGCACCAGGGGAATACTGTAAATAGGGGCAGCCCAGAAGGCCACTAAAGGGTCCATGAGCGGAAGGGAGCCCAGTACTGCTTAGGACCATACCTCCTCCCATTCCATGTCATCACAACTTCAGCAGTATCCACAGCCTCAGAACATGAATAATGAAGGCGTTGTGATCCTGATCCAGCCTGCACAGCTGAGTCTTGGACTTCATACACTGCAGATGCAATAATGTCACTACATCATGCTTGGTGTGATGATGTCTAAGATCTCACACTGCACAGACTGGAGCAGCATGCAAGGAAAATAGCGCAAGGTGAGTAGTGTATTTTTTTTATGGTCAGTAATTGTGGGGTCCATCATATTGAATGAATGACTGGCTTGTTGGGGCCAATCATACTGAATGGGAGACTGGTGGGGCCAATAATACTGACTGGTCGGCTAGTGAAGGCCATAATACTGAGTGGAGTACTGGTGGAGGCCATAATACTTGGGAGGTTACTTGGGGCATTATTATTGTGATTGGGTTGCTAATTGTGGTCATAACACTGATTGGATTTCTGGTGGGGGCTATAATACTGTCTAAAGGGTTGTAAGGGACTGTGAGAATGGTCATATTGAGTTGGATTTCTGTGACTTCCCCAATTTTCAGTTGGTAAATGTGGGGGCCCTCATTCTGTGTGTGGGACTATAGAAGCCCTCATTTTGTGGGAGGGACTGTAGGCCAGGTACTGAGTAGGGTATTATGAGGGACCTCAAACTGAGTAGGGGGCACCAGCACAAGTCCTGTGTCGTAGCAACAGTGATGCATACTGAGACTATTGATCCATACTGAGACTATTCATGTGCGGGGGGGTTTCATCTATGGAGTGGGCTCACTCACAATTTTGCCTAAGAACACTGCCAGGAATAAAGAATGGGATCTAAACATCCTCTAAGAGTAACTTAAACCACTGATCCATGAGCAGTTTGGTGATGATAAATGTTTTTTACAGCATGATGGAGACCATGTCACAAGGCAAAAGTGATAACTGAGTGGCTCAGTGAACAAACATTGACATTTTTGGTCCAGATCTCAATCCAATGAACAAACTGTGGTCAATCCTCAAAAATCAAGGGGACAGACAAAAACATAGTAATTGTGATAGATACATTGTGATTAGACGAGAATGGGTTTTCAGTAAAAAAAAATATGGCACCAAATGAGCATCTTTTGGCAGAAATATACACCAGAAACACAATGCGTTTTTGGTGCGTATTTACTGTGTTTTTTTAGCCTGTGTATTTTTAAATTAATTCAACAGCTGGAGGGTCTGAAAAATGCTGCCAAATTCGCACTAATAATTGACATGCTGCAGGTTTTTTGCATCCAAAATTTGCACCAAATACGCAAGGAATAAAAAATGCAATGTTGACACAGCACTTCTGAACTGTCAGACTTTGCTGGTCTCACAGGTAGCCTTAGGATTAAAGGAGGAAATTGACCTGGGTGCCTGTACTGTCCCCCAGGCTAGGGGAACCCTGACTTTTCTTAACTCAGGGGTATCCTTGATGGTAGAGAGGCCTGAGTCTCCAACCTGTCCCTTTCTCCTATCCAGTCCTGATCTGAACCCCCGACCCCAGGAGGAGAACCGTAATGAAACCCACAGATATAGACAGACATGGATAAAGCAAACAACACCACACAGAAAACAATCAGGAAGATACAATATGTGTGAAGAGAGAACTCAAATACAAATAGGGAATGAAAAAACAACAATACTTTACCAGACACCGAACAATGATTAGAGTTTATACAGCAACTTCAAAACAGGAAGGGTATGCAAAAGGCATGCAAATGCTATAGTCGGCATCCAGGAATGTTCTGAGCCATACTTAAAGGGAGAAGGCATTTCAGCAGCCTCAACCTTCAATTGACACTAATCAAAAAGTTAACTCCTGCAAATCTGAACATCAGTGAACAAACCACCGCCGACGTCCTAACTCAGCTACAGCAACAAAGAGGCTTAAGGCTGCACATCAGACTCCCCAATGTGAACAGAGTCTGATAGAATAGGATCGTTTCTGACCCGACCCAGAAAGAAACTAGAATGGCAGAGATACGGGAAAAATTTTACAAAAGAGGCTATCCTTCAGCAGTTCTCAATATTACATCGACCACAGACCTCCAGAATTAAACAAGTCAGCTAGCCGTTGTTAGCACATATCATCCCTTTTCAACTCTAGTTAGTTCCTCTATTAAAAAGCACTGGAACATTCTTACACACTCTAACCCAGATATTCCAGAGTCGCCACTGTTCCATTATTATGCCACAAGAGACCTCAGAACCTGAGAGATCACTTAGTGTGAGCAGACATAGGCTCCCCTGCACCTAGCCTAACCCAGAGTACCCTAGGCACTACCAAGAAAGGCACGTTTTCCTGTTTGGGTTGCATGCAATGTTCGCATGTTACCAATGGGGAATTCCTTTTCACCCACGTTCTGGGAAACGATTTACCATTAAAGCCTTTTACACTTGTGATTCCTCTTATGACATATATTTCATAAAGTGCCTGTGCAGTCTCAGATAAATTGGGAAAACTACCCAGCATATCCGGGATCGTATCAGTCAACACAAATCCACCATTAGGGGCAAAAGAACTCTTACTATACCAGCACATTTCAATCAATGTGGTTATGCAATTTCCAAGCTTCGTTTTCAGGTTATAGACCATATACCTGTTGCTAGACGTGGCGGCGACAGAATCAAGAGACTTAAAGAGAAAGAGTTACTGGATTCATACATTGGACACCTTGGAACCTCAGAGGTTAAACTGGAAATATGAAATAATACACTAGCAGAATAATTGTTGTCATTAACACTTCCCTATTTTAAAGTATTATAAGAAAATACAATTAAGATCTGTGATACTATGGATTCTCTGATTTTCACTACCCCTAAAAGGTTTCATGGATCTTTACACACAATTATTACAATGTAGCTCATGCTTCACTATGGGATCTGGTTGAAAGCTATTTAACAGGGCACTGTAGCTTTAAGTGTTTTTCATACTTGTTTATATAGGGCTAATATTCTTAGGACTTATCTATTTTAATTATTCTTATACCTTGTATGCAAGTGTCTGATGCCTAATATGTTTTCATTTTACATTATAGTACCCTGAATCTTGACTATGACAGAATTCACTTTACCATTTGATTCCAGCACCCAGTTCAGCTCTTCCTGGCTCTGTCTGGGTGTCCTGACGTCACCACAATTCTCCTCCACTTTCGGAATCTCTAGCTCTGTCTGGGGGTCCTGACGTCACCACAACTCTCGTCAAGCTTCAGGAATCTCCGGCTCTGTCTGGAGGCCTGTTGCGTCACCTTACACACGTGCACTTGCCTCTTCTTGGTTTCTCGGCATTGACATTATTTAATGGCGGTGGCGTCTCTAACATGCCGCTCTGCCGCGCGACTCTGTCCGCATCCACCCAACCCATCAGGTAATCTAAGTCTTTTCCTTCTGGTTCTTAATTATTTTTGCTTTTGCATTGCTCTATACTAGTTTCTGTGTACACCTTCCTATTCTTTTTTACAGGTAGCGGATCCTTGTAACCTTAGTAGCTGATCCTTATTACAAAATCACTAAAGGACATTATGGGTGTTTCGAATAGTTGGCCAGTAAGTGTCCTATTATGCCACAACATAATCGCTTGTTATATCACTTCTCAGTTATCCAATATCTTCTCATTTATTCATTAATAAGCAAATAGGATATCTGGGCGATTAAGCGCTCCTGAGGAGATAGACATTATGATGTAAGCTCTGGTTTCTTCTTCTTAAAAATTTGTTTTATTTTAGTGTAATTCACAGTATTAAAAAACCATAAAGTTCATAAAAGATAAACAACGCGTTTCGGCTATGAGTACATTATAAGATAGCCTTCCTCCTTCCATAGACCTACAGCCTCGAGGTCCATTTTGTGTACATTTATTCTTTAAGGTAAAGCACAATACTTCATCCATATCTGATACAATGTTACATAACCTGTGCTAATCCCATTGTTTGTACACACTGTAGGCTCACTTAGCCCAACAACTACACGGATACTTATCCTGATATTACCGACCAGTCCCTTTCTGCAATACCTGCATGTTGTACTTGGCATAATAGGTAACCTATACTGGAGTCTTCCATTTTTCAATTTTGTCCTTAAGCCCCATACCGTGAAAAAGGCTATAACAGCCGAAACGTCGGATGTACTGTACCTGCGTATACATCTTCTCTGTTATTAATGAGACTAAAAATAAAAAGTTATAGATTAGAAAGGAACAGCACCACATACCAACGGGATCCTTTGCAGTTTCTTTATTCCAGCTGGGGTGCTGGAATAAAGAAACTGCAAAGGATCCAGTTGGTATGTGGTGCTGTTCCTTTCTAATCTATTGCTTGCTGACTAGGATGACTCCCTAGTAATGAACGGGCACCATAATGCAGGTTTAATCTTTCCTCAAACGCTGTGGGTGCTGCAGGCTTTTGTTGATTTCCACTTGTTCATCATTTTTCTCAAAAGTGTGTCAGAAATAGACTTATTGAACAGAGTCTGAAGCCGGCATGACAGCTGGCTTCAGGACAGACATGCAGACTTTGATGCAGATTCTCAATAAACGTGGCAGCGTGGGCACAAGGGTCTACATTAATTATTGAGTCTTTGTATAAACTTAATGAATTTGTCAACAGTAGAGTAAAAAGTTATTAAATGCTGATAAATATACTGCATTAACAATGGTAACATCCGACTAAAAAAATCTAAAAACACCGAAGCAGCAAGCTGAAAAACAAAATTTGGGTTGATCTGAAAACGTTTGGGCATGACTGCATAGGATGAATACGGATGGTAAAATAGCATGTTTAGGAGTGGTACAGACTATGGGCCCACGATCAGGACATGCTGCGTTCTAGACGCAATGTAAGTGTCTGCGGGAGAATGCGGTGTACGTTCCCACAATCAAGGTTCTGGGCACAGCGGATTTTCGCTGCTTTCTTACGCTGAGAACACCAGAGTCTCCACAAGAATAAATTAACATGCTGATAGGGAACCAGAACCGCAGATCAGTTTATGCGGTAGAATAAAGCAGCACAGTGGACATTGAATTTCTACAAAATCCATCCGTTGTGGTTGCACTGCAGAATGCAGCTTTTGGACACAGCAAAAATATGCTGCGCCTGAAACATGGCTA
Organism: Allobates femoralis; assembly: GCA_033576535.1. Classification (NCBI taxonomy): domain Eukaryota; kingdom Metazoa; phylum Chordata; class Amphibia; order Anura; family Aromobatidae; genus Allobates; species Allobates femoralis. The sequence continues at coordinate 208,767,742 of JARQOC010000007.1, read as the reverse complement.
ATCCTGATCATGGGTGCGCAGCCTTATATAACACACAGTCAGTATGGAAGAAATGCATTCATCCTTTATGTGATCAGAGATGAAATCACCTGTAATGATATATTCTGTGGCATTGACTCTGTTGCTGCAACTTGGTCCAAATGCTTCCACCATCACCGCATATTGTTGACCACATTGTAAGCCATAGACTACACATCTGGCATCTGAAGTGTTGCATATTATTCTGGCTCCATCCTCAGTGCTGAGCGTAGCTGTGTATGTGACTCCTCCTGCTGCTGCCTCCCAGGTGACATCTGCATAGTCGCTGCCACATTGGTGCTGCGCATTAATGTTTTCTTACTGCACAGGGGGCTAAAACAATATGAAGTCAATTATTTCCACACTAAAAACACTCCACAGCAAAGATTTTATTCCCTAATTCCTTATCATTATGTACAATTGTGGATTGTGTTCAAAACAATAAAAATAACAGCAGTATCTTCAAAAACAAGAGTTACGGTAGGCTCAAACTCTGTACAATAGTTTTCATATCCATGCATTAGGAACATTGAATGCTGTTTTCTAAATCAAAACATGAAGAAGAATCTATATAATCATTCTAATTACACAAAAGAAATCTATATAATCATGCTAATGACACAAGAGAAATCTATATAATCATGCTAATGACACAAGAGGAATCTATATAATCATGCTAATGACACAAGAGGAATCTATATAATCATGCTAATGACACAAGAGAAATCTATATAATCATGCTAATGACACAAAAGAAATCTATATAATCATGCTAATGACACAAGAGGAATCTATATAATCATGCTAATGACACAAGAGGAATCTATATAATCATGCTAATGACACAAAATAAATCTATATAAACATGCTAATGACAAAAGAGGAATCTATATAATCATGCTAATGACACAAGAGGAATCTATATAATCATGCTAATGACAAAAGAGAAATCTATATAATCATGCTAATGACACAAGAGGAATCTATACAATCATGCTAATGACACAAAAGAAATCTATATAATCATGCTAATGACACATGAGGAATCTATATAATCATGCTAATGACACAAGAGGAATCTATATAATCATGCTAATGACACAAAAGAAATCTATATAATCATGCTAATGACACATGAGGAATCTATATAATCATGCTAATGACACAAGAGGAATCTATATAATCATGCTAATGACACAAGATAAATCTATATAATCATGCTAATGACACAAGAGGAATCTATACAATCATGCTAATGACACAAAAGAAATCTATATAATCATGCTAATGACACATGAGGAATCTATATAATCATGCTAATGACACAAGAGGAATCTATATAATCATGCTAATGACACAAAAGAAATCTATATAATCATGCTAATGACACAAGAGGAATCTATATAATCATGCTAATGACACAAGAGGAATCTATATAACCATGCTAATGACACTTAGCTCAAACTCTGCTCTGAGTTTGTGCATAGTGTCAGCTTACTGTGATACAATTTTCTTGCATGTAAAATTTTGACAAGTGAGAAGAAGATGAAAAAACGTAATTTCTTCATTGTCTGTGTTGGCATAAATTGGACTGTATTTGGATAAATGGGAGCATGCCATCCAAAATACCCTGCCAATCACATGCTGCAATTTTTTCTTATCCAGAATCGGCATGAGAAAAAAGTGCTGGTCAGCACTGCCCTATGGAATAACATTGGAGCAAGGTCTATCCAATAAAACATCAGAAAACCATCATCCATGTTATACGCTTATGTCAGCGAACTCAAAGGCTGGAGTCACTTTCTTGAATGACTCACATGATGATTGCAACCTACTGCACATTCTGGCCAATGCAATGTCATTCTCACATTAGTCATATGACAGTGTGACTTGAGTCTACGTCTGAGATGCACTTCAAGGCTCTTGTGGCGCCCCTATGTTTCGGTCGCCACTCTGGTACTGCATCTATCCAATAGGTGTGGCATCATGCTCACAGGTAAGAAGAAAAAGCTTTGCTGAGACCCCCAACACACACCTAACACACTCTCCAAACTCCAGGCCAGGGAGATGCTGGGCGGAGGAGACTCACATTCAGAGCAGTCCCCATCTACTGGCTGGAGGGAGGAGTTAGGTTAGGGGTGGGAGGCGAAGAGAGAGGAGTGAGTTCTAGGTAGTCAGGCAGGGGAAGAAGCAGGACCTATGCAGGGCTCAGCTGCAGATCCCAGGCCTGAGGACCCGAATCTGCAGTCGGCTGGACAGCCGGGCATAGGAACCAACACCCATTCAGTCTGGATATCTTCAAGACCAGCCAAGAACCTGGAGGTCACTGGACTTCAGGTACAGTGGCTACCATCATGGACTCTCCCAAGGCTAAAGAACTGTATAGGATCAAGAGGATTTGCAAGGCAGTCACTAACAAGACCTGTGGTCACCTGTCTTCTGGGACTTGTAACCACAGCGACACTAGGAAGGAAAGGAGTAGCAGTGTCAGACAGATAATGGCTGCAAGGAAGGCAATATTTCATGTGTCTCAGCAGAGTGGACCTGGACTACTTGTGAGCTGGACAGGCTACAATCTTGGAGAATACAATACCCTGGCTGGGTTGTGTCTACACTGAACTCAAGTAAAGGTGACCGGTAAGGATTGCAAGTACTTTGTGTCTGTCTATTCCTTCCAGCGCCTCTATGCAACTTCTACTACTACATCCACCACCATCATTACTTCACCATCACTACATCCCAGGGGTCCATTTGAGGGGAGTGTTCCATCTAGCTGCCAGACTATCTACCCCTGTGGACTTCCATATGAAGCTCTGGTCATCCCTGACCAGAAACCTCAGATGGCGTCACAACAAACTTTTCCCCCTTTAAACTATTCTCATTAAAATGCTATGTCAGGACCACGACCTCCAGGACTGCCATCGTAACATCCATCAGACTGACCCTGGATGGTAGAGTACCCTGGCCCAGTAACCAAAACACTCACATGGATGCACTGACATTGAGAATGTGACTTCCACTCCATACCAAAGATACTGTAAGAATCGGCTGGTCTGAATTGTGGTCTCATGGTTTAGAAGAGGATGGGATCATCACTGGGAGATGTGAAGACTGTGATCGGTAAGTATTTTTAAACACATCCACACATCACTACATACATATTGATCAGGGATTATGGATTCACAAATGAGTTCTGAGTGCTTCTTTAAATAACTAATTTTCTTGAACAAATGGCACCTTCTAGTTATTTGGAAATTCCTTCAAATTAAATACTTTAATGAATGTATTTAGGGGAGTAGCTATAGGGAATGCTGAGCTATGACTTGCACTCAGACACTAGAGCCTGAGGGCTCCAAAAATCTGTCTTTTACATAAAAAAGCCAGAGAGAGATCTTTTAAGGCAGGTTACAGAACCCAAAAAATGTAATGTTTACATGTTATTAAAGGAGTTTCTGATTTCAGAAACCCATTGAGCCCAGGTGCTCTTTTTAAAAAACAAAATGCTCTTTACTCACCCTAATCCAATGCTGTCCCCACCACTGCTCTCCGTGTCTGGTATTGTCTGCAGAGCTGATATCACATCAACAGCGCTGCAGCCAATCAGAGAGCTCAGAACATTGTCCAAGTGGACAGTATATGCCGCTCAGAGCCGTAAAGCTCATTGATTTGCTGCAGCGCTGGTGACATGTCTTCGGAGCTGCAGACAATAACAGACACAGGGAGCAGCACTAGCGGCTCAGCATCAGGCCTATCCTATGGAAGGAAAGTAAAGGACTATAAAAAAAACTGTGGTATAAGAGTTTTCTGAAAATGAAAAATCCCTTTAATGCAGATACATAATTGTTTCCAGCATGTTCCACAATATGTTTTGTGAAGCTACCAATCTCCCTATAAGCACTGTTTCAATAGGTGGAAAACCAGGGGCGTAACTACAACAGGTGCAGGGGTTGCGATCACACCCGGGCCCTGCAGCCTAGGGGGGCCCCAAAAGTCCCTTTGGCCCATAGACAAAGACTAATACTATTAAAGATTTGCAAAAATTGGGGGCCCCGTTGGAGCTTTCGCATCTGGGACCCTGGGCCTGAAGTTACGCCTCTGTGTAAAACACAGGCTCCATATGCTGGAATAGTTCTTATATTTCCAATTTATGAAGCCACAGTAACTCAGTATGGGGGCAGATCGCTCACAAGGATAAGACCAGGTGTGATATAATGTGAAGACACAAGTGCATCTGTGGCTATAACTGTTTTTTGCTCTTCTTGTGCACAATTAAGTCTTAGATGTAGCCTAATTTTAGAAAAACTATAAAATTGAAATTTGAAATTTGAACTATAATATAAATCTCCAATCTTAGCACATACCTGTATGGAAAGATATTAATCCACTGAAATCACTTGTACAATTGTTTCCCACTGCAGCTACGGAGGCCTCCAACCTTAGACCGCAGGACAGCTGTGTGTAGCTGCAGGACGTGTTGCTGGATGGGCAAAGATATTGCTCTCCCTGAGGACCGGTAGCGACTGTGGTATAATTCACTGCTCCCGCCGTCTTGGCCCAGGACACAGTTACTACATTGGACTCACAATTTATATCTGCTTGAACTTGACTTGGCACACAGGGAACTGCACAACAGAAAGTCTATTATTACAGGTTCTATTTAACAATATACATGGACATAAAATATTTCAGTAGATACATCAGTTGCCACTCCTCTACTCTGAGCACTGTGTCCCCCGGCAATCTTGTGACCATATTTCACATGAGCACTGTAGTCAATCAGAGCTTGCTGATGGGCTACAGCCTTAAAGCACCACTACAGTATTTTGGTTTTCCACCTCTGTAGTGGTGTTTTAAATATAAGCCCCGTGTCCCTTGTCTTGCACTCATCTTCCAATGGAATAAAACGATGTTTGGGTGAGCGCTGGGATATGAAGACAGCTACACTTCAACAAGTATTTTACCTGTAAGTTTATTGTTTAAATCACACTAGGTCCTCTCCCACAACATGTTTCGACGCTAAGGGCGTCTTCCTCAAGTGGATATCAGACCTTACATTTGGTATCCTTATAAATCCTCCATTAACCAATCCCTTGCTTTTAGGTTGAAAATAGACTTTTTTTTTTTTTTTTAACTCTTTCCTATCCAAATGTCTAAATAGCTATATAAGCAGTTCTATTTAATGCACAATACGAGCCCTTTTTATTCTATTGCACAACTGCCCGTTCTTTTGTGACAAAAACATAACTATTCATCCAGGAGTACATTAAAAATGCAAGATAGTAAAAACACTACAATATTATTAAACAAAATCCACCTATTAGATACACATAATTATTACACTTAAAAAATTCACATGAAAATTACATATAAAAACTTCATCTAAAAATTTCATATAAAAAATTACATATAAAAAATACATATACAAATTATTAAAACATCATGAAATCTATACAAACGATCTGATCTTAAAAGATGACTTCTGCAAATGGTAATTATGGGTTTATATATTATTCTCTATTGAGAGATTAAGGCCCTCCGGTGCCAATGTACCCATTTTAAAAATCCAATACATTTCTTTCTTATTTAATTTCTCAATCCTATCATGTACTTTCTCACTTATTTGTTCTAGGATTATTAATTTAAGACTGGTGGGATCCCTTTCATGGATCTGATGATAGTGTCTTGAGATGCTGTGATTTAAATACCCCTTTCTGATATTTGATCTGTGCTTACTCAGCCTAGCCTGCATCGTCTGCATCGTTCTACCTATATATTGGAGTTTGCAGGGACACTCTAACATATATATTACAAATTGTGATCTACAATCCATTCTCTGTTTAATTGGGAACGATTCCTCAGTTGTATTGGATGTGAACTTATTACATCCATGTACAATGCTATTGCAACATTCACATCGTCGTGAGTTGCATTTATAGCACCCATTTTTTATTTTTTCATTGGTCTTTGTTTGTTGTTCTTTGCTCCCAATATTCATATTTTTTATTTTATTCGGGGCTATTAGGGCCTGGAGGGTTCTCCCTCTTCTAAAAATAATCTCTGGTTTTTCTGTTATAATTTTTGAGAGGATAGGATCCCCCTTTAAAACAAACCAGTATTTACCCAAAATTGTGTAAATTTCCCTATATGATTGGTTGAAAGTTGTTACTAGATTACACCTATAATTTACAATATCGTTCTCCCCTTCTTTCATTTTTCTTTATTTAATTCCATTTGCTTAATTATCTCACTCTGTGTGCGGTTTTTACTTCTATTATAAGCATCCGCTAGGAGTCTGCTTGGGTATCCTCTCTCTCTAAACCTTCTCTTTAGTATAGAGGCTTCTTGTTTGAATTTAATCTCATTTGTACAGTTTTTTCTGATTCTGAGGTACTGTCCATAAGGTATATTTCTAATCCAGGTGGGCAGGTGGCTGCTATTAAACTCCAGATAACTATTTACATCCACATTTTTGAAAAAAGTGGATGTGGTTATCTCTCCCTCCTCATTGATGGTAATCATGAGGTCCAGGAACTGTATATTGTGCGGACAGCACAACAGGAAAAGGTGAGTGTAACGGTGACTTAACGGAGGGTGGACATAGAACATAAAGCAGCGTGGCGCAACCAATTTCTATATCTCATTACATGTACACCGGTTGGAGCGGTCACCGCGGTCTGCAGCCTGCTGCAAAGGAATGAAAAAGGATTAACCTTCATTGAATTGCATTCAATTGACAATCATTGAACAGCCTGCAGGAAAAACTGAAGGACTAATTGGGCAACCAATCACAAGTGTAACTAGTAGTGAACATTGTTAGTAATATATTGTAACAGAGTTCATATAAGTCCAATGAATTTTTATACAACTAATAGAGAAATAATTAGGGAACACCTGATTTCAGAATTCTTAGGGGAAAATAGGAATATAGACATGATGGAAACACATGAGAACAGAGAAAGGTTAAATGAGGAGGAAAAGAAAAAAATGGTTAGTATATTCTGCAATTATGAGAATAAGTGCAAAATAGAAATCATAAATCATTTTCATTGAAAAATATTTAGCGGAAAAAGTGATCCCAAAAGGATTAAAATTATCACAAAAATCAACTTATCCCCATGATTTGGAGTATACAAAAATATGGGATGATTACATGGAAAATTGTTCCATAGGTATGCTACAAATCCTATTACAAAAAAGGATTAAACTAGCGGAAGAAGCCATTCAGGAGATGAGGAACATCTGTGGGTGTGTGGAAAAATACACACACAGTGTTGATTTTTGGGAATATAATCAAACCCTGAGAATAAAATTAAGTAAATTTGAGGAAGAAATTATTAAAAAGAAAGTGAATAAATTTATAAGAGACAAAATAAATAAAAATGCAGGTACAAAATCAGCCCTTCCATTAGGAGAAAATAATTCCTTGATGAGCAAAAATGACAAAACATCAAAATTGGAGACAGAAAAGGAAAAGGAAATGGTAGAAATTAATAAACAAGTAACTCAGAATAAAGGAAAAAATGAGAATAAAAATATAAATAAAAAAAAGAACAATAGCGAGATAAAAGAATGGGAGATAACAGAAGAACAAAGGATACAATATGAGTCACATAAAAAAACGTTAATGAATGGAGGTAAATGTGGGAATCAAAAAGAGAGTGAGGAAAATAATCAGATAAAAAAAGCTAACAATAATAATAATAAAAAAATAGATAAAAAAATAGATGGGAACAAGAACAAAAATGAGAATAAAAATAATAAAAAAGGAGAGAACTTGAATATAATGACAGATAATGTAAACAATAGTTTAGAAAAGCAGGAAGAATCATTATCCAACTCACAGAAAAGAAGAAGGAGAAGAAGTAAAAACAAATCAGGTAGTATAATTAATAGTAATAGACAAGAAGAGCCTACTCCAGTCAGTGACCAAATACCATTAATAGACTTTATTGAATTGATCCAGGAAAATAAACAAAAAATAGGGGAAATTAATAGCACAAATAATAATTCATTTGATTTATTCACACTACATACAACCACACAGCAGTTAACACAAAATCAAATATTAGATTTAGATGACACACTATATCAAAAGTTACCAAATCCACTTGAAACAATAGGGGTGAATATAGAAAAGGCACTGAATTCGTCATTGGAAGAGGGTACACAATTATTAGGTAAAAAGAATGATTTATGGGAATTTTATATAGAGGGCATGGAAAATAGGGACGACACAGAGATTAATAACATCATACAAAACACAAAAATAGTGGGAGAAATAAATGAAAATACAAATAAGAATAAAGAAAAGGGGGAATTAGATCCTGGATCAATTACCGTATATACTCGCGTATAAGCCGAGTTTTTCAGCCCAAAAATTGGGCTGAAAAGTACCCCCCTCGGCTTATACGCGAGTCAGTGCTGTATACCGATGTATACATCGGTACATACCGATGTATACATCGGTATACAGCAGCCCCCGCATCCCCAGTAATGCAGGGCCCCCCCAGCGTCTCTCCGGTCACCTGTAAAGCAAACTATACTTATCAGTGTCCCGCTGTCCGCGCCCGCCGCTGCCGACATCGCAATCCTCCATCTTCATGCGTCTTCTTCCTGTTTCTGTGCTCGTCGCCGGCAATGACGTCATTCCCTGCGACGAGCACAGGAAACAGGAAGAAGACGCATGAAGATGGAGGATCGCGTACGGCAGCTGCGAGCGGGTGCGAGCGGGCGCGGACAGCGGCACTGTGATAAGCATAGTTTCCTTTACAGGTGACCGGAGAGACGCTGGGGGGGCCCTGCATTACTGGGGCTGCCTGTATACTACCGCTGGGGCTGCTATATACCTCTGGGGCCCTGTATACTACCAGTGGGGCTGTATATACTACCACTGGGGCTGTATATACTGCTGGGGCCCTGTATACTACCACTGGGGCTTTATATACTACCACTGGGGCTGTATATACCTCTGGGGCCCTGTATACTACCACTGGGGCTGTATAAACCACTGGGGCTGTATATACTGCTGGGGCCCTGTATACTACCACTGGGGCTGTATATACTACCACTGGGGCTGTATATACTACCACTGGGGCTGTATATACCTCTGGGGCCTGTGAGGTAGCAACCGGGGAACCCGCTTGCAAAACAACAAGAACACGTGTTTATAAGGTTAACCAATGTCTACCCGTTTATTTTCACATATTAATCACATAACCCGGGTAGCATGTTTGACACATATCACATTGATTAACAACACTTTACATAAATACACCATACCTTTACATTTAACATCACATAACACTTATATTGCACATAACGTTTTATAGTAACCCGGGACCTGTAACCATCTCTGTCCCCAGTGGAGCTCTACCAACCGCTCCCAGGGTGGCTACAGCCTCCGGCCTACTTACACTATACATAAGTTACAGTACGATGATGACCCTTCCGGGTTCATAACAGGGATTGGCAAACCCTAGTAACCCATGGGGCTGCGGCCTCCGGCCTAACCACGCGTTACCCTGTACGGGAGCCCTTATAACCCCTGCTTCTGACCTTCGTTACATACGCCTCAACGGGTCCTGTGGGTCCCAATGGCGGTACCTGCCGCCTGGCTTTAGTCACCCCAGCATGATGATATACATTCACCCGTAGTCAGGAATCCTGCCTGACCGGGACCTTACACACCGTATGTGATCCATCATTCAAACGTCCATGGATCACACACCTGCTCACAGCCCACATCCATGGACTGTGGCCCCTCCATGGCCCATTACAGGGATTGGCAAACCATAGTACACGGGAACCTCATCCGATACCTACTAGGAGCCCTATTACCCCTGTCTCTGGCACCACAGGCACACCCACACCATTAGAGGTCGTGGTTGAGGGACGGGTACCCTCTGCATGCAGCAGGGCAAGCCTCCCTCTCGTCCCAAGGACGGAACGCCTCCAACATCATCCATACTCGCTGGGTCACTCTCTCCCCACATCTTTATACATGGGTCTTACATATAGGCCATCATCTCTCATTCAGGGCCATTACTTAAGCCCTCATACACATAGTTCATCGGGTCCCTTAACTGAGTACTCTGACTCGGACCCAAAGGCGGTCTATGCCCGCCTGGCACACTACATACAATTGCCTCCAAGGGCTACATACATTCCGGTTCATCAGGACCTTTAACGGACTCCACTGAGTCGGTCCCAAGGGCGGTCTATACTCGCCTAACATGATTTACACACACAAGGTGCACAGTTCACACTATCGCTCGGGAACTGCTTTCTTACCGGGCACGGATCCGGGTCTCGCTACCTGTGTCACAGGTTCCACCAGGCATCGCCACAGGCTCCTTCCCGGACGTGAGGTGAACCACGTCCGGTCTAGCGTCCACGGGTCAACCACGGCTTCCCCCTCCAGGTGCGGACACGACCACGGACCTCGGCACCGGCATGGAGCTAGCATGCTCCCATCATGTACTCAGAGCCTCCAGACTGCTCTGCACTTGGCTGGTCTCAGCTTCCATCTGAATCAATCTCAGCTTCCAGAATCAATCTCAGCCTCCAGAATCAATCACTCAGGTGGCCGGCTCTTATCGTGCCAGCCACTCCCACCTGGACACACCCCCTCAGCTGCTGTTAATCAGCCTTTCACACAGCTCAGGTTAACTCCCTGTGTTCCGGGTTGTCAGCACTCACTTATTACATCCTATTCCTCAGGGACTCCTCGATCTCATCCCACTCTCACTGCCACTCATTAGTCTCATGAAACCTCATTGTGTTCAGGTTGGTTCACACAGTATTATCATCACAGGAAAACCGGCCAGTGTGCACAGGATCATCCTCTGATCCTACATGTGATGTACCCCGGCCATGCGGATCATGCCGGCGGTGCCTCACAGGCCCTGTATACTACCACTGGGGCTGTATAAACCACTGGGGCTGTATATACTGCTGGGGCCCTGTATACTACCACTGGGGCTGTATATACTACCACTGGGGCTGTATATACTACTAGGGCTGCGTCTATACTACCACTGGGGCTGTATATACCACTGGGGCTGTATATACTACTGGGGCTGCGTGTATACTACCACTGGGGCTGCTGTATCTACCTCTGGGACTGGTGTATACCACACTGCTGGGGGCTGTATACTTGTGCTAGGGTCCACCCTCGGCTTATACACGAGTCAATAGATTTTCCCAGGTTTTGGGGGCAAAAGTAGGGGGTCGGCTTATACACGGGTCGGCTTATACACGAGTATATACGGTAATAATAGTAATAAAAATAATTAAAAAATCACCCATTTTTTTCAAGTAAACGGCAGAAAGGTAAAAAGAAAGAGAAGCAGAGGGTGCAGAGGAGGGAGAGGTAGAAACCATGCATCTATCCCCAGAAGTAGAGAAAATAAAAAAGAAGAAAACGAAGGTAGATTAGCTAGCTCAGAAAGAGGGATTTTCAACATATCACAAACAGAATTAACGGAGGATGAGATAAAATTATTGGAAAGGGGCCTTTCCTTCTGCCCAAAGGCAAGATTAGATCAATTGACCCTATACAGGGATTTCAATGAGTATATCAGGAAATTAACAGTAAAAAGATATTTCCAAATGGAAAAAATAAAAGGAAGGAATTGTGCCAAAATAAAAGAAAAAGAGAATATAGAATTAGATATACTAAAGGAGGATAAATATTCACATATAGATCCTAAAATAAGAAGTAATTTCTACCCTACATATTTTAAAGGATCTCACCTTGAGACTTTCCAACAATTGGCACTTAAAGAAATACGCAGTTTCGAAAACAGTAAACAAAAGGATAATTTAACTTTTAGGGAAAGATTGGCTCTAAATAAAATAAGGGAAAATAAAAATATAATAATTAAAAAAGCTGACAAAGGGGGAGGGACGGTCATAATGGATCGGGAATGGTATATAAATAGGAGTATTAGGATGTTGGAGGACAAAGAATTCTCCATAAAACTGGATAAAAGCCCATTGGAGGAATTATTTATAAAATATAAACTTCTGATAATAGGCGCTAGGGCGGAAGGAATTTTAAACAAAAAAGAATTTAGATTTCTGAATATAAATAAATACAAAGTCCCCCATTTTTATTTTTTGCCAAAAATCCATAAGAATAAAACAGATCCACCAGGGCGCCCAATTATTTCAGGGATTGAGAGCATGACCAGTAACCTTTCCCATTATGTTGATTTATTTTTGCAACAATATAATTTAAAACTAGACTCATATCTTAAAGACTCCTCACATTTGATTAGCTTAATAACAAAACTCCCCCAATTAAAAGGTTCCCTACTTATCACTTTAGATGTCAGGTCCCTGTATTCAAATATCCCGCATCAAAAAGGTATAGGGGTCATCAATCATTTTCTAAGACAGGATAAAAAGATCCTGGTGAAACAGAAAGAATTTATTGGTGCTGGAATTGAATTTATTTTAGAAAATAATGTGTTTTCTTTTGAGGATAAACTGTTTAAACAGATTAAAGGCTGTGCGATGGGCACGAGATTCGCCCCCAGTTATGCTGGATTATATATGGGGGCGTTCGAGTCTCGGTCCATCGCACAGTCTAGTTTGGGTAAAAAACACATAAAATTTTTTAAACGTTTTATTGACGATTTAATAATTATTTGGACTGGTACCAGGGAGGAAGCAACAGAATTTGTGAATTCATTAAACCTAAATAACTGGGGACTTTTTTTCACTATGAATATCTCAGACAAAAATATACAGTTCCTGGACCTCATGATTACCATCAATGAGGAGGGAGAGATAACCACATCCACTTTTTTCAAAAATGTGGATGTAAATAGTTATCTGGAGTTTAATAGTAGCCACCTGCCCACCTGGATTAGAAATATACCTTATGGACAGTACCTCAGAATCAGAAAAAACTGTACAAATGAGATTAAATTCAAACAAGAAGCCTCTATACTAAAGAGAAGGTTTAGAGAGAGAGGATACCCAAGCAGACTCCAAGCGGATGCTTATAATAGAAGTAAAAACCGCACACAGAGTGAGATAATTAAGCAAATGGAATTAAATAAAAAAAATTAAAGAAGGGGAGAACGATATTGTAAATTATAGGTGTAATCTAGTAACAACTTTCAACCAATCATATAGGGAAATTTACACAATTTTGGGTAAATACTGGTTTATTTTAAAGGGGGATCCTATCCTCTCAAAAATTATAACAGAAAAACCAGAGATTATTTTTAGAAGAGGGAGAACCCTCCAGGCCCTAATAGCCCCGAATAAAATAAAAAATATGAATATTGGGAGCAAAGAACAACAAACAAAGACCAATGAAAAAATAAAAAATGGGTGCTATAAATGCAACTCACGACGATGTGAATGTTGCAATAGCATTGTACATGGATGTAATAAGTTCACATCCAATACAACTGAGGAATCGTTCCCAATTAAACAGAGAATGGATTGTAGATCACAATTTGTAATATATATGTTGGAGTGTCCCTGCAAACTCCAATATATAGGTAGAACGATCCAGACAATGCAGGCTAGGCTGAGTAAGCACAGATCAAATATCAGAAAGGGGTATTTAAATCACAGCATCTCAAGACACTATCATCAGATCCATGAAAGGGATCCCACCAGTCTTAAATTAATAATCCTAGAACAAATAAGTGAGGAAGTACATGATAGGATTGAGAAATTAAATAAGAAAGAAATGTATTGGATTTTTAAAATGGGTACATTGGCACCGGAGGGCCTTAATCTCTCAATAGAGAATAATATATAAACCCATAATTACCATTTGCAGAAGTCATCTTTTAAGATCAGATCGTTTGTATAGATTTCATGATGTTTTAATAATTTGTATATGTATTTTTATATGTAATTTTTTATATGAAATTTTTAGATGAAGTTTTTATATGTAATTTTCATGTGAATTTTTTAAGTGTAATAATTATGTGTATCTAGTAGGTGGATTTTGTTTAATAATATTGTAGTGTTTTTACTATCTTGCATTTTTAATGTACTCCTGGATGAATAGTTATGTTTTTGTCACAAAAGAACGGGCAGTTGTGCAATAGAATAAAAAGGGCTCGTATTGTGCATTAAATAGAACTGCTTATATAGCTATTTAGACATTTGGATAGGAAAGAGTTAAAAAAAAAAAAAAAGGCTATTTTCAACCTAAAAGCAAGGGATTGGTTAATGGAGGATTTATAAGGATACCAAATGTAAGGTCTGATATCCACTTGAGGAAGACGCCCTGAGCGTCGAAACATGTTGTGGGAGAGGACCTAGTGTGAATTGAACAATAAACTTACAGGTAAAATACTTGTTGAAGTGTAGCTGTCTTCATATCCCAGCGCTCACCCAAACAACGTTTTATTCCATTGCCTGCATATCCATCTCCCTATGGGGAGAGCGGTGGAGCAGCTCCGGAGGAGAAGACAAACCTAACAGAGGAGAGGAAAACACGTGACGGATCACGTGCAATTACACAGGCGGACACCGAGGAAAAAGGGAAAGAAATCCACACCGTCCAGAGAGAGACCCCGTGCACTCACTACGTGAGCCCCCCTGTTGTGCGGACAGCACAACAGGAAAAGGTGAGTGTAACGGTGACTTAACGGAGGGTGGACATAGAACATAAAGCAGCGTGGCGCAACCAATTTCTATATCTCATTACTTGCACTCATCTTCCAGCATTTTCATATGTTACCAACCGCACTCAGGTCCCACAGCGCCATCTTGTATCTGTAACATCCGACTTGGCAAAAGTCAGAAGCTATGTCACAGGCGCTTAATACATCTCTCAGCCAGAACAAAGCCAGAACAAGGCTCCCATAGAGATAGTAATATTAATTTTCATTTAAAGAGTGCTAAACTTATTCCGCATTACTTTACAATTCAGAGGGGACATGTACAGACAATATGAGACAATACAGAATGAAAAAATGTAACAGATACCAAGAGGAATGAGGGCCCTGCTCATAAGCTACAATCTATGAGAAAATAGGGGAGGCAGAAAAGGTAAATGGGAAAAAGCGCTTGTCATATATGGTCCTGCTATCAACATAATAAATAGTAGATTCACATAATTCTGCATGAACCAATCACCAGCCAGTATGTGTCCAAGTACAATATAGAGCACTATTAAGTGCATGGATGGTGCAGCCAGATGATATAATGGAACAAATTTGGGTGAAGATATTGTAAAGGGCGGAATGGGAATAGTTAGTTAAGTGAGGAGAGGTAATAGTCCAGTCTAAAGAAATGCGTTTTTATGGGCCGCTGAAAAGTGTGGTTTTTGAGAATTATCGACTTGTCATGGGTAGTGCATTCCAAATTATTGGCGCAGCTTGCGGGAAGTCTTGTAGACGTGAGTGGGAGGTTCGGAGTATTATTGAGGAAGTTAATTATTAGTAGAAAGAAGGGAACAGGTTGAGTGATAGACAGAGATGAGAGAGGAGATTTAGGGCAGTTCAGAACTGTGGAGGGCATTGTGGGTGAGAGTGATAAGTACTGTATTCTGTAGTGGATGGGCAGGCAACCAGTGCAGTGATTGGCACAGGGTAGAGGCTTTGGTGAAGCAGACAGAGAGGAAAATGATTCTGCATTCAGGATGGATTTTAGAGGTGAGACTTTAGCAAGCAGGAGACCGATTTGCAGAGATGTATTGAATTGTAACCTCCAGCATGCTTCATGAAAAACTGGAGCTGCCAGCAGATCACAAATCACAGGACACTGATGGGAGCAATGCTGGAAAAGAATAAAGGAAGGTGAGTATAGGACATAGCTCAGGGGACTTACATTTAAAGCACCAATACAGCTGTGCAATCAAAAAAAAATGCTGGTGTGGTGCTTTAACAGTTCTCTCAGACAAGTACAATTATGTCTAGTCATCACACTTATCTATTATTAGTATTTATTTGGTTAATTTGCAACCAATATGATTGCTATATCTAATTGAAGACAGAGGATCCAATATACCTGTATACAATGCAGCCGGAGAGCTGGGAACACTCTCACACCGATCATTGACTGCTGTCACTGTCACATCATAGGCCTGTCCACAAGGAAGATCACGGACATCGCACCCGAGCTCAGTATTGTTGCATACAAGATACTGGTTTTCTGGGGTCCTCAGCATTGAATAATAACTGTGAGCTCCGGGAGACTCATCCCAGCTCAACCTGATCAGAGAGCTGGAGCAATTTATATCTGTAGATACATTGTGAGGCTGACAGGGAGCTGAAATTACACAACAAATGAAGAGTCATCATTCATAAATGCTGAATATTCACAATGATCAATATTTAGAAAATTAATACAACAATAATAATAATAATAATAATAATTTTTATGTATATAGCGCCAACATATTCCACAGTGCTTTACAAATCAGAGATTCATATACAAACAGTCATAAGAAACAGTTGTGGAAAGTACAATAATTAATGCAAAAAATAATGATGCTTGTATGAGCTTACAGTCTACACTACAGTTTACAATGAGGTTGGGGTGATACAATGTACATCTTCCACTGAACAACAGGGATAGACCCTGACTTGGCTAGTAGGACCTCATTTTGCACTTCCATGACACTTATAGGAGACGAACAGGCCCTTAGGTTAGTGTAAAAATTGTGAGACTCACGACCCCTCACCCTAGTGTGCAATCAGGGTCAGGAGGGGCAGCCGCCGTGGTATGGGGACCAGTGGCGCACCCAAGGGGGGGGACCTACGTGTCTGGACACCCCCCTTGGACAACCCTGAGAAGCTGGGGGGGCCACTCAGCTTCAGGGCCGCTGGCCACGGCTATTTTCGGGTTGCGGCCGCCAGTGATTCAAGAATGCACCCGGCGGCTGAAGCCGGGTGATTTACCTCCAACTCAGCTGCTTCCGGGTCCAGAGGCGTGCTTACGTAGTTGTACGTGACACGCCTCTAACCCTCCAGAGCGGAGCATTTGAAGAGAGGTGCCATTCTGTGAAGCTGGCTGCTGGTTGTGTGGGCCGGTCCCTGCTTGCAAGCCAAGCGCCCTCCAGCAGCTGTTCATGGCTGCAGCAAGTCCTGCTTGTTATTCTGCTGGCCAGCACTGTCTGCACCTCTGTTTATGTGCTGGGCCGGCAGTGTCACTATTCACAAACCGAGCTCTGTGCGAGGCCAGTCTGCAAAGCTGTGATGTCATCCAGCCCTCCTCACATGCCTGCAGCCTGCTGGAGAAGAGATCAACGGCAGACAGGTCGGGGGAAGGTGAGAATATCTGTTTCTCCTCTACATAAAAGTAGCCCTGATTTGTCTTTATGGCTGAGTACATGTGATGTGTGCATGGCGGTGTGTGTGCATGCCTGCCTGGGTGGATCGCTGTGTGCATGTGTGTGCATGGCTGTGTGTGTGCATGTGTGTGCATGGCTGTGTTCATGTGTCCATGGCTGAGTGCATTTGTGCATGACTGAGTGTGAGGCTGTGTGTGTGCATGTCTGGGTGCATGACCAGGTGCATGTGTCCATGGCTGAGTGCATTTGTGCATGACTGAGTGTGAGGCTGTGTGTGTGCATGTCTGGGTGCCTGACCAGGTGCATGTGTCCATGGCTGAGTGCATTAGTGCATGACTGAACGCAGGGCTGTGTGTGTGTGTGCGCGCGTGTCTGGGTGCATGACCAGGTGCATGTGTCCATGGCTGAGTGCATTAGTGCATGACTGAGCGCAGGGCTGTGTGTGTGTGTGTGTGTGTGTGTGTGTGTGTGTGTGCGCGCGTGTCTGGGTGCATGACCAGGTGCATGTGTCCATGGCTGAGTGCATGACTGAGCGCAGGGCTGTGTGTGTGTGTGTGTGCGCGCGCATGTCTGGGTGCATGACCAGGTACATGTGATCATGGCTGGGTGCATGTGTCCATGGCTAAGTGCATTTGTGCATTACTGAGCACAGGGCTGTGTGGGTACATGTTTGGGTGCATGTGTTCATGGCTGGGTGCATGTGTCCATGGCTGAGTGCATTAGTGCATGACTGAGCACAGGGCTGTGTGTGTGCGGGTGCATGTGTTCATGGCCGGGTGCATGTGTTCATGGCCGGGTGCATGTGTTCATGGCCGGGTGCATGTGTTCATGGCCGAGTGCATGTGTCCATGGCCGAGTGCATTTGGGCATGACTGAGTGTGGGGCTGTGTGTGTGCATGTCTGGGTGCATGACCGTGTGTATATGTTCATGGCTGGGTTCATGTGTGCATGGCTGAGTGCATGTGTGCATGGCTGGGTGTATGACTGGGTGCATGGCTGGGTGCATGGCTGAGTGCATGATTGGGTGCATGTGTGCATTGCTGGGTGCACTGCGGGGTGCATGTTTATGAATATGAATATATAAAGAGGGTGCACTGATGCAGGTGCATCTCAATGAATTAGAATACCATCAAAAAGTGACTATTTCAGTAATTCAATACATAAAGTGACACACATATATTATATAGAGTCATTACACACAGAGGGATCTATTTCATGTGTTTATTCCGTTAATGTTGTTGAATGAAAACCCAAAGGTCATTATCTCAGAAATTTAAAGTAGGGAGGATGAAAGGTTAAACACTGTGCTGCCGTATTCCACCAGACATTTAAGGGTTTATATAATATTGATTTATTAGTCAAAGCGTTTCAGGGCTCCCTCCACATGACAATATGATATTGATTTGTCCTGAGGAAGGGGCCAGGGAACCCTCTAATGCGTTCATAAATAAATCAATATTATATTCCCCCTTTGATGTCTCGTGGAATACGGCAGCGTGTTTTTTTATCCCTTCATCCTCCCTACTTGAATTTTTTGAGATAATGACCTTTGCGTTTTCATTGGCTGTAGGCTTGTCTTTGTACTGTATGTGTACAGTTCTGTATAATGTATGTGTGCATGTCTGCATTGCGTATATAAAATTGTATGCATTACTTATAAAATATGTGTATGTGGGGGGCATATCTGGGGGGTGGGCAGGGGCCACTGTCCACATGTGGTCAGAGTGAGCAGGTAAATATGTGAGGAGACAGTATGGGGTAGAAGAGAGAGGGGACTGCTTGGGGGACAGTGTGAGTCCAGTAAGCAGTAAGCAGGACTCTGGAGTTGGTAAGCCAAACCACCGACTCCAACTCCTCAATTTCCCTTACTCTGACTCCACGACTCAGACTTCCTCATACACGGCTCATGTTTAAGTGATAAATTTATTGTACAATGGGAACATCAGGCTTTAATCATTATGTTGATACAATAATCAAGATATTTAGATAGATTCTACTGTACCCAATTCATTATATATTGTAGGAGTCGGAGTTGCTCCATTTTTCTACCAACTCCACAGTCCTGACAGCAAGGAAAGGATAGTATACCGAGGAGGGGGGTGTGATGAGGGGCATAATATAAAGACTGGGCAGTATAGATTTGGGGGCAGTGTGAAAGGGCCTTTTAGGAAAACAGCAGTGTGGAGGGCATGTATCAGGAGAGGGACAGTGTGGAGGGCATGTACCAGGAGAGGGACAGTGTGGAGGGCATGTACCAGGAGAGGGACAGTGTGGGGGTCCTTATATGGAAAGAGCTGTGTGAAGGGCATGTATCAGGAGAGGGACAGCGTGGGGGTCCTTATATGGAAAGAGCAGTGTGGAGGGCATGTATCAGGAGAGGGACAGTGTGGAGGGCATGTACCAGGAGAGGGACAGTGTGGAGGGCATGTACCAAGAGAGGGACAGTATGGGGGTCCTTATATGGAAAGAGCTGTGTGAAGGGCATGTATCAGGAGAGGGACAGTGTGGGGGTCCTTATATGGAAAGAGCAGTGTGGAGGGCATGTATCAGGAGAGGGACAGTGTGGGGGTCCTTATATGGAAAGAGCTGTGTGAAGGGCATGTACCAGGAGAGGGACTCTGTGGGGGTCCTTATTTGTGCAGAGAACACATTGAGGGCAATTATTTATTCATGGGCTCAGTGTAGGGCATATAAATTTATTTAGGCAACATTATAATGACTCTCTTATTTTTAAGGGCGCTGTGTCGGGATGTGCTGCAGAAGAACAGAGAAGATGGAAGTCTGTAAAGACATGAAGAGTCATCATGGTGTCTGCACAAGATGAAGAAATGAAAGATAATGACTAATCAGGGAAGATGTGACCTATAAGGTACCTGGATGTAAATGTTTCTATGTGATCCTGCTGCGTCTCCATCAGTGCTGTGGCTCCTGTACGGTCTGCAGTCAGATGAATGATAACAACAACTCCCAGTATCTTCTTACCATTGTTAAGGACATACTGGCAGTTGGAGATATATGCAATACAAGGGGCTGACCTGACATTACAATTGGTGTACCATGTACTGATGGTGCTCCTGGTGCTCAGATTCAAGTACAAATGGTGGTCCTAGTGATTTATATATGTACTAATGATAATAATAATCTTTATTTAGCACCAACATTTTCCGGAGCACTTAACAAATCAGATTCATATACAAACAGTCATGAGAAACAGTTTTGGAAATCACCATAATTAAAAAGCAAAAAATAATGACAACCCTGCTTGCAAGAGCTTACAATGTACAATAAAGTGGGGGTGACACAAAGTACAGGGCTTATTTACAATCCTGGTTCAGCCATTTTGAGGTTGTGGAATAGATGAGAGTGGAGTAAAGTGGCCAACAGCCGGTCTGTGTAGAGCTTTTGGGTCTGATGGAGTTAAACAGTTATGTTCAGGGAAGTTGAGGATAACCTATGTCTGAATAACTGATTAGGGAGCGTGATAGGCCGCCCTAAAAAGATGTGTTTTAGAAAAAAATTAATTACTACGCAATGTAATTCCTACCATAGAGGCACAACAAATAAGACCGTTTTCGTGCAGTATTAAGCATTAATTAGGTATTCAAATTTACAAAAATCGCTTGGCTTTTAGGGGGGCTTCGCTCCCCCAACCCCCCCCACCGGGGGCTTTGCCCCTCAGAACCCCGCTGGGGGGTGACACCCCCCTTTCAGGGCCGGTGTGTGATTCTTGGACCCCTACCTTGGGAAATTTCTGGGTGCACCACTGATGGGGACACCAGCAAGAATTTTACGTGTCTAAAACTCCATTGCAAGGCAGGGTGAGATAGGGAGAGTATAGGGACAGCGTTCCCACCCCTCTAGATCCCCTTGGTAAGGTTTGGATTGCATAAACCGCATCACAGGAACTATAGTTTCCTTCTTAACAAAATCAAATAAAAGTTAAATTTTAGAAATTAATCCTCCTTAATATATGGGTGATACAATGTACAGGGGTTTATTTGCAATGATGGTCCAACCATCTTGAGGAAACGTGGAGTAGATAAGAGCGGAGTAAGTGACCACCAGCCAATCTGTGTAGAGCTTTTGGGTCTGGTGGAGTTTGACAGTTATATGTTCAGAGAAGTAGTGGATAACCTATGTCTAGATTATTTCAATCAGGGAGAATGATAGGCCGCCCTAATACATGTGACTTACCAGCTATGAGAGTAACTGGGGTGGCTGCTGGACCCACGCATTGCTGATTGATGGCAGTAACGGTTGCATTGTATATCTGACCGCACTTTAGCTGATTGATGATGCAGCCCATGGCTGTTGTCTGGCAGGAGAGGGTTTTTGCTCCTGGACTGGACACACTGGCGATGTAACTGATGGCGCCAGGAGTCTGACTCCAAGACATTGAAGCTGAGTTGTTGTAACAGTTGAGTTCTGGTGTCTCCATGATTGTGACACAAGGAGCTGAAAAACAAAATGGCCCCAATTTATCATTTGTGGTTGTTTTTTAAGTCACTTTTCATTTCTTAATTGTGGATTTCAAATTTGGTGCCAAATTCTTCAAAATGGCACACAAGGTTCACGAATTTTACACAAAGTCTCAAAAAAATCTTAATTATTTTCTTTAACCATTTTAGCAAAAAACACTGATATTTCTCAAAAATTGTACTAGGGAATTCTGGACTGAAGTACATTCACGACAAACTTTGAGAAAAATTACAAGTGGTGAATTAGTCAAGAACATCTGGAAGCTGAAAGTCAAAAGACCATCAAAAGTAAACGAAAAAAGTACAAATGCAAGAATGAATCAAGCCAATCATTTAATTAGTTGTATAAGTTATTATTAGGCTGTATTTCTTATCCTGGTGTCTGCCTCATCTTTAGGTCCTTTCATAAAGAACCTTAGGTCACTTGCATACGCAATGCTTACCCGTGTGGAGATCAATGGGCTGGCTCGCTCTACTGCTACTATCCTTACTGACCGCTGAGACAGTTACTAGGTATTTGTGTCCGCACATTAACCCCGCCATGTCACAGGATGTTGTAGTAGAATAACAGACATAATTTTCCCCATCAGAAGCAATTAATAAAGCAGTGTAATTTTCTGCTCCAAGGCTGGGGCCCCATACAATAGTTGCAATGTTCGTCACACAATCCAAGTTTGCCGTCACATTTTGTGGAGTACAAGGAGCTGGAGACAAAACATACAAATTATGAGAAACACATATTTTACTGAAAAATGTTCTACAGAATAATCTACTAACATATATTTACATTTGACACAAAATATATTTTACACCATTATTATGTGTTATATTAAAATAGTTTCCAACAATATTCATAAATATCCCTATATTAGTAATGGTATGGATGGAGCAAAACCAGAGAGAGCAGATGCACTATAGACCCATAGAAGCGCCATGATTGAGCGCGAAACGGCCATTGTCCGTACTTGACTGAGCTCATCTTGCTGCCTGTATCTACATAGATTTATTATAAAATGGATTGATATATAAGACTTTTATACCTTTCATGATGAGTGCTGCTTTATTCTTCTATTGAACGCATAGGCAGCGGTTGGACACTGGTAAAATGCTTGTGTTTGAGTCCCATACCCATTGACCGAATATCTACTTTTCACATCTCTCTTTGGAATATTACTTTTTCATTCATATATATAGCACCATCATATTCCACACCACTGAACAGATGTATGAAGCTCACAATGCAGATTCTCTATCAGTATGTCCAGTGGTGTAGTTGAAGTTCATGGGCCCCCATGGAAAAGATCCAATGGGGCCCCAAATTCTTGCAACTCTTTAATAGTATTAGTCTTTTCCTGTAGGCTAAAGGGAATTTCGGGGCCTCCTAGGCTCCAGGGCCTAGGTTCCTGTTGTAGTAACACCCCTGAGCATGTCTTTGGAGTGTGGGAGGAAACCCATGCAAACTCCATCATGGATTTTAACCCAGGACCCCAGTGCTGCAATGCATCAATGTTAACCACTGAGGCACCATGCTGGTCATGGGTGTACCCCCCCCCAAGGTGCCCCCCCAAGAGAAAGGGATGAGCCGCACTGAGCGCGCGCAACGCGTACCTATTATAATGTCTGAGGGCAGCTGAGCTGAGGCCGGCCACCGCTAGCACCTCCACCTGTGTGTCACTGTGTGTAGCGAATGCAATAATGGTTACCTCAGTGACAGCGCGGTAATCATGGGGCAGCAGCCAGTAGGGGTGCAGGGCGGATCTCGCTCTCAGAGAGTGTCTGCCGACTGACGACACTGCAGATCAGCTCGGCGGGCAGGGGACTCAAAAGTGATGTCATGACATCACCACTGAGCGCCTCGTCGCTGTGCTGAGTCCCTGCGGTGCAGAGCAGCAAACAAGCTGGCGTCCGGGGACACTGCTGGTGCTGAAGGCTGGAGCTGAGATAGAAGAGACTAAGAGAGGACAACATTAACAGTTACAAAAAGATGTAAATATAAACAAAAGTGACCTGGAAGATAATGTGGGGGGGGGGCTCAGGAGCCATATGGGAGGGTTGTATATGGGAGCCTTATGTGGGGGCTGCGCTGTATATGAGATGACATGTACTCCCATCTCATATACAGCCCTGCCCCCCATAGGCTCCCATATCATATACAGCAACCCCATAGGGCTCCTATATCATATATAGACCCCTAAAGGGCTCCCATTATTGGAGCCCTATGGGGGGTTGTATATGATATGGGAGCCCTATGGGGCTGTATGTGATATGGGAGCCCTATGGGGCATTAGGGGGACTGTATATGATATGGGACTCCCATTTCATATACAGCCCCCCATAGGGCTCCCATATCATATACAGCCTATGATATAGGAGCCCTATGGGGGGATGTTGTATATGATATGAGGACTGTATGGGGTATTGGGGGGCTGTATATGAGATGGGGCTCCAATATCATATACAGCCCCGCCTTAAGGCTCCCATATCATATACAGCCCACCCCATAGGGCTCCCGTATCATATACAACCCCCCATAGGGCTCTCATGATGGGAGCCCTATGGAGGGGCTGTATATGATACAGGAGCCCTATGAGGGGGCTGAATATGACTTGGGTGCCCTATAGCGGGGTTATATATGATATGGGAGCCCTATAAGGGGGCTGTATATGATATGGGAGCTCTATGGGGGCTGTATATGAGATGGGAGCCCTATGGAGGGCTGTATATGAGAAGTGAGCCCTATGGGACATTGGGGGGGCTGTATATGAGATGGAACTTCCGCATAGGGCTCCCCAGTGGTGTAACGAGTCTGATGGGCACCGGTGCGCAATTTAGGCCCCCACCTTCCGCGTGCACGTTGGTCAGATACATGGGCCCCATGTAACATTCTAAATCCTATAAAGACTCACTAATTGACCCCTCTCCCCCTTCATTATGTATTAATGTCCCTTATCCTGCTGTATATGGTCCTCCTCCTGGAATATGGCCTTTATCGTGGTATATATGTCTCCCATCATGGACCTCCTCCTCTGCCACCATAGACCTCCAATTATTATAATGCATCCCCATATTCCTCCATACATTACAATGTATTCCCATAGTCCTCTATGTATTATAATGCATCCCATAGTCGCCCATTCATAAGGTACCCTCATAGTCATCCAATTATCATAATGCAACCCCACTGTCCTCTATATGGTATAATGTAGCCTCACATGCCTACATACATTATAATGCACCATTCTAAAATTTTACAACCTGAACGACCATGGCTTGCTCCCCTTAGTGTTGATGCTGGGTACGCCCATGATGCTGGTATAACAATTTAGTATACAATATATAATGTGCTTACCTGTTTGGAAGCTATAAGCGTGACTACTGTTACTGCTGCAGTAGGCACCATTTGCTGTCACAGTCAAACTATACTGGGAGCCACACATCAGGTCTGTCACCATGCAGCTTGTGTTTGAGGGGTGACATTCATATCTGTCTCCATGATTGTTTATTATGAGACTTGTGTAATTCACAGCTCCATTCGAGCCCAACCAGGACACATCTACAACTGTAGCCTCAACTAGAGATTTCAAGTTAGTGGGGGTACATGGTACTGGAACAAAAGCAAAAGCAATTAATTAAAATCTGATCACACTACATGCTACATGCATGCTACATATATGGTACTGCACACAGTTGTGCTTCTACAGCTCTAGAATCAATGTTTTGTTTTCAGATATGACCTCTTAAGGATACATTCAATTTTCATTTTTCAATTTTCATTTTTTATCACTTTTTTCAAATATCCAGAACTTTTTTTAGGCTGCTTTCACATCAGCGGTAATCGCTGATCGCGGCAGTTGCGGAGAAATAACTGCAACTGCCGCGATTATCGCATAACGGCCGCACTTGCGGTTCACCTGCGGCAAGCCCCATGCATTGTCTATGGGGCTTGCAGCAGATGCGGCAAGTGCGGTACAGTTGGTACGATTTCGGCACTTGCCGCAGATGCGGCTGCGAAAAAAACGCGGTCTGCCGCGGTTTTCTCGCGGCCGCATCTGCCACAAGTGCCGAAACCGCACTTGCCGCATATGCCGCACACTTACCGCAAGCCCCATAGACATTGCATGGGGCTTGCCGCAGGTGAACCGCAAGTGCGGCCGTTATGCGATAATCGCGGCAGTTGCAGCTATTTCTCCGCAACTGCCGCGATCAGCGATTACCGCTGATGTGTAACCAGCCTTATACACACAAATGAGGGCGTTTTTTTTTTTTTATGGGAAGGATGAGTTGTAGTTTAGAATGACAGCATTCATGTATATTCTGGTTAAAGAAAGTGGCAAAAATAATTGTAACTGAAGTACCGTAAAATGGTGCGTCCTGCCTTGAAAGGTTTGCTAGGGTGGCGGAGGAGGAGAAGAGTGTAATGGGGCAGAGAAGCATAGAGGCAGAGGCAGAAGAGGAGGAAGAAGAGCTGGAGGAGGCTCAGAAAGACGACATGGAGAGTGGGGAACATGATGTGGAGAGAATGTTGATAATGGAGGTGTGGAGCCCACTATTAAAGACGTGTACTCCATAGTGAGCTTTTGTAAAGAGACACTGACCACTCTAACCCAGTAAGTGGTTGGTCTGTAGTCTGAAATGAGGAATATCAAAGCCTCCATGCGTAAGGCTGATGTGCGGACTGGTGAGGTAGAAAAGAGGGTCGGCACTGCAGAAGACCATATACTGTAAATTGCAAAAAGTGCAGAAGCAATATGGCAAACAACTGGCGGAGGTCACTGCGAAAAATGATGGCCTTGAAAACCACTCTCGGCGGAACAATATTAGAATTGTAGGAGTGCCTGAGAAAGCAGAGGGCTCTAACCCCACAGACTTTATTGGGAAATGGTTGCTGGAGAAACTTGGAGCTGCTGCGCTCTACCTATGAGACCCCTGCCTCCTGGACAAGGCCCCCGTACCGTTTTGGCAAGAATCCTGAATTATCGGGACAGGGATGCTATATTGAGGAAAGCAAGGATTGTTGAGGATATAACGATAATGGGCAACACATCTCCATATACTCTGATTATTCTCCTAAGGTCCAAAAAATGCGACTGAGGTTTGTGGAGGTGAAAAAGGAGACTGAGAGGCTTGGGAGTACAATACTCTATATTACACCCTGCAAGGTTTAGGGTTGTTGCCTTTGAAAAAGTTCAATTTTTCCAATCGCCAGAGGAGGTCTCAGAGTGGCTTGACCGCAATGACAAAAGCTGCGTGACACTGGAGAGGGCTGAGGAATGGTAGCATATATTCAATATAGATGGATATTTCACCTTTTTTTCTGATGGGTCCATTCAGCTGACATTTGATTATGTTTCCTTATTCAATATTTTTTCTTTTAATTTTTCTTTTAACTTTTATTATTTGGATTGGTATATACTGTGTTGCCGGTTATTGTGTTAAAGGAGCTGTGGCGCTGTAGCTCTTTCAGTTAAAGTTTGAACATATTGAACTGTGTTCTAAAGGCGGGAGGGGGAAGTGTGGGTGACGACTTGGTATTGTTGCAGTTTACTTTAAGCGATCTGAGGGATTTTGCTGAGGGACATATAGTGGGCGGGCTGGGTCAAGGGATTTTACCCACTCTCATATAGAGGTAAGTTAATTGGGATGGGGGGAGGAGGGGAATATAGGTGGTTTAGTTTAATGGGTATGGTTAGTTTTGGGGGGAGGAGGTGGGAGTGGAGGGGAGGATTGGTTTGGTTAAGGGAGGGGACTTGTAGACAGTGGATACAGAAAGATTTGGAGCAAATGTATACAGTCTATGCAGTACATGATGGGAGTCATTAAAGTGTTAAGCTGGAATATTAGGGGTCTGGTGGATAGAGGTAAATGGGTGGCGGTTTTAAAGCATGGTCTATCTTACAAATCGTGCATACTATGTTTGCTGGAAACTCATTTGGTTAAAGACCGGGTTGGAGTCCTGGACAGAAAATGGATTAGAAATGTGTATCATGCTACATATTCCAGTTGTGCAAGGGGGGTCTCGGTCCTTGTCCATGTTTCACTGCCGTATGAAGAAGTGGAGGTGCATGTGGATAAGGATGGACAGTATGTTTTTTTGGTGTGTCGTGTGTATGGGCAATTGATATGTCTGCTTGCAGTCTATTTTCCACCACCATATTTGGGGGAGAAATTACAAGAGATCCTTGAGTTGACTAGGCATAGGGTGAGGATACCATTATTAGTGATTGGAGACATGAATAATGTACTCAACCGTGAATTAGACAGAGGACGGGCAGCTGTACGGGGTATGGAGAGAGATGGAGAGACACCCTTTGCAAGACATATTAGAGAAATTGAATTAGTAGATTTGTGGAGGGTGAGGAATCTGGAGGTGAAATGTTATTCTTGTTTTTTCTGATACGTTGATTGAGAATATAGATTACTTGCCAAGGGTGGTCTCTGACCATAAGTCATTGGAGGTGGTATGGCATGTTGGCACGGGATTCTGAGGGCAGAAAGGGTAGTGTAAGGTACACCCAGCATGGTTGAAATCATTGGATATGGATAAGATTATGGGTGAGATAGATTAATTCTTCAAGAATAATGCTGGGAGTGCATCTGATGGTGTATTCTGGGACGCTATGAAATCTTTTGCTCGGGGCCTATTTATTAGAGACATTTCAATGTGTAAATCAGAGTCCAGGAGGGAGGAGATGCAAGCACTGGAAGACCTGAGGATGACTGAGAGTGATGCAATAAATAGACCCACCCTGGAGACGCAGGGAAATCTTAAAAAGGCCCAGGCAAAAGTGGATGAGATTTACCTTTGAAGTGCTAGAAAGAGGCAAGAATTCAAGAAAGTCTCGTTTTATGAAGATGGGGAGAAAGTTGGACATCTTTTATCAATAGTGGCTGCCGCTCAAAAGGAATCATCATATGTAAACAGTCTGTATGACGAGGGTGGCGATCTGGTTGCCGGCACTGACGGCACCCTTAAAACTTTTAGGAAATTTTATCGGGAGCTATATACGTCTAGGATGTCGGTTGAGAGGATGGAGATACAGAATTTGTTTGTTGGAAGCAATACTTAGTGACGAGGATAGAGAAAAACTAGAAGAGCAATTGTCAGTAGAGGAATTGGAGGACGCGGTTTTTTTCGCGGCCGCACCTGCCGCAAGTGCAAAACCGCACTTGCCGCACCTGCCGCAAGTCCGCCTATACTTTGCATGGCAAAAACCGCAACCGTGCCGCAAGTGCAGCCGGTATGCGGTAATCGCGGCAGATGCAGTTTTTTCACCGCATCTGCCGCGATTTGAAAAAAAACGCTGATGTGAAAGGGCCCTAAATCAGTTGAATAAGTAAGATTGTGACTAAAGCTAGGGTGACGTTAATGCTTCCACAACATAGAGACTGTGATAACCTTATTGCTACCAGTAGTCCAGTGTAATAAGTAGGCGTATATTCAGGCATTACATTAGGAAACTGTGTAGTGTATTCATCTGCCTTCATCTGTTTCCTTATCGTAGTATAACAATGCTGCTTCATTGTTTTTGTTCAATAAATTTCTGCTGTGCGTCACTACTGAGTTGTCTTTACTGCGTCATTGCATTCACGTATATGTCTTATAGATAACACAAAAAAGATAACACAAAAACACAATTCTTGTACTTAACAGCATTAACATGGGGGTCAAATAATTTCATATATTGAGAGATGGGACTCTTACGGATGCTGCAATGCTAAATATGTTAATTTTTTAACTAGATAAAGGGTGTGAGCCTAATTTTTTTCTTATTACCGTATTTAAACTCTATTTATCTTGTGACTTTTCAATTTTTTTAATTAGTTTAATTTAGGGAACTTGAACCTATGATTGCTTGTACTACATACAGGAATACAACTGTATTTCTGTGTATACTGAAAATCACAATCTTCGCTGACATGCACCTTATGGTTGGACATCAAAGGAGAGCCAACATGAGAGGTACAGAGACCATCAGCAGGTTTGTCATGTCAACCCATTAGCTCCCTGCAATCGCACTGTGGAGGGGCCGATGAATGTTGTAATGAATGCCTGGGCTAGGTTGATGCACTGTATCTGTCCTGGGTGGAGTAGACAGAGCTCCCAAACCCACTTTAAATACTCTGACATGCTCTATAACTTATAAATCCATCATGGTTCGTTAAGAGGAATTCCTATCTTATTAATTTGATGGCATAATGCTACACAGCGATGATCCCAGCCACTTGCAAAAGGTGCACAGTGCTAAAGGCATGTTATTCTCAGGATCATGGAGGCCTTAGAGATCGTAGCTAGTGAGAAACAAATACTATAATATTTCTCATATAGAGCACCTCGTAATATTCGAGTGCTCCTCATGAGTAACAAACCTAATGCAAGTCAATTGGTGATGGTCTCCACCCACACATAGCCAGCCATAAAATGAACATTTCCAGAAGGGTGAGATTGGGTGGAGACTTTTTATTTTGTTTGTCCTCGTCATATAACACGTTGATGTACCCCCAGTGAGAGCCTTCCATTCAAGTGGCCTTCACTAGGGTGCTAGCAACCATTGTTCACTGAAGGGAGGCAGAAATTTGTGTCACATAATTCAACATCAACACATCACTCTCGAGCACCCGCGGTACTCGCCGAGCCACGAACATCCCAAATACCTTAATATTTGTGTGAGTATGGAATAATGCCGAATGTATTCGTTCATCACTAACCAACACCAACACCTTAGTGTGCACATTTTATGTGATTGTATATCTTTCCATCAGTTATACTCTTTTTATTACATTATATCATATTGAGGTCATGTATTCAAATATTAGAGTATCCATTCTGTATTTATAAATTATATACCATAAAACTTTAATTAAGGCTCTGATAACATTACCATTAATGGAGCTATGACCAATATCTCAGCTAATCCTTATTGATTCTATTGTTTTAGGATTTGTACTGAGGTTTCTGAGTAGTTACAGTACCTTTCATTAAAAATGTAAAGCATTAGGGACGCTCTTACACACTGTTGAGGCATCACCAGCAACCTACAGTATTTGCAGTTTACAAGACTACATGGACTTACCAGTTAGCAGCTCTACTGCCGAGCTTACTTTACTATCGCTGTAGTTATTGGCTGCCAAGACAGTTATCATATATATCTGACCACACATTAATCCCTCAATGTCACAGTATGTTGCAGTGGAATTGCACACATATAGTCCCCCATCTGGAGCAATGGCCAAAGCGGTATAATTGTCTGCTCCCAAGCTTTGATCCCAGGATACTGTTGCAATATTTGTTGCACAATCCATTTCAGCCTTCACATTCTGTGGACTACATGGCGCTGTAAATCAAACACATTAGAATATAAGGATTTTTAGTATCAGAGTATCTAAATAACATTAAGCATTCTGAAAAACATTTTTTTTCAGAATCATGATCAATAAGAAATAACACTATGATTATTATAAGTAGGAGAAACGAGGTGATTGCTTTGTGTCAACCCAGGCTGAGGTCCAGGTGGGTCGTTTCTTGGCTGTCAATAGGAGCTACACAAATTTCCTTGCCCTTTGGGATCCAAGAATCT
Source organism: Allobates femoralis (assembly GCA_033576535.1). NCBI lineage: Eukaryota > Metazoa > Chordata > Amphibia > Anura > Aromobatidae > Allobates > Allobates femoralis. Next base: position 208,736,396 of record JARQOC010000007.1, on the reverse strand, counting down.
GCTTATGCTTAGCCAGATTAGCGATATGTCACCTGCACACCGCACGCAAAACGTGAATTCATGCCAGACCGGCAAAGCAAACGCAATGGAACCTGGAAGCTCAGGAAATTCATGCAGTTCCCATCTATGGACCGACCTAGACCATGGCGAGGTGATCCACTCACAGCAGTATTAATAAAATTAGTATTAATATTATTTCCAAAAATTCAGGTCGTGGCTAATAGTTTATAAAAATGTTATTTTTTTCTATTCCACTTCAGGGAAATCTGCCTGTAGAGTGAACCCTCATACCTGACTGTCATGAATCTACCACTCACTGTATCCTCGGGACACAGTGAGTGACAGATCAGCGGCCCAATAGATTACAGGGGTGTACGCAGCTCTCAGTCTGTGCAGCAGCCCAATAATGGGCTGGGTCTGCTGGGTTTTCTCCAGTATTCAGACCATTGTCAGGCATTGCTTTGCTCTGTGGAGTATGTGCCTTGTGTTTTCTGTTCTTATCTCTCCTGCATAACCATGGACCTTGCTTTTGGATACTCATTTTGCCTCTATACATACTGTTTGGCTCTAACTACTGTTTAGTCTTTCCACTCTGCCTTTAACATACGCTCTCGGTATGTGACCTTGGACTTCTTGACTCCTGTCTTTCACGGCTTGCCTTAAGAAGTGACAATATTCAGTTTCACACCATTTACATGGGCATACAAGTCATAGAAAGTTGAATAAAATGATACCTTGATATCTGCGATCTGATGTCTTTTATTTCAGAGAAATCCACATTACTCATAAGCAAATAAGCTGTAAAGATCTATGGGCCAGGTACAGATCTCTTTGAGAATGAGTCTCCAGAGTTTATTTTACATGAAAGGTGGCACTGCCAGTGTGAGACATGTAATGACCGACACTTTACTCTCATAATCACACACAGCTCTGCAATGAGATCACAGCTGACGCAGCACCACAGAGCTAACACGGCACAGCAGAGCTAACACAGCACAGTAGAGCTAACACAGTACAGCAGAGCTAACACAGCACAGCAGAGCTAGCACAGTACAGCAGAGCTAACACAGTACAGCAGAGCTAACACAGCACAGCAGAGCTAGCACACTACAGCAGAGCTAGCACAGCAGAGCTAACACAGTACAGCAGAGCTAACACAGCACAGCAGAGCTAGCAAACTACAGCAGAGCTATCACAGCAGAGCTAACACAGTACAGCAGAGTTAACATAGTACAGCAGAGCTAACGCATCACAGCAGAGCTAACACAGTACAGCAGAGTTAACACAGCACAGCAGAGCTAACACAGCACAGCAGAGCTAACTCAGTACAGCAGAGCTAACACAGCACAGCAGAGCTAACACAGCACAGCAGAGCTAGCACAGTACAGCAGAGCTAACACAGCACAGCAGAGCTAACACAGTACAGCAGAGTTAACACAGCACAGCAGAGCTAACACAGTACAGCAGAGCTAACACAGCACAGCAGAGCTAACACAGTACAGCAGAGCTAACATAGTACAGCAGAGCTAACACAGCACAGCAGAGCTAACACAGTACAGCAGAGTTAACACAGCACAGCAGAGCTAACACAGTACAGCAGAGCTAACACAGCACAGCAGTGCTAACACAGTACAGCAGAGCTAACACAGTACAGCAGAGCTAACACAGCACAGCAGAGTTAACACATCAGTACAGTAAGCAAACACAGTACAGCAAAGCTAACACAGTACAGCAGAGCTAACACAGCACACCAGAGCAAACACAGTACAGCAGAGCTAACACAGTAAAGCAGAGCTAACACAGGACACCAGAGCTAACACAGTACAGCAGAGCTAACACAGTTCAGCAGAGCTAACAGCACAGCAGAAGTTAATTTGCCCCATTAAAAAAAACATTTGCAGCTGCATTTGTCCTCTCATAGTGCTTCAGCTTCCATCTCATAGGCAGCCAATGTAGGGGAAGGGCAGTACAGCAAAACAGACAGTACTATGAGAGGGCAAATGCTATTTCAAATCTTTGTAATGAGACAAAGTTCAGTTCTGCTGCCCTGTGTTATCTCTATTGTACAGTGTTAGTTCTAATCTCACTACCTCACTTTGCATGATCATGAAAGCAAAGTGTCAGCCTCAAACTGCTAGTATCTCCTTTTATTTAAATTTAGTTTTAGAGTCAGATTCTCATGCAGATCTATGTTGGGTTATTGATTTTAACACTTCATTTACTTATAAAAAAGTGAATTTCTCAGGAACAAGACATGGGATCACAGATAAAGGTATCACTATATTGAGCATTGAGATGGCTTAGAGGGTTGATCATACTGACATATTCTGTTCAAAGATAATCTGTCCTGAGGTTTTTGCATTGTTATCTAAGAGCAGCATGATGTAGGAGCATTGAGCCTGATTTCAACTATATATCACTTACTGAACTGCTTGGTGTAGTTTATAAAAAACCCTTGTTCACCCTGCTGTAGTTGTAGCAGTGCTCAGAATGCTGAACTGTGAATAACCTCATCCACATCACTGATTGGCAGCTTCCTGTGTACACTGTACATTGTCATCAAGCTGCTAATCAGTGATAGGGGCAGGGTTACACAGATTAGCAGGAGTGGCCTGCACATGTCATCTTGACCTCTAGTGATAATCTCTGGCAGATAAATCATTGATTTTATTCAAACTACAGCACACAGCCTATAAGTGACACCTTCCTGGAATCAAGTTCTCTGCTCTTTGATTAAATAATAAAAAAAACCCTGACAGGTCCCTTTAAAGTAACAGGGATTCTTACTAGCTACAAAAAGAGAGCATCATACATTTTCTGAGGAGCAGATAATAACCCCCATATAGAAACTATACTGCAAAAGTGAATATAGGAAGCTCACAATGAACACTTCAATACCACAATAAGACAATCTACCTATTCAAGGACAATTGTGGCACCCCAGAGTCTGGATACCACAATGTCATTATCTCCCTAGGGCGTAGTGTCATACTTGAGACAAAAAACCATGAGTCTGTCTGTTATTGCACACCCTCCATCCTGCACCCTACACCCTTTCAACATCCACTGCCCTGGGGAACAGCTCCACCCATGAGGAGCTACTAAATCCCAGCTGCCCATCCATCGTCCAATGCGGTTCTGCAGCAGCGGTGGCCACTCTTAGCCACAAACCATGGATGGCGTCACAAATAACACCCCCTTTAAACCACCCTATTCCCAAAAACCCACAGAGCCAGGTCTTGACCCCTGTGACTCCCCAGAAGCACCGCAGCCCGGTTCCAAGTACCCCACGGCCCTGGGCACGTCACAATACTCTTCACTTTGCAGTGTGATATAACATTTTATCTCAGTTATTGGATGAGGACATCAAACTTCTCACCTGATTGAAAGGTTTGGGTGTAACTCATGTTACTGTTGCAGTACAGGCCATAGGCCGTGACAGCCACACTATACTGGGAGCCGCACATTAGATCTGTCAAGGAGCAACTTGTGTTTGAAGTGTGACATTCAGACTTGACTTCTCCATCTCTTGTTATGACACTGGTGTAATTGACAGCTCCCGTAGAGGCTGACCAGGAAATATTCACACCCTCAGCCCCAACCTGGGACCCCAAGTTAGAGGGAGTGCAGGGTACTGAAAACAAAGACAAAAAGTTACTAATATTGTGAGAATATGTTTTAAACCACAAATAGCAAATAAAGTATCAAAATAAAAAACAAATCTGTAGATATAATTAAAACTATTTATACAATTCTCACTTAGAAATCATCCATGCTGGTTAGTTTAGGTAAATTCCAGCGTAACGGATGTAACATTTGCATGACACTTTCAATGTCAGAAAACTGAATATCTTTTTTGCAAGCAGCAGCTGAAACTTACAAATGTATTGCTATATACAGGTGACATATGAGTAATGTTTATGTGGAAGGACATTAAATTATATTTTATGAATAGCTAAAATATTTAATAGTCAACACTGTATAACAGATGCAACATGAAACGGAAGCATGATTAGGGATGGGCGAATCTACTCGTTACTACTCGCTACTCTGCGATAGTAGGGTACTCGGCCAACTCCTTACTCTGCGAGTTTCATTGCGATTACTCGCACAGTAACGAGTCCAATGAAAATCAATTGTAAATTCTATTCCTCTACTTCTTTGAACCGGATTGTCCCTGATTGACCCGGTCAGGTTCAATCAGGTTAACTTTAACATGACTGTCTATGGGACCGGATTGAACCGGACTGGTTCAATCCAGTTTAATCCGTTTTTTTTTAACTATTCTTTAAAAGCTTGCAGCTTTTTGCTGCTGGCTTTTAAAGAATAAAATGGGGAATTGCAGGTTTTTCCTCTGCTGCCAGACGCCTTTATGGGGTCCAGCAGCAGAGGAATCGCTGCAATACTCGCTTCCCCATTCATTTACATTGGCCTCACTAGACTCGCAACGAGTGGAGAGTATTGGGATCCTACTCGTTAGAGTCTAGCGAGTCCGAGTAATTTAGTATTCGCCCATCCCTAAGCATCATTTATTTCCACATAATAAATGCACAAGTTCCTATGAACCTAAATAGCATTTATTCAAAATATTCTTGGGTACATCCCCAAGTATGTCAATAAAAAAGTAGCTGTTTATTCAAAGGTATATGTTCACTGCATTGATAAGAAAAAAATGATATATCGATGTAACAGATGTATCTAAAGGGTTGAGAATGCGCAAATAGGGTCTTATCCTTTATAGACAGGTATGAAAATGATAATATTAGTATTGCTCACCTGGTGCGGTTGTGTAGCACACAACCAGCGTAATCGCTCAGAAAAAACAGCTGCTGCAGGGACCGTACTTCCACAGGATGCGGTGCTCAAATCACAAGGTTTTTCGGACGAAGTACCTTTTATTCCCTGAAGAAGGAGCTCGGCATGTGGCTCCGAAACGCGTTGGAAATAAATCTATTTCACCAATACCTAGACGTCCGATGTCGTTGGTATATCTTCCTGACAGCAGCGCGGACATAAAGGTACTTCGTCCGAAAAACCTTGTGATGTAACAGATGTGACACTGTTAAAATAACTGACGTAACCTCCTATGTATCTGTGTATGTGAAGTCCATCAAATGTCCAGATGGTGGGATTAATGAAAGATAAACACGCCTCTATATTTGACACTGGCGGGTTGACCTTGCACATGACATCTGTTGCAGGTGTGCCGCCCAGCTTAGGGGACCGGGATACCCGGCGCAGGGTCCCTTTCCTTGGGGGAGTCACTGGTGGCTGGACCCAGGCCGTGGCCCCAGGCTGACACACTCCTAAAGGGGGGTATTTACAGGGGATTTAGAAGTTTATATAGTTCATAAAGTTTGTAGATGTTATTGTTGTGACGCCACCCGGAATAATGTGGCTATATATGGCCACCACTGCCTTGTACTGGCCAGGGGATGATGGTGAGAGACAGCTGAGATGGTGTAGCCCTTTTCCGGGTAGGGCTGTAGGGTCCCCTGGACAGGTGATGTTAAAGTTAATGATGGATGAAGATGGAAGTCTGGTGAGGAGATGTTAAGGGCACAGACACTTACTTGATTCACAGCAAATTCTCTCAGCGGTGATGGTCCCAATCCTGGATAGATGGTAGCTGTTAAATCAGAGGCTAAGGCACAGATGAAGTTTAACTGGTTTACTTTCAACCAAACTACAATACAACAAGTCCCGTTGTGACGTCACCACGCGCGTCGCGGCCATTGCTCGCGCGTGGTGACGTCACATAGTGACAAAGCCACGGCGATTTCGGGGTCCGACACGATTTTGCCTACGGCAATTATAGAGTAGATATAAAACTTAGTGAATGGGCAGCTGATAGGTGTGCTATATTTACCCTAATAGAAATTTTAGCAGTTACATTGTTTTTAGTTCAATGTATGAGTGTCAGAATTGTTTGAAACATTGATTCCACTCCATTGAATATCAGTTGTAATATATTGATGGTGCTAAACATACTATACTGTTAATCTGATTAGCCTAGCTGTGTTTTCTTGTGTCTCACCCCGGAGGGAATGCTCTGAACTATAAATATTTTATTGTAATTTTTATGAGATTTAATAAAGATTTATGATCATGAAATCGTTATGGTGAATCTTTCCTTTGGATGTGAGATTGGCATCCATGTTTATAAGGTTTAGTATTTTTAAGGGAAGCAATTTGTTTTGGGACCTTGTTTTGAAATGTAGTTAAAAAGTCAGATAATCGCATGAACATAGAATTATAACTTCCTGCAACAAGGGAGAGAAACCCAATTAGGAAACTCCATTCAAAATGGGATCTGCAATCTACAATTCGACGAAAGAGAGCAGGTTGTAATGACTGGAGCTATAAGCCTCCCCCAATACAGGAGGTTTGGATTTCACTTCATGGTGAATGTAACTGATAGCCAAACAGTAGGCTTGTAACTAGTAAACCTTAGGAGTAGATCAGAAAGAAGGAAAGGTGAAAGAGAAAGGAAAACGAAGGAGAAGGAAGAGAAGGATAGGGAATGTGTGTGGGTAATGAGACTATTGCATCTAGGAGATTAAGATGAGGCAATGATGTCAGGAGAGTGGATACCTGAGAGGAAGATATCAGAGAGCGCCACAGTAAGCAAAATGTTATATCAGGTGGTAACGGCTACGCATGGGACAGCCAAACCTCAAGGTCGTAGGATTCTCTATACATAATCCAGGGTGCCCACATTCTACAGTGTCTGCTGCTGGTACTATTGTTATCTGGCATATTGCGGTTTACAACTTCCTCCATTCTGCAGATATAATTAATCTCAGCAATTAGATCTTTGTGAGATGAGTAATTAGTCTGCTTCCAGTATCTGGGAATCAGTCTTCTCACTGCTGTCAAAAAGTGCCAGAGTAGGTTTCTTTTAAATTTAGATAGGGACATGTCATTGAGATTCAAAAGAGCCAGCTCTATCGTAAAATCAATTTTCTCTGAGGTAACCCTGTGGTGAAGTTCCCTCACATCCTTCCAGAATGAACGGATAGGTGGACAGTCCCACCACATATGTAAGTAGGAGCCTCTATGCCCATTACATCTCCAACACTTGTCTGAGGCCAATGGGAAGATTGCATTTACATCCACGGGGCATCTATACCATCTCGCCACCACCTTATAGTTCCTTTCCTGGGAAACTGCCAAAATGGAGGCTTTATATGTAGATAGGAATATCTTATCCCAATCCCGGGGAGAGAGCTTTCTCCTGAGGTCTCTTTCCTATTTCTTCACAAACAAGAGAGAGTGGTTGGGGATTTCGGCTATGTTTTCCTGAAATATTTTGTATAGAAATTAGATCGCGTGGTCTAAAGACCTCCTCTCCATGCATCTATGGTCAAAGTTTGTCAATGGGCGAAAAATGTCTGGAAGGTGCAGGGTCTTGATGTAGCTTCTGAGTCTAGCATCTAGCATGAAGGAAACAAGAATCTAAGGAAGCATCTATAGTGGGGTAGAATGCTGAGATATCTTTGTTCCCTGTGTGTGAGATGTAGTTAGATTTGGTAGGGCAGGAGGCTTTTGGGATGTTCAAGAACAAGGATATTCCGGGGTTGACTGGGAAGAGGGGGTTCCCGTAAATAGGATTTAAAGGGCCTGGAATGGTCATTTAGTGGAGAAACATTTTTAGGTGTCTTGTGATAAATGGAGAGTTTGTCTTTGAGGATGGGCCAGGGGGCGAAATTATGGCCAAGGGGTGGACAGCTGCATGAATGGTCTCCATTTCTACCCATTTCTTTCACTTATCTAGCTGAAAGAGTTCTAAGAAGCATTTACCTAGAGCCACAAATAGATATAATTGGACATCTGGTAAACTTACCCCTCCCCTCTTTACTCTCCTGCTTAATAAGCGACATGAGAGCCTTGGTCTACCGTGAGCCCATATGAACTTCAATTTCATGCTCTTTAACCTAGAGAAGAACGAAGCAGGAAGCAGGGTAGGTAGGAGGAAAGAGATCACCTGGAAGAAATACAATAGGCGGGGAGAAGATCCATTCTGATGGTGTTCACTCTACCTAACCAAGTCAGAGATAGCCTGTGCCACTCGGAGAGGTCCGACTCCACTTGGCCAAGGACATGTGAGAAATTAGCTGTGTATAAATGGGACGGATCTTGCATCAGTTTGATTCCCAAATAGCCCAGGGACTCGGACCTCCACTCAAATGGGAAGCTGGACCTAAGTAGGTCGACACAATCTTTGGAAGAGATATGCTGAGCATTTCCGATTTGGTGGTGTTGATCTTGAAATTGCTCAGATACTGATGAGGGGGCTTAGTATAAAAAAAAGTAGATAGTCCGCGAATAGAGCAAGTTTGTGGTCACCCGCACCAATTTTGACTCCCTGTATAGACGCTGCTTTTCCTAAGCGCTGAAGCCAAGGCTTCCATGCATATAACATAAACCAGGGGGAAAAGCAGACCACACAGCAATGTTCCAGCGATCCTACTCATTGTCAGGATCGCTGGAACATCGCTGTGTGTAATGGCACCCTTAAATAGCCCAGTAGATAACTCCTATAGATTCCTGACACTATGGTATGATGTTCTCATTAGAAGATACAGTGGTGTTAGCAGAGCCTGGAAGTTGTGGCCAGGACACTGTGTTATGTGGAGAAGGGTCAGGCTATATCATGACTGATTAAGGTTAATCATATATTCATTACCATCCCCATATGATAAGAAAAAATTGAAAGCAGCACTAGGAACAGTTCACTTCGGGTGCAAAGATCCAGCAGTATTCAGCTGCATACAGTTACCCAAAAAATCGGACAGCACTCCTTGTTGCAAACCATGCTTTTCTTTATTGGCCCATCAAGACTGAACGTTTCGGTTCCTCAAGAACCTTCTTACAGCAGTGAACAACTCATACATTGTGACAAAGTTATATAGTGTGGCACTCATTAGAGCCATTAAAATCAATTATCTATAAATTGCAGTTTTGAGGTGTTTTAAACTCCCTTTTCATTATATGACATCAGATGCCTTATTACATTAATACATATAGAGTGCCTAGTGCTCATTTAATAATACTACAGTAATGTGTACATGTTATACATACATTAAACACATAAAGTGCTTATAAGTGATTCATATTATTCACATGTGCCCTATATTATCAGGCTCACCCATCTCATGTTTATCACGCTTTCCCCCAGAGACCAGTGTCTTCCGGGTGCCCCGGGCATGCTCAGTACACCACCAATCCCTGCATAGTGTGCGTCCCGCCAATCCGTCCGCTCCCTGGGCGGTCACATGGTATTGCAGCCAATCGCAGCATCGACGCTTACATTATACATACAGCGTCGCTGCAGAGTGACATAGATTGTTTATACTCTAGCCTCCGTCCTCCATCTTTGTTAAGGGCATATCTCTGCCCATACTTCATACTATATTAAGGCTACAGTAAGGCTGCATAGTGCATAATCTTTTCTTTATGGCAATGCCCCCTACAGTATCAGTCTTGATGGGCCAATAAAGAAAAGCATGGTTTGCAACAAGGAGTGCTTTCAATTTTTGTTGGTAACTGCATTACCATTCCCAAGTATATCCTATGGCAATGGTTCTTAACCAATGTGCCCTGATATGTAGGGGAGAGTGGGCTGCAGAATAGTGCTCAGTAAAATGTAGGAAGCTGGGAATGGGGAATAAAATATACACTATGGAGAGTTGCTGTGTGTGGTAGGTGATGCATGAGGTGACAGAAAGACCTGGCACTGCAGTGAGCTATTATAAGAGGTCTGTGGTTGGTCTTCCAACATATAACAGAGAAACAAATAAACTTCCAGTTTGGAGCCATAAATATACTGATATTTATACCATGAACAGTACAACGTAAGCAGAACAGAGATAATTCAATGGTGGGTGATTTAGAACAATTAAAGAATTTCAACCTCATGAGAACATTGGATTGGTAATATTACAACAATTGTCCTGTGACCATAATTCATGGTGGAGCCCTAATTTAATTATTTTCAAAGTTTCTTAACATAGTATTTATATTGAACCCACATATAAACTCTATTGGTGTTAAAAGCACAGAATAAAAGCAGGATTTTTACACATACTATTGTCCTCTAACAGAATAATATAAGGAGAATTTGAGAGTAGTGTATGGGAACTTGCTATCAACCTTACGGAGACAGCAAAGTAGGTTAGGAGATAGTAAGCCACTTCCCTCCTCTCAGATATATGCAAATTTGCACTTCACTAAGGAAGTAGAGAAACTCCAGTGCCACATTTAAGCAGCTTCCTCAAAGTCATAATCGCTTTCCTACAAGCTTTTAATATAACTAAGGGATTTGTGCCAGATCAGAACCCCAAACTACAGACGCTGCGTTTCGGGGTACCTGCCCCTCATCAGTGTAGTGTGTGGGATATTCTGATCTGGCTGAGTGAGTGGGCTAAGACAAGGTCTGGGAACTTGCTATCAACCTTATGGAGACAGCTAAGTAGGTGAGGAGATTGTAAGCCACTTCCCTCCTCTCAGATATATGCAAATTTGCACTTCACTAAGGAAGTTGAGAAACTCCAGTGCCACATTTAAGCAGCTTCCTCAAAGATAATCGCTTTCCAACAAGCTTTTAATATAACTAAGGGATTTATGCCAGATCAGAACCCCAAACTACAGACGCTGTGTTTCGGGGTACCTGCCCCTCATCAGTGTAGTGTGTGGGATATTCTGATCTGGCTGAGTGAGTGGGCTAAGACAAGGTCTGGGAACTTGCTATCAACCTTAAGGAGACAGCAAAGTAGGTGAGGAGATTGTAAGCCACTTCCCTCCTCTCAGATATATGCAAATTTGCACTTCACTAAGGAAGTTGAGAAACTCCAGTGCCACATTTAAGCAGCTATCTCAAAGTCATAATCGCTTTCCAACAAGCTTTTAATATAACTAAGGGATTTGTGCCAGATCAGAACCCCAAACTACAGACGCTGCATTTCGGGTACCTGCCCCTCATCAGTGTAGTGTGCAGGATACTCTGATTGGGCTGAGTGAGTGGGCTAAGACAAGGTCTGGGAACTTGCTCTCAACCTTATGGAGACAGCAAAGTAGGTGAGGAGATTGTAAGCCACTTAAATGTGGCACTGGAGTTTCTCAACTTCCTTAGTGAAGTGCAAATTTGCATATTTGCATATATCTGAGAGTAGGGAAGTGGCTTACAATCTCCTCACCTACTTTGCTGTCTCCATAAGGTTGATAGCAAGTTCCCAGACCTTGTCTTAGCCTACTCACTCAGCCAGATCAGAATATCCCACACACTACACTGATGAGGGGCAGGTACCCCGAAATGCAGCTTCTGTAGTTTGGGGTTCTGATCTGGCACAAATCCTTTAGTTATATTAAAAGCGATTATGACTTTGAGATAGCTGCTTAAACGTGGCACTGGAGTTTCTCAACTTCCTTAGTGAAGTGCATATTTGCATATATCTGAGAGGAGGGAAGTGGCTTACAATCTCCTCACCTCCTTTGCTGTCTCCAAAAGGTTGATAGCAAGTTCCCAGACCTTGTCTTAGCCCACTCACTCAGCCAGATCAGAATATCCCACACACTACACTGATGAGGGGCTGGTACCCCGAAACACAGCATCTGTAGTTTGGGGTTCTGATCTGGCACAAATCTCTTAGTTATAGTAAAAGCTTGTTGGAAAGCGATTATGACTTTGAGGAAGCTGCTTAAATGTGGCACTGGAGTTTCTCAACTTCCTTAGTGAAGTGCAAATTTGCATAGAGTAGTGTATTTGATTCTGTATTTGCAATAATCCACTTTCTCTGAACTAAGCTTTCTATTCTGAATCCATAACAAAGCTGTAAGTGAAGGGTGCTTAAGACACCATTTCTGCAGGTGTGTCTTTATACAATTAAACTAGCGTGGCACTGGGAAGTAGTGCTGGCCGAGGTCTACATTTCTTGTGCCCTGGTATTCTACATGAAAGGTAGGGTCCTGCCTGGGTATATGGACTTGTGTCATAGGGGTGGTATTCCCTTGCAGGCCGCATAATGCCATTGACCTTGCCTAGCTAGGAATAGATGTTAACCAGTTCATCGAGAGAGACCACCAGTTCTTCATAAACATAATTTTACTGAACAGTAACTTTTTAACAACTGTGTACATGAGATAGCTGGCACATGTTGTATTGTATCTTTCATTACCACAGAGTATCTCCATCGACAGTCACTGTACACTGTCCACTTCACTTATTTCTGTCCTCACCAGTCCTTCTTGTTTCACCATCACCCAGCTCAACATCACAGTACAGTTTGTGAGAGTCATTATTCCCCTCCTGAGGTTCCATTTCTTGCTCTCCCTGTGAAGGAGCTGTATTGCCCATGTGGCGCCCCGCAACGAGTGCGTCACAGGAAGGTATTACATCCCTGCCAGAAGATGTGATATCTTCCGTCTCAGTAATGACATGGTTAACCTCAGAGCTCCATACTTTACATGCACCACTAGTATAGAGGTCCAATAAGGTCCTGGTGGGTGGAGTGTAGGAGAAGGGAGAAGAAGGAGGAAGAATGGAGAGGTGGTCGGGAGGAACGTAGGAGAAGAGGGCCCTGCACAGTTCCGTGCTGCCCTGTAGACCACCGACCGGTTGGCGCCATTACTCGGTGCCCCAAGACCGGAACCTGGGCTACTGCTTAAATGGGTTACATAAACACCCGTGCCCATCACACAACCGGATCACTGGTTCCGAAGCAAGCAAGTTGTTCATCACTGCTCTGCAAACCAGAAGTGAAGGAAGGCTTCTCAGGAACACATCACTGCAGCCACGACTAACAGCCGTCTTGCCAGCGGAGTACCCACCAAAAGAACACAGGCTCCCCTCACGACGGAACGTACACAGGGAAATTTAAGTAGCCTCGTTGTACCCGATCTGGCGCACTAAGGCGACGTCGGCAACTAGATAGGTTAGGGACAGAGGAACACCGCGGAGCTCTGAAACCACACTGGTCATTGCTGGGACCCCCCGGTCCGTTACCCGTTGACTGTTACCCTGTATCATCTGCCGGCTACAGTAAAAGTCCCTGTTACAGAGAGCACTGGTGTCTGTGTTTCTTCCGAACTATTAACCTCTGCATGCTAGAGACACTGAGCTGCTACATACCATCAGATGGAGTTCCAAGCCCCGGGGACTCCCGCTCATCCTGTGGGGAGCGTCCCAGCTGCTGTCCATCCCCCGGAGGCTCAAGCAGCACCGGTGAAATCACCGGAATTCCCGCAGGTGGCGTCACGACAAGAATATTAACCCTTATCTGTTCAGCCAACCCCTTATTGATCTGGACCACCGAGCCCCACAGCCGCATGCGCGGAACCGTGACAGGAGAAGCAAACACCTGCGACGTGAAAACCCGGTTACGGTGAGTCACCCATAGGTTCATACTTTAGATTCAAGCTCTCAGATGCTTTGGGGACTCCTGGTCACTCACTTCATCTCACGTATTGTTCTGTCCTGTCTGCTTCCTGTAAGAGTTGTAAATTGCTTAGGGCCTCGCTGCTCGCTAGAATCCTACTTAAGAACCTACTCACTCATCCTCTCGTTCCTTCAGTCAGTCCGCTGACCTGACTTCAATCGATCACTCTGTTGTCACTGTCACCTCTCTCTGTCTCTGTACTCTGCAATGTATCATGCTATTTCTTGTCCTTGGTCTCCTTTCACTTTAGGGATACCCATATCACGTGGAACTGCCAACTATCAAGACCTTAGGTCTGACTCTGTCACATGCGGAGCCCTATTTAAGCTTTTAGAAGGAAATTGTCACTGTTCATATGCACTAATCTCTCCCACTATGCTCTAGTGCCAAATCCTTAAAGAGGACCTGTCACCAAACCAGGCATGGTGATCTAAATACAGCACTGGATGCAGCATGTCTACAGCATGCAGGCAAGGGGTCCCCCAGCACTTGAGAAGCCCTGTACCCTGAGATAATACAGTTAGAAAACTTACATGCTCCAGCCATTAAGGAGGTGGCATGGGGCTGCAGCCAAGGGCAGATTCACACCCCCTGCATGTGTAATCTGCCCACCACTGCCAATCATTCTCTCCCTGTCTGCAGCATTTAAACAGAGTTTTTTTTTCTCTCCCGTTTAGCCCCGGCGGGGCTAACAGACTTTCTGGGAGAGAGAAAAAAAAACTCTGTTTAAATGCTGCAGAAGAGGGAGAGAATGATTGGCAGTGGTGGGCAGATTAAACATGCAGGGGGTGTGAATCTGCCCTTGGCTGCAGCCCCTAGCCACCTCCTTAATGGCTGGAGCATGTAAGTTTTCTAACTGTATTATCTCAGGGTACAGGGCTGCTCAAGTGCTGGGGGACCCCTTGCCTGCATGCTGTAGACATGCTGCATCCAGTGCTGTAATTAGATCACCATGCCTGGTTTGGTGACAGGTCCTCTTTAAGGATTTGGCACTAGAGCATAGTGGGAGAGATTAGTGCATATGAACAGTGACAATTTCCTTCTAAAAGCTTAAATAGGGCTCCGCATGTGACAGAGTCAGACCTAAGGTCTTGATAGTTGGCAAGGCCACGTGATATGGGTATCCCTAAAGTGAAAGGAGACCAAGGACAAGAAATAGCATGATACATTGCAGAGTACAGAGATAGAGAGAGGTGACAGTGACAACAGAGTGATCGATTGAAGTCAGGTCAGTGTATTATCTCGGGGTACAGGGCTGCTCAAGTGCTGGGGGACCACTTGTCTGCATGCTGCAGACATGCTGCATCCAGTGCTGTAATTAGATCACCATGCCTGGTTTGGTGACAGGTCCTCTTTAAATCTAACCTTTCCTTCTCACTGTCTGATACTGGGCAGAGCACAGCTTTATCACAGTACAGTGCAAAACTTTATACATGTAAACATTACAATGCATCACATCATAATCCATATTGCACAATAACACACAACTTAATACCCATTACACTTTACACTTTAACAATAACATTGGTGTATTCAAGGGGAACGTGACAATATGTCCATCTCCTTACAACACAAAGAAACTTCATCAGATAGCTTGATTCAACTGCAGAGGCATGTATGAAGATTCCAGAAATGGTTTGTTTTCCACCAGAATTCTTGTATTTATGCACAATTACATTAGATAAAAAAGACAATTCTGAACCAGAGCTGTGTAGATATAATGGGAGCAAGATGTATGACAAACACTGGCTGAGGAAGAAGGGAAGGATTACTGACATCAGAGCAACAACAGGGAGCGAGACAAGAAAAACTACTAAAAGGCGACCCTGGTTGCATGAACGTGTATTAGAAACATGCAATATTGTATGACTCCCAAGTCATTGGACATAACACTTTCCCTTATAATTCAAAGCTGTTAAGTTAATCAGTTTCATCATTTTTTTTAGAACTAGGCACAGACATCCTTTTCATAATAACAATATCAGATTCAGTATATATTTACATTTACCCAAGTTAGATATTGTACAAATATATTAAATTAATGTAATTGATTTGGTTGCTGGTACCTGGTTCCACTGACAATATATTGGACATAGTCTGGCAACTGCTACCAACTGCTGTTACTGTAGCGTTGTACACTCCTCCACATTTGGTGCCCTCAATCACACAGGTTTGAGTTGTAGACTGGCACATCATTTGAGTCGGATCACCAATGCTTTGCATTTCAGCCACATATGTATCTACACCTATTCCATGACTATTTGTCCACAATATCTGGGTGCTTCCATCAGCACAGATACTTTTAGCAGACACATCTGTTGGTTTGCAAGGTTCTGTAAATCAGAAATAGGGAAATATTGTTGGTAGAATGATTTATATTACGTCGTCAATTATTACAGAACATTTTTTAAATAGTTGACTATTATGACATTTTTACTGGATATGACATGAAATGCAGATTAATATGTGTTCATCTTCTACAATCTCCACACATCTGGAAAAAAAATTGGTCACTCTCCGTCCTACTCCACAAAAATATAATCCCCAATTCACGAACCCTGGCATTTTTCACAACATTCTTGATGAGGAGACGAGCATAGCTTTATAAGGCAGTGCACACCTCTTAATGAATCAGGAGCATCTGACAAGTGGAGGGCACCTCTGTGCGGCAAGCCGCAAGTCTTCATCCAGTCAGGTAATAAGATCTCTGGTGTAAGATATATCACAGCTGTCATGAATAGTTTGTTTTACTGGAACTTCGCAAAAATGGCATGAAAATACCAAATCTGAGTTGTGTAAAAAAAGTTTGACTTTTTAAAGGGAACCTGTCAGGTGGTTTATGCTCCCCCAGCTATTACTGTCTGTAGCTGCAGCTTTATAATACCAGTCTAATCGTCCCTGTCTGAGCTCATAGTGTAATGTGAAAGGTGAGAAAAAAGCATTTATACACTTACATTTCAGTCCCCACCTTGGAGGAGGGGGACTGTCTGGCAGGATAATAGTTAACTCACTTTTAACTTGGATGGCTAAAGGACCTGTGTGATGTAACAATCATGTGACTATAGAGGGCGGAGCTAAGGCAGCAAACGTATTATGTTCTATGAGAACTTAGCTCCGCCTATTGTAGTCACATGGTTGTGACATCACATCAGGTCTCCCAACATGTTCTTACATAAGGCTGAAATGTTAACTATTAACCTGCCAAACAGTCCCGTCCTCCAGGCTGGGGACTGACTGCCTCATTACATAAGGAAATATAAGTGTATAAATGCTTTTTATTCATCTTTCACATTACACTATGAGCTCAGACAGGGATGATTAGACTGGTATGATAAAGCTGCAGGTACAGACAGGGATAACTGGAGAGGCATAAACAGTCTGACAGGTTCCCTTTAAAGCTTTTTACATGTGTTTTTTAGTGTAAAAGCTTTGATGAATCAAGGCCATAGTGACAGTAAAGTATTAACTACTGTTTGAATAAAATCAATAGTACAAATGAAGATGAGAAACTTTATAATATAATATATCTTATCAGGGAAAAATTATTCTTTCTCCACTTCTGCGTTCACAAAATCCATCCAATCTGCACTTTTTGGCTTTTTTTGCAGGAAAACCATAGTGTATTTGCAAAACATTTGCAGCTGCAACATGTGATCGCAGCATACATATTTTTCTTGTCTCCTGCACAGATATCTATTCTCAAAACAGCTAAAATCTGTTTGCAGTGCCTAGAACCTGATAAAGTCCCTGATAGGCTCTTTAAAATGTTATCTCTGAAATGCCAGAGTGGTTCAGGATAAGACATACCTGGCTGTATTAGTGCAGTTGGCTCTGATGCTGCCTGTGGTTTGGGCAGCATCAATTGTGTCATAGTTTACCTTTCATACTATAGATATTGAGGATATCCAGGAGAGACCATGCAAAGCAAATAGTTTAAAGCAGGCTAGTCATCTAAGTGTGGAGCCCACTGGGACGGGGTACTCGGTGCCGGACTGGGGTACTGCTGGGGGATGTCACGGCTGTCCTGGTCCGGACCATGTCCCGGGTCTGCACAATAAAATGGGGGGTTATTTACAGGGGATTTGTCACTCGTGACGCCACCCACTATATGCGGCCAGTAATGGGGCCGCCGCTGCTGCAGAACCTCCGGGGATGATGGGATAGCAGCTTGGATAGAATAGTTCCTGTGGGCAGAACTGGGTTCCCCGTGGCAGTGGTAGTAGTAGTTAAAGTCTGTGAGGATAGTTATTGATGCTGCAGGAGAGTAGGGGTAGCAGTAGAGATGATGAGAGTAGAGGTAATTGCAGTATATGAGGGCAAGTGGGGCTTCAGCATAAGTATCACACACACTCACGGTTTCTGTTGTTTTCCAAGTCTTTACTTGCAGATGGTATAATACAATATTGTCCACGGAGTCTGTACCAGGTTGCTCCCACCCTGACCGGGTCCTTGGCTTCCTACGTAAGCGCTGTGTGTGGCCCTGCTGCTGCTTGTAGCTGTACTGCTGGCCCTGTCTCTGCTCACGGGTACCAATATGCTGGGCAACTTGAGTCCTCTGTGTCACTGACTCCTCCGTGTTGCTTTGCTATGGTGCGGTGAAGATGGTGGACCTTCACTATGCCGGTGTTTACTGTGCTGTCTGTCTCAGGCACAGCCTCGGATCCGGTATCCGTCTTAAGCGCCTCCCCGGGTTCAAGTTTTTGGGGTAACTCTTTATCCCGGGTATGTTCCTCTGTTACTCTGTCTCCTCTCCTCAGACCTCTCAGGACCTCCACTGACACTTGACTCTGCTCCTGCTCCAGACTAGACTAAACTGAACTCTGACTAAAACTGAACTAACTGTCACTCCTGCTCTGTGGTAAACAACTTTAGCTCCTCCCACTAGTGCAGGTGCCACCTAAGCTCCTCCCACTTTCTAGTGTAGTGTTGTGTGGGGATTAAACCTGTGTTAATGTTTCTGTGGCACATTAACCCTTGGGGTGCCACATAAGCACCACCATAAGAAAGACATGGGAAGATATATTACAATATGAAGAAAGATAGCTAAATGACATGAAAAGCTCACAAATTACATGTGTATGCAGGGTGACACTGAGCAATTAGTCAACGTCTGGGTCATGTACAGACGCACAGACCATATATAATTCTACACAAAGTCCCTACAAGTTTCCATTACAGACTCTTAGGCACACTGTAAGTCTGCATTATACAGCACATCTGTCAGACATATTGTGCCCCAGTATCCAGTAGAGCATGCCATTTATTAGTGCGTTTGTATAAAGTTGGAAGTATATAAAGTTTAATTCTATAGCAAGTTGTGGGTTCCAAATCACACTAGACAGTCATAGCGGTTTCTGTTAGACCTGCATTCTCCAATGGAGGGCAGAGGGGTGGAGTGGTGTCATGTGCCGCAAATACCTGCACAAAGTATTGACATCAGCACCAGTAGCTGATCAAGGAGACTTTTGATGGTCATACTACATACAGACCCATATCTTCATGCAGGACAAATATGCTCTTTCTCTACTGTACCTCATATGGTCTAGAAGTAGAGTAGCGAAATTGCCTAATCTGCAAGAATCTGAAAGCCTAGCACACCAACACCAACATGCTCTGCCATGTCCTCTCACAGTATAGCTCTATTACCCTGGAGGGATATTTCTCTTTATACCACCGCTGCTATCTCTGTAGCCATTACACCCTATTATAGCATGATAACTAAAATGTCTGTTCTGGGGTCTGATAATTTAGGCATTCAGTCTGAAGTTTGTTATCTGGTCTTGGGAATGATTAGTTTGAAGTAACATAACATATCACGGCTTTGCTACATATTTCTTAACCTATAGAGATGGCCACACACCTTAAATAGTTCTTTTAGCCAAAAGCTATTCCTTCTGATCCCCACCTACACATCGCATGTGCGCGTTTTTAAAAGGCATGCTAACATGTTGTGCATAGCATCATCATTCCAATTGCTATATGAGGCTGCACATGTACGCAGGTGTATTTCCCTCACGACTGAACATCCCTATCTCAGGGTGTATACACCCACTTCAGAGAGGCTATCACACATGATCAGGAGGCCCTGAATTTCCAGTCATGCGCACTATGCCTCTTTGAAGCCAGGATACATACGCCCGGGTTTAGAGTACTGCGCATGAAGTACAGATGGCTTTCGATCATGCATGGTGAGCCTCTCTAAAGCTGGGGGTGTATACATTTGGTGACACAGATGCTCACTGGGGAGGGATACACAGCCGCGTGCACGCGTGGCTTAATATGGCAATTGGGATGACAATGCTATGCAAAGCATGTTATCACACCCATTGGGTGCCCATAGGTTATCTTTAATGAGTAAATAGTATTAGGTTGCTTAGTCATGTACCATAGCTAATCTCCCTTGACAGTAAAATTGAGCATGTTCAAATCTTACAGACTCAAAAACTGATATTGGGGATGAGAAGACACACTCCCATACCAGACAGAAGAGGAAAAGAACAATATATGAGCACAATGTCACCTGCCTTGGAGGAAGCAGTGGTCCCTTTAATCCATGGGTTCCTGTATGGCTACACAGACTGCAGCAATGGTATGTCCACCTCTGTCTCGTACATATTAGACTGTTGACTATTATTCTAATGTTTATGGCTACATTTGTCACCTTAGTTGTACTTTTAAAGACCATTGTTATGGGGGTAAGTGGGCACATTCATATATTTTCTACAATGCACATTCATATCTGGTTATACGCCTGCTGAGCACAGCTGTGCACATGAGACTTTGTTAAAGTGGACTTGTTATGGATCAAATAGTTTCTAAATTAATATAAAAAATGTAAAAGAAAAAGAACATTACCTGATTGTAATGGTGAACTCAGATTGGTAGAAGAGACGCAATGACCATTAGTGGCATCAACAGAGACAGAGTACAGTTGTCCACAGCTAATATTGCTGATTTCACATTGATAGTCGAGGGTTGTGCAGTTGGACTTTTCAGAGTCCCCCCATGCAGTAGCTGTGAATGTTAGATTTGCAATGTCCTCCCTCCATGTTACCAAAATTGTGTTTTGATTGCAAATTAATTCAGTGCTGACAATCTGTGGGACACAGGGAACTGCAAAGACAAAAAATATTCATGTTACTTCAAATTCTTTGCTTGGAAACTTGAAGGAAGAAACTGTTGGGATGGAATGAGACGACTTCTGTACATCCGAGGCCACTGATTGGCTGCAGTGGTCATGTAATGTTTATGCCAGTACACAGGTGAGGACACAGTAGTGTATGCGGAGGAGCAGGTGAGTATAGCTTTTCTTTTCTTTAAACCACTCACGGCCCATTATGTATGAGCTGTAAAGTAGGAAAAAAATCCTTTAACTTTTTTATTTTGTTGTTACATTGTGCAAACAGAAAATTAGAGGCATTTCAGCTTAAAAAGACGGCTTTCTACTGTTTCTGAAAAAAAGATAAAGGAACCGGTCACGTTGTACATACAGTCCGATCTATGGACAGTATGGTATATAGAAGCTGAGAGCGGAGATTCAGCATAACCTGTAGCTTATTAACTGAAATCCCTGATATTTGTATGTATATGAGTGCAGTGATTGATAGCTATCTCTACATAGACGGTCATATAGGGAGTACTGTCATTACTGGGTAGGACCACCCACTGGACTCATATGCTTACAAACATCAAGGATTTTGATTAATAAAATGTTGACTTACTGAAACTTTTCCCACAAAACGTAATATCAATATGATCAGCAGCTCTGGCTCTATAGCATCCTGCCTGCAAATCAGATATTATTTCCAACATTACATTACTTCGACATTTTTTTTCTAAGGAAAACATCTGCATTCATCTTAATTGCTCCATTTGCAAATCCTAATTAAAAAGCTGGTTGATTTACACAATCCCTACCTTGATTATTGCATAAAGAAGCAACAGTGAGGGAACCTGCTTCTATGAGCCAAGATGGAGTGCTGCTAACTAACAGCAGCTCTAACACAGGCAGATCTAGTCTATCCAGTCACAACTTTCCAGAGGGATAACAACTGTTCACGGCAGGTTTCTGGAGATGGATTTATCACCCAGCAAAGGTCATTTTAAAGGGCATCTGTTCTATTAGCAGAGTTTTACTATTAAATCTGAGGGCATCATTATGTAGGGGCAGAGACCCTGATTTCAGGAATGTGTCAATTATTAGGCTGTGTGCTATAATTTCAATACATCCAGTGTTTTGTCAGCAGGAGATTATCACTAAAGGAATAGGTCTGGCTAATCTTTGCAACCCTACCTCCACCACTGAATCAAATCAAATAAAAAATAAACATGTCTGCAAAAAATCTCATAGAATAATTGGTTGTGTGTTATATCCATAAAATATGAATAGAACATGTACATGAAAAACAGGCAACTGAATGAGGCTTCGTAAGACATCCCATTTAACATGATATACGGTAGGTGCAATCCACTACGATCGTTTCTTGGTTACTATCAATGAAGTCTCACCTGCTTCGACCTCCACCGTTGGCCTGTAGGGGCTCATGCACTCGTAGTTGTTAGCAATGACATATACTGTATAGGTCTGACTGCAGGGCAATTCAGATAATGTACAGCTTTGATAAAAAGATTCACAGGAATATTCTGAGCCATCACTTGCTTTAGCGTATGCAATGTAATTAACTGCCCCATCAGTGTAGTCCCATTGAATGAGCGTTGATCCAGTTTCACAATCAGTCAGGGCTAAGATATTATCTGGTGCACACGGAACTGTAAGGCAAACACATGAGAATGATGTTGTCCATATTTAATTTTTTAGGACATTTTGAGTTTGCTGCCTTCCTTTCTTCCTTTATTAACTGAAATTGTCCTCACTATAGAATATATCATAGTCAAGTTCTTATGTCCATTGATCATCCCTTAGGACTAATTGCTATTTGTCTTCCATTTGAAACTGGTCCAGTAAGTTTAAAATGGATCCTTTACAAATAGAAGAAAAATGGATGGCTAAATAGCAATCAGCTAATGGATCCATATTCCCAAGACTCACATTTTAAAAACACAGATCCTGACAAAATCATTTTTTTTCAAAATGAACCACAAAGTTGGGTTTTGTATAACTTTTTTGCCAATGGATTGCTGCTGTGTCTGTTCTAACAGATGATTACTGGACATGTGCACTCAGTCAAGGCTAGAGTCACACATTCATGTTTCCAGTACCTGTGGCATTGGTTTGTACACATACTTGAGACACGGAAACAGGCAGGCACAGCAAAATCATTAGCAATCGTCAAACATCCATGTTTTCACATGGACCGTGTGTCAGCATGGTGTCCATGAGCTCCACATGTCAGTTTTTTGCCAGAAGCACACATGCCATTGGGATTGGGATCGCACATGGATGTGATCTGTGAAGTATCCAAGTGACAGGTACAGAAGAAAAATGCATGTCTCTGTAAAAAAAATGTTTTTTATTGTTAAAAGTAGTGAGAATTATACTTACCAATCTCTGGCGGCTGCCGCTCACTTGCTTCTGGACATGCTCATTAATCTTCATGAATATTCACTGCACTGACTCAACAACAGCCAATAACAGATTCCCACTCTCTGTGACAGCTTCTGTGATTGGCTGTTGCTATGTTGTGGGACTGTGTTTTGTGGCCATCATACTGTGCATGTAGACACTACTGTGGATGAATTCACTGTGAGTGTATCATACTGTTTGAGGGGCATTTTTGGTGGCATCATAATTTTTGTGGGCCATGAATTGTTGCAATGAGTGATAAAATTAAATGGCTTCAATAGGGGCAAAATTAGTTTTTAAATTCCACAACACATGTCCCTCTCTGTTTTTAAAAGTTGTGACTATGCTCATGATTAACTGTGAACATGGACCCTGCACATTGTCCCTGTGTGTGCGCATGTGTGTGTCCTTGTCCCTGTGTGCATATGTGTGTCCATGTCCCTGTGTGTGTGTGTCCATGTCCCTGTGTGTTTATGCACGTGTCCTTGTGTGTATGTGTCCCTTTGTGTGTGTGTGTGTGTGTGTGTGTGTGTATGTATGTGTGTGGGGAGGATGTATGCTCTATGGAAGGCTATGAGGCTGCATTATTGCATTATACTATATGAAGGGCTGTGACGCTGCATTATATTATATGGAGGGCTGTGACGCTGCATTATGTTATGTGAAGGGCTGTAACGCTGCAATATATTATCTGGAGGACTGTGAGGCTGCATTATACTTTATGGAGGGCTGTGAGGCTGCATTATACTCTATGGAGGGCTGTGAGGCTGTATTACATTATATGAAGGGCTGTGATGCTGTATTATACTATATGGAGGGCTGGGACGCTGCATTATACTATATGGAGGGCTTTGAGGTTGCATTTTACTCTATGGAGGGCTGTGACACTGCATTGTACTATATGGAGGGCTGTGAGCCTGCATTCTACTATATATGGAGGGCTGTGAGCCTGCATTATACTATATATGGAGGGCTGTGAGGCTGCATTTTACTATAATGGAGGACCATATATACCAGGATAAGGGCATATTCCAGGAGGAGGACTATATATAGCAGGATGAGGGACATTAATACATAATGAAGGGGAGAGGGGTCAATTTGTGAGTCTTTATAGGATTTAGAATGTTACATGGGGCCTATACATCTGACCAATATGGGTGTGCGGGGGAAGGGGGGGCCCATGTCCAAATTTTGCACCAGGGCCCTTCGGACTCTAGTGACGCCACTGGTGACTGCCACCACACGAGGGCCACTGTCCTGTAATTGCCCCCCAGGCTGAAATGTGCCAGCCAGTCCCTGCCTGCACAGCCTCAGACTCGGTGTCCTTTCTTTGCGCTTTCCTCTGAGGCGAGCACGACGCTCCTAGGCTCCCCAGGCTTTCTTCTCCTTCCTCCTCAGTTCCACTCCATGGCCGTTCTGCCTGACTCACTTCTTCCCGCTCTTTCCACTACACCTACGCTCCTCCCACCGGAGCTGGGTCTCCCAGGCAAACAGGTTAACCCTTCAGTCCCCTATTCTAGGTGTGTGAATGCAGGGATGAGGGCCTCAGATTGACATCACATCCTCTGGTCACTGGGATACCACACACACTGATCTGGGTGTAGTACCCCTTTTGTGGCGCACTGACCAGTGGGGCACCACACTTACTCAAACACTTGTGTAGGAACAGCACATTTAACCCATACTACCCAGTACAGACAAGTCCACAGAGATGCCATGGTCCACTTTGCTGGACCTGGCATATGCACATGACAAAGTTTGTATTACTAGAAGTTTTTTCACAAAACAAAGAAATGCCTCAAAATGCTGGCAAAATTAGTGTATACTTTTGAGGACCACATTTGTGTTCAAATAATTTTTATTCGAGTTTCAATAAATCAAGTACAAAGTATAATAATCAAATACAGTCGTACAGCAAACTGATAAGAAGTAGAGAAGTCAAAGGTATAATATGAAGAGATTACCTTATTACAATCAATTTCATCAAATACAGAACACCAAAAGAGAACAATGAAAGTAAACAGGGAAACAAAGAATTACACATCTCCAAATAATACTTTGGGAAGTAAATACGAAATAGTATAACTAAAGGCAATCAATACTAAGGACCAAGAATCTCAAGCTAAGTCAAGTTATGAAGAACTGCTCTTCAGCAGATAAACATAAGGGAGAAAGGAAAGGAAATGAAGGAGGGGGAAAGGTAGCTATAGACACTTACTATAGTACAAGCTATAGACAATGAGTCCAATGGTGAAGCCTAGGGAAAGTTATTTGTGGGGCATTTTGGCTGACTTAAGAACGGAGATGGAAATTTTATATTCCACAATGCCCATTTCTTCTGATATTTGGTTTGTAGGCCATTTCTAATAGCGAATGAATATTCAAAAGAATTATGAGATGCAATTCTGTCTATGACATCCTGTATAGATAAGACTGTAGACTCTCTCCAAAGTGAGGCAATCATAGTTTTTGCTGTAAAAAGAATATGAATCGTAAGTGGCCTTATACGTTTTGGAAGAGAATCCAACCCAACCAAAAGCAACACTAACTCAGGAGACAGAAGAACCTCAATTCCAGAAATATCTTTAATTAGATGCCTTATGTCTCTCCAAAATTTTTTAAGGAATTGACATCCCCAGAACACGAGTCAGATCAGCAGTTTGGTTACAGTTTCTCCAGCACATCGGGGAGTTGAGTGAATTAAACTTATTGAGCTTCAACAGAGTAAGATACCATCTTGAATACAATTTAAATTGGGTCTCAATAAAGCCCCAGTCACACATAACGATATCGTTAGAGAGATCGTTGTAACTGTGACGTTACAACGATCTCTCCAGCGATGTCGTTATGTGTGACACTTTGCAGCGATCAGGCCCCTGCTGTGAGGGCGCTGATCGCTGCAAAGTGCTCTGGGTCATTTTTTGATCGTTGGTTTCCCGCTGGTCAGCACGCATCGCTGCGTGTGACAGCGAGAAACCAGCGATCTGTGACTTCACAGGGCTGGTTACTATGGTAAACACCGGGTATCTAGGCAGCACGCGCTGCCTAGATACCCGGCATTTACCATGGTTACCAGCGTTCTCCCTGCTTAGCACTGCCTGTAAGCAGGGAGAACACAGGTAACTATGATAAACAGTGGGTATCCAAGCAGCGTGCGCTGCCCGGATACCGCGCTGTTTATCATAGTTACCAGCGTTCTCCCTGCTCTGCCAAGACAGCGCTAAGCAGGGAGCGATGTGGGAGGTGGCTCCCAGGGCCTGATCGCTGGGGAGATCTGCCTGTTTGACAGCTCCCCAGCGATCAGGTAACGACACTCCAGCGATCCCGGCAGGTCGTTATCGCTGTCGGGATCGTTGGAGCGATCGTTATGTGTGACTGCACCTTAAGGGAGATGCACGGTACCTGTGTATACATAAGATCAAAGGACTTGTCAAGTTGTTCAGTATTTATAGAGACGTTCAGGTCTTTCTCCCAGGCTACTACATTTGAAGATTTCACATAGACCGAATCTAGGTTAATGTCCTGATGTATATTTTTCAACTTCCAAAAAAAGGTACTCTGCGGGAACTTCAAAAGTTGTGTCACATTGTGAGGAAGAGAGAATACCAGTTTATGGCTCAACAGAATGCAATGAATCTCCTCCCAGGTTTTAACTTCTATGTCTTTTTGGCATGGTCGGCCTGAATGTGAAGTATTGTCCGTAATTGTGCCTCTGATAATCCTCATTTGGTACACTGACCTTATCCCTGCTCTTTTTTGGTGCATTTTGATTCCATACATGCCACTTAATCATAATTATATTCCCCTGGTGCCATTTCTAATGGGAGTTTTTATTCTATTTTAATTTCACTAGTACTGCTGTTCCTGGCTGTATGCATGGTCTCCATAGGTACCTATTGAGGAATAAGGACACAGAGTTCCCATCTGAGATCATCCTGGTTATGGAAGTTATGGAAGCCAACACTAGGTGGCGATCATCGGCAAACAAAGAAACCATATATGTCACTTTATAATGTTATGTCTTTGCATATTATGGACTGTAATAAGTTGTCAATGCTTGCCTTCCTTCCTATACCCAAACTAGGTCTTAGTACCGGGAAATGTATGGTCCTGTGTAAATTAATGGATAGTCCTCTATCTGTGCTCTGTGGGAGCGCTTGCCAGGACTTCTGCCCATAAGCA
This sequence comes from Allobates femoralis, assembly GCA_033576535.1. Lineage (NCBI taxonomy): Eukaryota > Metazoa > Chordata > Amphibia > Anura > Aromobatidae > Allobates > Allobates femoralis. The sequence goes on along the minus strand of JARQOC010000007.1, from coordinate 208,709,255 downwards.
ATATGGCGCGGTTGTCCTCGGCGCATGCGCCCTGTGATATGATGTAACCGCGCACGCGCGGGCACCGCTCCGTTTGCTTCCGGTGGGTGATGTCACCGGAAGTACACCTCCGACCCCGGAATGCACGGAGCGACGGGCCCTGCGATGCGGGGACACAAGAACGAGGCGCACATGGAGCACTGATGAGGAACAGGTGGCCACCATGTATTTAGTCAGGTCCCCACTCCCCTTGCTTCACCCCCTGAAGAAGACTGTTTTTGAAACACGTGTTGGGGTCTGTCCCTGAACACGTGTCATAACCCCACAGTATGGGTGAGTTGTGGGCTTGGTACTAGGCTGACAGTTTGGTTTTATGGTATTTATATGTATTGTTATTTTACCATGCTGTATGCCTTAATAGATGTTCACTGCCTGTAACTGTACCTTTCTGTGGCGGTCTGTGACCGGTTCTACCCCCTTTGTTACCTCACTTGGTTTTATGTGACGTCCCTCAGTATTTTATGGATCCACTATTAATATAATAAATTTGTGCACTTGCAATTGGTGGTTTCTCTTCACTTACTTATACTGGGGTTACAGCTATATAACTCAGTTCTCAGGTTTCTCAATGCATTTTGAGTTGCTAAACATGTGAGTCCAAGATGTGTCCCTATATTTATGTCATAAGTGTTTTGTAGGACCGCAAAGGGAATCAACCCTCCTCTGCCATCCAAGATGTTTGATATAAAACCAATCCCATGGTCTTTCCAGGATTAAAGTTTCAGTTTTGCAGAAATATAGTCTAATATATCAATTGGGATCCAAGTAGGTGGATGAGGTTGAAAGCTTTTCAATGATTTGGAAACAAACAATCTCCAGGATTGAATAGAGGCTTTCACTAACGTTTCTTTCGGAAGAGGTTTGTTTTTATCACAAAGGAAGGAAAGAAGCTGTGGACCAAGGCCTCCCTTTAGCATATTTTTATCTTCAAGAGTAAGCCAACTTGGTCTATCGCCTGTCTCCCAACATGATTGACTCAGTTTTATGATAGTGGAGTGATGATATGCGGTGAGGTTGGGAACAGCCAGACCTCCTCTAGACCTCCCTTTCTCCAGGGTAGTCTTAGCCACTCTTGTTTTTTTCTTATCCCAAATGAATCTCGTCAGTTGAGTTTGTAATTTTGCCATCCATTGTCTGGACACAGGTAGGGTACAGAACGAAAAATGTAGAGATGTTTCGGTAAGATAAACATTTTACATGAGTTTATTCTTCCCAACCATGAAATATCAATTTTGGAAATATGAAGAACATCGTCCTGAATGACTTTGTAGATATAATTAAGATTAACGTCTACAATCTTAGATAGGGATTTGGTCAAATAAATACCTAAATATTTTATAGATTATTTTTCCCACGAGAGAGAGTGTTCGCGTTTTAACAAGTCAAGGAGGTCCTGATCTATATTTAAGTGTAACACCTGAGTCTTTTTCAAATTGATCTTATAATGGGAAATTCGAGAAAATGTATCAATTGTGTAAAGGAGATATCGTAAAGAATTTATGGGATCAGTCAAAGTTACCAGGATATCATCAGCGAATAAACTAATCTTAAATTGTCTCATAGAAATGGGAATGCCTTTTATCAAAGGATGAGTACGTATTTTTTCCGCTAACGGCTCAATAAAGAGGTTAAAGAGAGAAGGGGAAAGGGGACAACCTTGACGTGTACCATTCGTTAGCAAGATGTCTTTTGACAAAAAGTTATTTGTTATGATTTTCGCACTCGGATTAGAATAAAGCAAATGGATTAAGTTAGTTATATTACCCCTAAAGCCAAACCTCCTCAAAACCTCAAAGAGGAACCCCCAGTGGACCCTGTCGAACGCTTTCTCTGCGTCGACAGCGACCACTAGGGTTGGAGTCCCAGTTCTCTCTATAAGATCTATTAAATTTAACGCCCGTCTCGTAGCATCCGATGTTCCCCTTCCCTGAACGAAACCCACTTGATCCCCGTGGAGGAGTGTCGAGATAACTTGTTTTAGTCTGTTATTTACAGTTTTAGTAATAATTTTTAGATCTGAATTCAGGAGCGATATGGGTCTATAGTTAGCTACATTCTCAGTATCACCCTTATCTTTTGAGATAACCGTAATCACTGCTAATTGCATTTCCTTGGGAAGACTACTCTGGTCAGTAGTGAGGAAATTGATTAACCTAGTTAAATATGGACAAAGATATCTTTAAAGGCAATATAGTATTCGTTCTGTAACCCGTCAGGCCCGGGAGACTTAAATTTCTTTAGGGACGCAATAGTATCAGAGATTTCAGCTTCAGTGTAGGGTAAGTTTAGGAATTTTAACTGGTCAGATGTCAAAGAAGGAAGTTGAATAGAGTCTAAAAACGAAGCCATTTCCAAAGCACAGGGATCAACTTCCCCGGGCTCCTTTCCTAAGTTATATAACTTCTTGTAATAAACTTCAAAGGCATCTGAAATTTCCCAGGGGATTTGACTATAGAATTAGGTTTATTCCTGATCTGTAGAATTCTCGTTTTGGCCCTTCGTATTTTTATCAATTTGGCAAATAGTTTGGAGGGTTTGTTGGTACAATTATAAAAATTAGATTTAGTAATGTGGGAAACCTTATCAAATTCCGCAGTTAAATGGGATTTTAGTTCAACCCTCAATTTAAGAATGTCACCAAAGATGGAATTATTCTTGGTCCGAATAACCTCCGATTCCAAGTCTTTAATCTTACTTATGATGGAAGCCGTATCTTTAGTTAATTTTCTTTTTAGGAGAGAATTTAATTGAATTAGATGACCTCTAATAAGTGCCTTATGGGCAGTCCATATAGTTGGAATAGGCATATCTCCCAAATCATTTTCTTTAAAGTAATAATGTAATATACTTTGAATTTTGGATTTATAATCTGGATGGTGGTATAGAAAAGAATTTGCTCTCCAGAGTTTCCGCCCACTATAAGAAGCCCCATCTGTAGTAACGAAGATTATCGGAGAGTGATCCGACCAAGATCTAGGAAGTATTTCTATTGATTTAATCCTCTGCAAGGAATTGATATCTGTCAAAACCAGATCTATCCTAGCAAAGGATTTATGCGAGTCAGAAAAATGAGTAAATTCTATAGATGACGAGTTTATGCACCAGAATGCATCATAGAATTCCTCCTGGTTAAATAATGGATCAAGCTGGACATTGGTATTCCTGGCTTTATTGGAAGAGTCAAACATAGCATTAGGAACTGCGTTAAAGTCCCCAAAAATGAAGAGGTTGCCTTTCTTATGATCATTGATAGTCCTGAACAGTTTTTTTAAAAATGAAATTTGACCTTTGTTAGGAGCGTATAAATTCACAAGTGTGTGAGGAGTATCATTTATTTTACATATCAGGATAAGATATCGGCCCTCATCATCTCTATGGACCTCAAGTTCTTCAAATTTAAGAGTATCCCTAATCAGAATGGCAACTCCAGATTTTTTTTTCTTGTTAGAGGAGAAATAGATATGAGGAAATTGTTTATTCGTAAATTTTGGTGGGTTTTCTAGGCAAAATTTAGTTTCCTGAAGTCCAAATCAATTTTATGTCTCGCAAGTTCTTTCCATACATGGAACCTTTTTTGAGGGGTATTTAACCCATGGACATTTAGTGAAAGGTATCTGGTGGTCATTGTCTCAATGTATATGTACGTAAGCTAGCTGCAATGAAAAGTATGAAGTTGAGGAAGTGTGAGGGGGAGGGAAGGGAGAGAATTAGGAGGGAAACTAAACTACTACAGGTAGGTAAAGAAACAAACTATTAAATGAAGCAAACTATAACACAGAATGTAACTAGTAATAAGAACTATGTAAGTATCAATACTATAAGGAAGGGTTCAAGGGAACCGTTATTCAACTTCCTGCAAGGCTAATGCTTTGGCCATTGTGCCTAATTGGACCTTAAATCTTTAAAGTGTCAAACAGAGCTACCTAAGACCCGTCAAGTATTAGTTAGATGTAAGTTTCTCAAAACTTTCAGTCCCTCAGACTTATCTTCAATAACAAAAGATTTCTGTTTGTATGTAAAAATAACACTAGTGGTCGGACGACCCCATCTGTACAAGATCTCCTTAGCACGTAGAATGTCCGTTACAGGCTTCAAAGATTTCCTCTTCAGCATCGTGTCTTTAGAAATATCTGTGAAGATTTTAATCCCGTCCTAAGGTGGAGGTAGGGATTTATTATCTCTTAAGAAAGTTGTCACTTTATCTCTGGTTTGATAGAAGCTAAATTTAGCTATCACATCCCTCGGGACGTCGTCCGAAAGATGTGAGGGCCTTGGCAATCTATGGGCTCTTTCTATAAAATATTCTATATTTTCCAGTGAGGGAGCAATTTTTCTAGTGAGAGATTTCACGTAATTAATTAAGTTTTGCGGCTTTATCTTTTCGGGAATTCCTCTAAATTTCAGGTTATTCCTGTCCCGGTCCTCTCTATCTGCTAACCTATCCTTCAGAACTTTAATTTCATTAGTCACCCTGTCTTGAGATTTTCTAGAGTCAATGCACTCCATTTTTAACTCCTCAATGGCTTTCTCTGTTTTTTCTGTTCTGGAAACTATCCAGGCCACCAAATGTTTAATCTCATCAATGTCATCTCTCAAAGATTTTTTAAAATCAGCAAATACTTTAACCAAGAAATCTCTATCTGATAGTTGTCCATCATCAAGGTTGGAGAGAGGATCTATGTCTTTCCTTGAGGTCTTCATTCTTTGTCTCACCGGGCTCTTGGTTTGAGGGTCTCGAGCTGAGTCATAATCTTCCCGAAAATTAAAGCTATCATGTGATCTGGATATAGTTTCCATTTCTTTTCTTTTTGAGTTTGCCTGGGTAGATTCATAAATCATAGGTGTGGATTTCCATTCTTCTGAACTATTTTCCACTGGTAAGGAATCTTTACTGCCACTTTGTGACTGGTTACTATGGTAGGCCGAGGAAGGCATAGTGTTCGCACTCTGTGGACTAGCCTCCACCAGTTCACCAGTGGAATTTTTGGAAGTAACGTTTGGTTTAGGCTTGGGAGACATTAGGACTAGTATACCGTATAAATTGAGGTATATAAATTAAGAAATTAAAAATATTAAAGTATGTATAGTAAGTCTCTATAGCCAGCTCCAGTAAACTATATTGAGCCAAAAACAATTACAATTAGGTAATAGACTTCCACAATACTAGAGCCAAGGAACAGAAATGAAGTACAATTATCTGTAAATCCGGACTCAGAGTATAAAGTAAATAGCTCTCTCCCCCAATTAGAAGATGAAAAGATCACCCGCCCAAGACCAACAACTACCACCCAAACTACCTTTATCCACAAGAAACAGAGTCAAACATCAATATGCAGATCAATATAAAGGTGTACCCCAACAGCACATCCCCATAAAAGAATAGCTGTTTAGTTGACTCCTCGACACCGGAAACCGTCTACGAAGCTCGGATACGTTGGAGGCCCGCCGACCCCGCTTGATTGAAGAGATCCCTCCCAGGAGTGGTCGGATCGTGTAGAAACCTCAGACAACAGGATCCATCTACGTAGCTCGGATACGTTGGAGGCTCGCTGACCCCGCTTGATTGAAGAAGTCCTTCTTGGAGATGTAGTAGCACACAAAGATGGAAGAAGTTATAAGGCAACAGCTTGCAAATAAACAAATGAGTAGTGAAAAAGAGTCTCCTGAAGTCTCAGTGTAACACTAGGATTAGAAAGGTTATATATCTCCCCTTCAGACTCATGAATTGTCCAATATGTAGAATGGTATTATCCCCACCCTATGCAAGTATGTAACTAAGCAAGGAGCATCCAAAATAGTATGACCAAATAGTCTATGAAGAAGGCTGCAGGGATGTCTCAGTCTAGTCACTTATATTAAATCTCCTCAATCAGGACAGCAGCTCATCTTTTAGTAGATCCCCCACGCCTCCTGTACCTGTCACTGTTGCTTTCCAAATGCATATGAGGGAAAATTTACCTCAGAGGTCCATATCTTAAAGTGAGGAAAATCCGTTTGTGTAGTAAATTGGCATCCTCCAGGAAAGCCGCAATCAGCAAATCAAAGATGGCGCCTCCACTACTCCCGAGAGAAATGGCAGTTTTCCTCACAGAATAGCAGAAAATGGTCTAAGAACAAACTTAATAGACCAAACTAATAAAATCTCCAAAAACTAATGAGAGAAGTGAATAAAAAAGCCCATATCAGAGATAGCATAGGCTGTATATAGAAAATAAAACAGAATAAGATATTGATAAATATATCACCAAGACAAGATCTTCTGGTCCAGAAAGACGAAATCTAATATTACTTCAGTAAACTGTGACTTGTGTTGTCAATTTCAGATGATTTATGGGTGACAGGAGTATTATTATGAAGCATTCAGTGATCACAAAATGGCGCCACCTTCACTCTCATGTGAGGAAAAAAAAAACTAAACAAAAATAAACAAATAGACTTCAGGCAGTGTCTTGAGGTAAAAATCATTACAAATTCAGCCAAATAAAGGTAAAAGCCAGTATAATTTCAGAATTATGACTTGAAATGTCAATTCCTGACTTTTAACAGGCAATAGGAGGATATTATTATGAGGTGACCAGTAGTCTTAAAATGGAGCCTCCATCACTCCTCTGAGGGGCCAGATTTCAAGGTGTCCTGAGGTGAATTCCTCTCAGAATTGATCTCAAAAGGGTTCAAATGAAGCCCAAAGATTAGATCTTACAGGTCTTGTCGCTTTGATGAGACAATTTGCCTTTAAAAAGGCAAAAATTCCCAGTAGCTTGTCTGTGGGTACAGGAGCTCAGGGATCCACGTCCTCACATGCTGCTGCAGGCCACCCCTCTTGAGGACCACATTTGCAGCCCAGAGCGTGTGGAAAAACTGGCTACCACTGGCTAAGCAGATGAAGTTTCCACGCCGGATAACTTCCACTGCCATTGTTGTATGGAGAGCATCAAACATATACACACATTAGAAACAGAGTTACAAGAAAGGGGCCATTGTACAGCCGAGAGGGCAGGGAAATCTGTGTGCTGGAATCTAGGATGTCAGATAAAGAGTCCTATTAATACGATATGGAAAGAGAGCTCATCAGCCTGTACACTGAGATAAATCAGTTCAAGAATAGAGTTGCATGGATGCGCTGGTGAACACACTTAGAGGATCTGGCTGCAAAGACTCAAACGATGCGAATTTGCAACAGGTTATCTTTAATCTGTCACAGCCTGGTACAAATGGCATGGTACCTTTGCCCATGAAACAGGTTTGTGTTTCGGGAACAGCACAGGAGGGGGAGATGGCAGCAACAGGATCCATGTCTTCTATGCATCAGAGATCCAAAGCTATAGAGTCCAGGGGACAGACGGAAGTGTCGCAAAAATTCACTCAAACACCGATGGAGTAGAAGTATAAACGTAGTGAGCACTTCCAGGGTCAGGACGAGAGTTGAGGATATGGGAGATAGGTTGAAAAGGGACCACACCACTACCAATCTACCAAATCATCCGGTAAGTGCAAAGGAATTTTATTCTAACCGTAACAGTATGGAAAGGATAAAATTCATGTTACGGATCTGAAAACGAGATCCCAAAATATGATCCCAGTTTAGGTTCATTTACTGCATGTGACATCTTTGAGGGTCGCTGCAATAAATATTCTATGGCCCCAGAAGTTCGAATGGAGTTGATCAAGTTGTGGTTGCCTACACACCTTAACCAGAGATATGAGGCAATAGGGAGAATGGAACCCAGGAAGAACAGCTTTCCTTACTAATGAAACTGGCAAAGGGCCACTGGGACATTACTCCAGAAATTGTGATGAAGCTCAGGCCAACTATACATGATGAACCTTTATCATTGTGTAGTCGATTTGAAGCTTTTTACAGAAAGGTCACTATGGATCAAGGTATTGGTATCTCACAAGGCAGGATCCACATGTTTGTGAAAAAATTATTTACTTTAATACTGCAATTAGGTTGAGTGAAGTGAGGGAACCATCGCTCACTGATGCGGCCATGATTATTAAGCAATGTAGACATAATGCTAGAAAGAAGTCAACTGTTTGCCCAACGACTCTACCATTTGAGAGGACAGGGAACATTCAATCCTTATGGCTTTTGCCATTTGGACACATGAAGAAAAATTGTCCTCAATGGGTATGGAACCGGAACACCCCTGAAAAATCTGGCAATAATAATGGTTCCAAGATGAAATCTAATTATGCCAGAATAGTGGGGGAACAGGTTGATGGGAATCAGGGACATTTACAAGAGCAGACACCGAAATGTGTTGCCACCGTAAATACTCCAGTTGATGGTATAGTGGGTGTGGAATCTATTGATTGATTGTTTAGGACCCACAAATTGCACCTACTCGAAATCTTGTCAACATTGATTGACAAGTAGGGATTCCTAAAGAGCTGGCACCAGTTTGTCTTGTCATACTGGATTCTTCTGGAAGACCCCACATAAAAGCCAGAATCAAAGATCAGGACACGCAAATTATGCTTGATACTGGTGCGGAAATCTCCATTACCAATATCAAACATGATTTGCATCCAAACAGCTGTCTATATGTGGTGATTGGATTTGATCATGAACAAGGGGGTGAAGGCCCACAGAATTAAGGAAGTGATTGTTCAGATTGCCAAACACCTAACCCTCAAGATTACAATGTCGTAATAGCCTGGTTCTGGCAACATCATCAGAACTGATGTAATGACCCAAAATGGATGGATCCTAGATTTGGCAAACTGCATTGTGTGGAAGGGACTCAGACAATCCAAGGTGTTTCATACAATGCCAGTGTCTGAGACCACCCTTGCCAACAATGGAGAATTCAGCAGATGTGCTTGAACACAAATGGCCAGAGTTCTTGCATAAAATAGACACCAGACTCTTTGTGTACAAACATCCTGATCTGTGGGCCCAGAGTAAAAACGACTGTGGCAGATTGATTAGTGTCCATGTGGACATACAGATGACAGACCCACCTCCTTAATGACAATATCGCTTCCCACTGGAAGTGACATAGTCGATAGTCAACACTGTCCTGGAATTGGAGACCAAGGGTGTGGTCATAGAGGGAAATTCAAAGTGCAAAAATCCTCTATGGCCAGTGAAGAAGAAAGACACCATTGTGTGTCTTCTCACCATAGACCTACGTGTCCTTAACTAGTACACCTGATGTCTGCCCCATAGTTGCACAGACTCCTGACATAATGGCGAGGATAAATGCCAAAAGCCAGATATTCTCGACAATTCATGTTGCAAACAGGTTTTTTATATTGAACTCAGGCTGCTTTCACATAACGATTTTCGGTCATCCGATTGTATCCGTTTCAAAACGGATACAATCGGATCCGAAATCGACCCATGTTCCCCTATGGAATCGGATGGGAACGGATGTGCCACTATTGGCATCCGATTTTGGCACCATCCGATCCCATCCGATGTAATCACGGGCACAAAATCGTAGCCTGCTACGATTTTGTGTCCGTGACTCACATCGGACAGCCTCGGATCACTGCTGATCCGAGGCTGTCCGATGTGCCCACAGCATAGGAGCCTATGGACATCGGATCTGAGTTCACCTCAGATCCGATGTCGGCTCCGTATCTCCCTGTCTTTCCCTACTCCTGCCTCCTCCATCTTCTTCCCTCTCCTACTCTATATGATGTGCCCCCGCTATTCTATCTGTGTCCCCCGCTCTTCTATCCTCATCTATCCCTATCCTGTCCCCTGTCCTCTCCCTGGGTGTAAAAAAATAAAAAAAACTCCTCCGGAGTATACATTACCTGTCACCGCTCCCACGCTGCCGCACGATCAGGGCTAAAGGACCTGTGATGATGTAAGAGCCCGGTCACATGACCCGGTCAGCTGACCGGGTCATATGACTCTGACATCATCACAGGTCCTTTAGCCCTGATCGTGCGGCAGCGTGGGAGCGGTGACAGGTGATGTATACTCCCGGAGGAGTTTTTTTTTATTTTTTTACACCCAGGGAGAGGACAGGGGACAGGATAGGGATAGATGAGGATAGAAGAGCGGGGACACAGATAGAATAGCGGGGCACATCATATAGAGTAGGAGAGGGAAGAAGATGGAGGAGGCAGGAGTAGGGAGAGGCAGGGGACCGCAGGATCCACATGGATCCTGCAGATCGGATGGCTATTTGCCATCCGATTGCAGGGATCCGTATGGATCCGTGCCTGTCCGTGGGATCCCCCTTCAAAGTCGGATCCCACGGACAGGCACAAAAACGTTATGTGAAACCAGCCTCACAGAAAACTCTAGGTACAAATTTGCCTAACAGTACAAATTTGCCAAACAGTACATGTTTAATGTACTTTCCCAGGAGTTCCACAGTAGTCTTACGTATTTTTACCAGGCAATAGCGGCCATACTGAGCGTGTTTTCTTGACCGGAATGTCTCCTGCAATATGTAGATGACTTACTCTTGCACACAGACCATGGAAGAACATTTGGTTCAGTTAAGGCAGCTGTTAGAACTTCTGTTTAAATCTGGGCTCAAACTGAGACCTCACAAGGCAAATTTGGCCAGAGCAGAGATGACTTTCTTTGGTGTTCAGATCTCTTTTGGGACCAAAGGAATTGTGGTAGTCCGAGTGGAAGCCATGGTAAAGTTACCTCAGCCTGGCACTCTACTATTTTGTGCCATGTTACTGGTACCCAACAACTTCCTCTACCAGCAGGCAGAACAGCCATGACCAAACCACCAACTGTTTGGGTACCTTGGTAGGGACAAGCTAATGTCCCTCCTGAGAGACAAATTGCACTGGTCTGGAATGTCCAACTCGGTAGAGTAAGTCACCCAGCAATGTCTGGTATGTGCACAGGTCTACCCAAGTGCATTAGCCCTGAAGGCATTGATGCAGCGAGTTATGCCAGCAGGGGGTCAATGGTCTGCAATCCAGATTACATTGGATCATTACCAGTAGAAAGTCATAACTGCCGTTACGCGATTGGGGGGGTGGATGTCTTTTCCAAATTGGTAGAGGCAATCCCCATCGTTAATGATTCAGCTACCACTGCTGCTCCAGGTTCTTTGGGAACAGGTTCTGTCATGATGGGGTTTCTCTAGAGTGAAAGAATCAGACAGAGGGACACATTTCACGGGTAAGGTCACGAAAGCGCTTTGTGGACTTCTGGACATAAAGCGGAGGTTTCATGTCCCTCAACACACTCAGTCCACGGGCATTGTGGACCAAATGAAGCACACCCTGAAAACATGGCTTTCTAAAGCACTATTGGAGAGGGGTCCCTCAAGGGTAACTAGCATCCCTTCCAGCAGTACTGATGGGTATCCGAGCAACAGAAGCCAACAGTACCGGCATCACTCCATTTGAGCTGATGACCGAAAAAATAATGCCCCTACGAGCCCCAAATGCCTGAGCCCATGAAAAATGCCATTGTCAGAGACGAGTTCCTCCAACAGGTTAAAAAAAAAACTGAAGGGACCGCTGCCTTGTGCAACTTTACAGTTGTACAAACTGATCCTAGGGGGAGACACCATTGTCCTCTGTAGGGAAAAAGGTAATGGTAAAAATGTTCTACCAATCTGGACCATGGGACGCAAACTGGGAAGGACCTTACCAGGTCCTTGAAGTAATGGGTGACACAATGCTGAGTGTAAAGAGGCTGATGACAACTTAAAAGAGATCTTCTAGATATCAGGAATTCTTTTGTATCTATAACGACCAATTAAAGGCCACCCGAGCCTCACCAACTCAATAATAGTTGCACAGATAGAGTTTAGCTATAGGGGGCGTTGGAAGGTCAAAGGTGCATCCCTAAGTCACCTTGTGCTACACATATACATAGATCCACTTTAATCATTCAACAGGTAACTGGATGCTGGGACATGAGAAGTAGGGAACACCTGAATAGGGTACACCTCCAGTTTGTGACGCTAGTGGTAAGCATGATGATGGCAGTCTCAGCCTCTTCAGGGAATGGTTAGTAATCTAATAATGACACAGATAAAATGTCACTTTGGGACATTTTACCCTTTTGACTCACAATAAAAAACCTAAAAAGGACTTTCATTATCTACCCTTATCTCTCATGCAAGTATGCCGAGGTTGTCCTTCCCCTAATATCGAGTTTTTTTGCTCTGAGCACCTGCCAGTGGTTGAGCCTCACCATATCCTTTATTTCTTTGGGGACCAGGTCTCCTAATGGTAGAAGTTAAAGTCATAGAACCGTACAGTAATTTTACCTTCATTCCCCTGTAGAGAATGTGTCTGCCATACAACATGACTTACACACCCTCTGTCTCAAGGAGTTCCAACATTTTCAAAACTCAGACCCAACACCCATCAAGTCTTTGAGATGGATGTCTCGCCACTTGCACCCCACAAGCAAGTGGAAGTCAATGCCAATTTGGTGTCGTGTACTAAAGAAGGCGTTCTGAGTATAGCGAGTAGTATGTCTTACAGGCTACCTTCACTGGAAGGATAGTCAAGATGGTTTGAGGATGAGGACATACTTTGATAGACCCATAAACTGTCTGACTGTAAAAGGCATATTATATGTTGAGGGATTCCCAGATGAATATAATCAAGGAATCCAAATATGTCCATATACTACTTACGGACTAGTGTATTGATGTTAACATTAAACTGCAGCAACTCTGGCCAGGCATTATGGAATGATCAGAGTGGTCCAGTGAAACTGGAGGGCTTATATCGAGCAACAGTTTTAAAGATACAGACCGATGCCAAGGATCTGAGGTATGCTCGAGTAGAAGAGTCTCCATCCTTACGGTCTTTCACGATCATGAGAGAAGTCTGTGTATCGGAGATGACAGGATACTATTTCATCACCTATGCCCACTGGGAACCGGGTACACAGATGGTGAGTTTGGATACTAAACCCTGGAGTTGGGATTTAGTATGCAACGGGGTAAACACCCCAACTGTGGATGTATGTATGGATGGCACCCCTATGACTGTGGAAGGTCAGAGCAGATCCATGTCTTCTGATTGGAAAGACTCCAGAGGCTGGGACATTAACTTTGACATCAGTACAGACGGTCAATTTAAGTGGTCTTTTTGTGAAGCAGTGGACGAAGGGTGTTGGTGGTTTACACAGTGAGTCTATCTGTCCAAGTCCAAACCGATAGGGAACCCAGTGTTACAGAATGGAGATAACGATCATTGGTACCAGTTCAGTGGTAGAAGACAAGTATGGGCGACAGTGGTAAGAGTTCTGTATGAAGCTGAAGGTCTCCAACCAGTCAAACCACACTTGGACTTTTGCAATGTTTCTACCCATCAATTGGCAGATCCCATAGCTCCACAATTGTCATTCCCATAGAAGATCATCACAGGAACAAAATTTGTCCTATATACCTTGTGAATTTCCGTAGATCACTTTAGAGTAGATCAGTGGGATCACAGATGTGTGGAGTTTATGAGGAACCAAATTGACATGATAAGAGGGTGGGGAAAGGCAGGGCAAGAAGTGAGAAAAGACGATCCCCAACACAGGAAATTCAGGGGGAGGAGAGACTTGATAGACTTGTGAATTAGTGGAGGTGCTTTGGGAGTAGGTGCCCTGGACACTATGGATATGGAAGTCCTGAGAGGTAAAATTTGGGGACATTGTGTGACATGCTGGGGAAGGGTTCAGAACTCAGCTTGATGTAAACTGAGTCTTAGAGGGTTTACAGCATTCACGCATTGATGCTACTACCTCTCTATCTTCTGTTCTACGAGAGAAGATCAAGTTAGTTGCAAGTCTAGTGGAAGTGCAAGACTGAGTTCAGCTTGCCCTGGCATGTACGCAGGACAAGAGAGAACTCTCTAACAGCCTAAAACATATAATGCTTTAGATTCTTGAAAGTAGAGACGGCACTCACCCGAGTCTGAATCGGTGTTTAATTAGGGAACGTGTACATTCAAGGCAGGGAGGGGAGGGAGGACGGAGCCACTGACAGTGGTCAGTGGCTCCGTCCTCCCTCCCCTCCCTGCCTTGAATGTACACGTTCCCTAATTAAACACCGATTCAGACTCGGGTGAGTGCCGTCTCTACTTTCAAGAATCTAAAGACTTATCGTTGTTGTGCTTGAGGACTGGCACCCCGTTCTATTGCCTGAGTGCTCCAGTTTTGTTCCGCCCGGCGAGCTGTCGGCTCTGGTGCCCTGCATTCCTTCTGTGCTTGCGTGCTAAAACATATAATGTCCTCTTTATACAGGATCCACTACCCATTTAACTTCCGACAAACAGTAAGTTACCTGTTCTCCCCTTTTGCAGCCAACCACACAAACTGGCTGGTTCAATGGTAAAGGTGCCACAATATCACCTGCACTGCGTCTTCTTTGGCACCTGTTTCTGGTAATCTCAGACAGGGGTACAGTATCATGAATCTAGGAATTGTGATTATCAATCAGGTTCGGTGCTTCATCCACAGCTCTCCCCAGAAATCCTTACCTATGAGCAAGCCCATCCTTATCTGTTTGATACAGAGAGATGTTTGAGGAAAGAGGAGGCTATCCTGTGCAAAGGGAATTAAGATAGGGTGCTTTGACACCAGTATTGGGACTCTGAGGGGTCCTGTGAGATGAAGGCTAACCTAATACCCTACTTTCACCTAAAATATTTGGGTCAAGGGTATTGGTGTTGGTACCAAGGGCAAAATGTTACATATTCTTTAGATGGAACTAATTGCACTGAAAGAGGCATACTCCTCCCAGGAGCATATTAGAACAACAATTCAGGGGAACAGGGAAGGGACATGCCCACCACAACTTCTTGAGACTGCAGGTGCACAGGATCAATGGCTGATTTCCGTGGTTCAAATAATGAAAATAAAGGATAAATTCGGCATCAGACTTATTTCTTGTTAAATGGTTTTCAGGTCATTATTAAATCATCATAGGTATGAAAACATCAAGCTTGGGTACGCAGCCCCCCTCCACGCCTGATGCATTTTGGATAAACACATCCTTAAGGTACCTTTACATGCCGCAATCTCACCTGGCAATCATAAAGGCGATGTGTCGCCCCGGAGCAATCGCCGTGAAATTGCCTCACAGTTGCGGCATGTGATTGGGGAATTTTGTGGCGATAAATCACCTCTCGGCCATCGCCTGATTCCTGAACAGAGCTCAGAAATCAGCCGCAACCATGAAGGCGATATTTCCATGTTGTGGCGTGTAATAGGGCGATAGTGATGGAAACAGCGTTGCCTAGGATTTCCCATAGGCGTGCCTCAACCGTTCTGTAGTCTATGCCCCATCTGCGATGATTGGTGTTGGCTACTGTGTTCCCATTGGCTGTCAGTTGACAGGGTGCCATATTTGAAGAGCTGTCCGTTCAGCAACACACACATCTTCAATGGCGTCATGTATTGGCCAACCTTCCAGAGCAGGCTTACCAATCTTAACGCTGTTGCGTTGTCCAATGAGCACGTATGGGGTGCGGTGTAAACCACTATGCCACGCCCATCTCCTCGCCGCGCTGAACATGTACACCACATTGCGTTTGGAATTGCGGCGTGTGAAACAGTGATGGAATGAGGCAAGATTGTTTCCACTGTAGGTGAGGCAATTTCCGGAGCGACACATTGCCTTACTTTTAGGGCGAGATTGCGGCGTGTGATGCCGCCATCGGCGATCTGAGGCGACCATGAAAACGTGCACGTGCACGTTAGATCACCTCATATCACCAGGCGAGATTGCGGCGTGTTAAGGTAGCCTAAGTCTCAGGCATACAGAAATGTGACAACATCACATATATAGAGAGAACTTAACAGAACACCCACCCCTAATACCCATGTGTACCTAATCACGATTAATTGTGAGCTGAAAATTCCTGGTGGTTGCAGGTTTCCTTTTTAACCATTCATCATGTTACTAGTTGCACCGAAAGAGGCATACTCCTCCCAGGAGCATATTGCACCATTAGACCCTTTCTAGGTTTAGATGTTGCAAATCAGGAGGAAAGAACCCCAATAATACCAGAAAAGAAACTCGACATCCATCCTGACACTCCTGTGAGGCTGCAAGAGATTCCTTTTGGTTTTAGTCATGAGCTCAAGCGTCTCTTATTAGATTTCAGCGAAGAATAAGAGATACTCCAAAATCTTCAAGAAGCTGACAATCGAGCCGCTCTTCATCTTGAGCATGACAAGGCCAAGATTACGAGGATTACCAATCCATTAAACAAAGACTCAAAGGTGTCATGGTGGGAAAGTTTGTTTGGCTACAGCTACCTTCTTTTTCAACATCCTTATCCATCCATTGATTGTTCTTCTGGTTCTTGCTCTTGTTATGTACATTGGACTGTGCCTAGTGTACCAGAAAGTAAAGAGACTTGCCGACCAGATACAAGAGAACTAGGCAGAACTTTACAAATTTAACCGCCAAAGAAGGTCTAGGACTTAGCACTAAAAGTCCTGGAACCTTGTGATCATGTTTGATATGAGTGTTTAGGACATTATGTCACCTCAGTCCTGAAACCTCATAGCACAGTATATATTGTTTAGTTTTTACTTTGGTTTAAGTGTTTTCATTTTGTTTATTTTATATACATTGGTTTAGGTTTGTTGGGTGAGGTAGGCATATAGATTTGTGTTTTTGTGTGAATGGGGAAAGAGTAAAGTTCCCTAGGGACAGGTCCCTTCATTGTCTAAGGTATTTGCTACGTCAACCCTTGAATTGGTAACGTTTGTAGGGAATGGATTGAAGATCGGTTGTACTGTGTTCTATCTCACAGTCAACTTAGATATTGTGATATAATGCCCTACTCGAGAAATTCTGACCTGCCTTGTAGAGATTCAGCTATCTAACCATATAAGAACCACATTGATGATAGATACTTTAACCATGATTGCAGGAGAAGTCTCTGCTAAGAAGAATGCCATTCCTTGATTGATATTATCCAAAGAAGGAGATACTCCAAGAGCCCACCGTCTGAGGTCCAGCTACAGATTGCGACACCCAGCAAATCCATCACGCCAAACGTACCAAATCGTCAGGGTGTGTAAGGGTGTAGTCAATACAGGTTGTGACACCTGAAAAATTCTGTGGACCGAAGGTGCAGCCACTCCAGATTCTAAGCAGTTAAGCTCGGAAGAAGACTACTTTAGGATAGGCATATATCTCAAGATTGTCATCAACAAGATTAGCAGTGAACTGACAACTAAAGAACTTTATTCCTGAGCCAAAAAGACCAAGAAGATCCAGAAAGATGACTATGGTGTAATCTGTCTATAGAGACGCTGGGTTACGCCGAATGGCAGGAAAGAGGTGCTGGCAATGGTTAGTGTCTAGATACCTAAGTGGAAAATTATACTCCATTCCATCCTGAAAAGGTTATTGGTGATAGGATTGAGTAGACAAATATATCCCCACACTTCCCTCAAATTTCATTGTCGGATTATTTGACAACAGGAGAATTGTTGAGTCTGATTATATATATATATATATATATATATATATATATATATATATATATATATATACAGTGCCTACAAGTAGTCCTCAACCCCCTGCAGATTTAGCTGGTTGACACATGCGGAATTAACTTGGCATTGTGACATTTGGACTGTAGATCAGCCTGGAAGTGGGAAATGCACTGCAGCCAAAAAGATTTTTTAATTTTTTTTTTAAAGCGTTAAAAGTTAATTCAGAGGGTCATTTATTATTCAACCCCTCAAACCACCAGCATTCTGTTTGGTCCCCCTAAAGTATTAAGAAGTAGTTCAGGCACAAAGAACAATGAGCTTCACATGTGTGGATTAATTATCTCTTTTGCCAGCCTTTTCTGACTATTTAAGACCCTCCCCAAACTTGTGAATAGCACTCATACATGGTCAACATGGGAAAGACAAAGGAGCATTCCAAGGCCATCAGAGACAAGATCGTGGAGGGTCACAAGGCTGGCAAGGTGTACAAAACCCTTTCCAAGGAGTTGGGCCTACCTGTCTCCACTGTTGGGAGCATCATCCGGAAGTGGAAGGCTTATGGAACTACTGTTAGCCTTCCACGGCCTGGACAGCCTTTGAAAGTTTCCTCCGGTGCCAAGGCCAGGCTTGTCCGAAGAGTCAAGGCTAACCCAAGGACAACAAGGAAGGAGCTCCAGGAAAATCTCATGGCAGTGGGGACATTGGTTTTAGTCAATACCATAAGTAGCGTACTCCACCGCAATGGTCTCCGTTCCAGACGATCCCGTAAGGTACCTTTACTTTCAAAGCGTCATGTCAAGGCTCGTCTACAGTTTGCTCATGATCACTTGGAGGAGTCTGAGACAGACTGGTTCAAGGTTATATGGTCTGATGAGACCAAGATCGAGATCTTTGGTGCCAACCACACACGTGACGTTTGGAGACTGGATGGCACTGCATACGACCCCAAGAATACCATCCCTACACTCAAGCATGGTGGTGGCAGCATCATGCTGTGGGGCTGTTTCTCAGCCAAGGGGCCTGGCCATCTGGTCCGCATCCATGGAAAGATGGATAGCACGGCCTACCTGGAGATTTTGGCCAAGAACCTCCGCTCCTCCATCAAGGATCTTAAGATAGGTCGTAATTTCATCTTCCAACAAGACAACGACCCAAAGCACACAGCCAAGAAAACCAAGGCCAGGTTCAAGAGGGAAAAAATCAAGGTGATGGAGTGGCCTAGTCAGTCTCCTGACCTTAACCCAATTGAAAACTTGTGGAAGGAGCTCAAGATTAAAGTCCGCATGAGACACCCAAAGAACCTAGATAACTTGGAGAAGATCTGTATGGAGGAGTGGGCCAAGATAACTCCAGAGACCTGTGCCGGCCTGATCAGGTCTTATAAAAGATGATTATTAGCTGTAATTGCAAACAAGGGTTATTCCACAAAATATTAAACCTAGGGGTTGAATAATAATTGACCCACACTTTTATGTTTAAAATTTATTAAAATTCTACTGAGCAACATAACTTTTTGGTTTGTAAGATTTATGCTTCTGTTAATAAATGCTACTCTCGTTTGCAGTTTGAAGGCTCTAACTTATTTGCATCTTATCAAACCACCTAAATCTGCAGGGGGTTGAAGGCTACTTGTAGGCACTGTATATATATATATATATATATATATATATATATATATATATATATATATATATATATATATACATATACATACACCCATATACACTGCATATTTTTATATATACATTAGCAGCAGCCCACTTTCATGTGTTGGTATTGAGGGGAAGTACGAAGACAAAGGAATTCTCACTCATCAGTAAACCTGAACAACCAGTTATCTCACTCTGGCCGACTCTTGTTCAAGATGGAAGGAAAAGTCCTGGTTAGTTGGGGTGCAGCATGAAAAGTTTTAATTTCTTCTCCAGTACTCCTGAAGTGCTCCATAATCTCTATAGTGTTTTTCATATAGTCCTGCATATTCTGGCCATCACCTAGTTTAGACTGGTACAGCTTTCTCATGAGATAAATCTTATTGCTGAAATTTGAGCTTTCATGCACTTTCTGTAACTCATCCCACATCTCCTTTGCAGTTGCACACTTGCATATATGCACAATCTGATTATCATCTACACTGAAGGAGATCGTGCTTTGTGATTTTTGATCCTTCTGTAGCCAATCATCTGATAATGGATGAGGCACTTGTTCCTGAGTATATTTCCACATACTTTCTCTTATGAGCAGCATCTTCACCTTGAATTTCCAGGACTGGTGGCTCTGTGAACTTGACAGTATTGGTGATAGTGGACATCTTCTCTGTTTCACACTGTTGCTCTGTGCTGCTTTTTGGGTTACTCTGGGCCCATAACCTGCTGGCAGCGGATTATTCACAATACTCTCCAAGCGAGTAACAATAACAGCTGGTTTATTCAGCAACAATCAGAAACAAAATATGATAAGCTTTGTAGATCAGCAATCATTTCCATGTGCCTCTCTCTGTGCAGCATCCGCAGGCAGTTCTCCACAGACACAGGAATCTGAATGCAGTCACATGGTCTTCCTGTATGTGACATTCTGGTGTTTTTTTGTTCTAACTTTATTAACAGCATACAAACCTAGCAAGTAAACACTAATAGACAGGAATGGAGCTGTTGCACTAAACATATTCCAACACTCCATGTCTCAATTCATCCAACATTGTCTTGTGTTCTGCAGCATCAGCATCAGCAGAGTGTGAAGCATCAAATCTTTCCCTGCATTTTAACTCTCTGCTTCTCATCCTGTTCTTTTCCTTCTCCAGCTAACTATTGCATTAACCCTTTGTTTCCCTCTGATTCTGCTTTAACCCTTTTGCTTACTTCTGCATTGCTATTGTGGAGCCCACTGGAACGGGGTACTCGGTGCCGGACCGGGGTGCTGCTGGGGAATGTCACGGCGGTCCTGGTCCGGACCGTGTCCCGGGCCCGCACAATAAAATGGGGGGTTATTTACAGGGGATTTGTCACTCGTGACGCCACCCACTATATGCGGCCAGTAATGGGGCCGCCGCTGCTGCAGAACCTCTGGGGATGATGGGTTAGCAGCTTGGATGGAATAGTTCCTGTGGGCAGAACTGGGTTCCCCGGGGCAGTGGTAGAGGTAGTTAAAGTCTGTGAGGATGTTATTGATGCTGCAGGAGAGTAGGGGTAGCAGTAGAGATGATAAGAGTAGAGGCAATGGCAGTCTATGAGGGCAAGTGGGGCTTCAGCATAAGGATGACACACACACTCACGGTTTCTGTTGTTCTTCAAGTCTTTACTGGCAGATGGTATTACACAGTATTGTCCACGGAGTCTGTACCAGGTTACTCTCACCCTGACCGGGTCCTTGGCTTCCTACTTAAACGCTGTGTGTGGCCCTGCTGCTGCTTGTAGCTATGCTGCTGGCCCTGTCTCTGCTCACGGTACCAATATGCTGGGCAACTTGAGTCCTCTGTGTCCTGACTCCTTCGTGTTGCTTTGCTATGGTGTGGTGAAGATGGTGGACCTTCACTATGCCGGTGTTTACTGTCCTGTCTGTCTCAGGCACAGCCTCGGATCCGGTATCCGTCTTGAGCGCCTCCCTGGGGTCAAGTTTTTGGGGTAACTCTTTATCCTGGGTATGTTCCTCTGTTACTCTGTCTCCTTTCCTCAGACCTCTCAGGACCTCCACTTCTACTTGACTCTGCTCCTGCTCCAGACTCAACTCTGACTAAAACTGAAACTAACTGTCACTCTTGTTTTGTGGTAAACAACATAGCTCCTCCCACTAGTGCAGGTGCCAGCTAAGCTCCTCCCACTTTCTAGTGTAGTGTTGTGTGGGGATTAAACCTGTGTTGTTTCTGTGGCATATTAACCCTTGGGGTGCCACATTCCCCCTTAGTTAAAGACAGTACTCCGGGACTGTGGAACAATAAAGAATAAACAATTAATACAATTAATATTTACAAAGACTTAAAAGTAAAATCACAAAAATCACTAAAGTTTAAAAACAGTCCAAAAATTCAAAAAGCAGACTTTCCGGGGGTTTAGTCTTTTGCCTCCGGGCTGATGAATATTTATACAAGAAAGTTTATACCACAACCAGTCCGTGGTAGTATGGTCCATAACAAATAAAATAAAAGGGAAAAGTTTGAAGAATATGCAAGAAGTTCATACAGGATAGTCTCTGTAGGTACTGGGCTTTTTTAACGTTGCATTAACTATGTACATTTGTTTACCGGGTTCAATTTATATTTACACAAACATATTTACATCTTACAGTTAATTTGACCTTTTAATCCCTGTA
This sequence comes from Allobates femoralis, assembly GCA_033576535.1. Lineage (NCBI taxonomy): Eukaryota > Metazoa > Chordata > Amphibia > Anura > Aromobatidae > Allobates > Allobates femoralis. The sequence goes on along the minus strand of JARQOC010000007.1, from coordinate 208,687,507 downwards.
CCTAGCTGGTAACTTCCCTCTGGTACTACGCTCGGATCTGCGTAAAACGGGTGTACTACTTGCATGTAGCCTATTGGTGCTGGTAGGCATGTACCTATTGGTAGTGTTTGGTACTATGTTAGATGAAGATCTGACTGTAGGACTGGCAAGCTCACTGGGACCAGGAATTTGTTCTTCCTCTAATGGTTCTACTTCCAGTTCTTCAGGTCTTGGGACTTCTTCAGGTAACACGGGTTCTGGTGTTGGTTCCACCATTGAATGGAATGCAATCATTGGTACGACAACTGCTCCATGGTAATTTGGCCATGTTTTAGGAAAATCTCCTAGTACCGTGTGGAATACTTCTTCTTTTTCCTGCTCTTTAACCGGTTGGACCTGTACGGGTTCTATGACTTTAGGTGTCTTCAGGGTTTCAGGACACAATTTTAGCTGATCAAGGGATACGACTGCTGAAGTTCTTCCTTCATCTTTGCTTATCAAACAGGTTTTAACATTGTCTAGGTGAGATGGTAAGACTGTGTATGGGACGGTTTCCCACTGATTATCCAGTTTGTCAGTGCGTCTCTTTCTCTTGAGAACTTGATCACCTTCTTGTAATGGCATTGCTTGAGCACGTTTGTTAAAAGTTTTCTCTTGTCTTGCTCTTGCTTATTGTAGGTTTCTCTCTACACATTCTTGCACTTGTTGATACTGTTTCTGACGTTTAGTATCCCAATCTGTTTCTTCTTCTATCTCTGTATCTGGTTTTTCAATTCCCATTTCTAGGTCAATTGGTAGCTTACCGGGTCTTGCACGCATAAGGTAAGCTGGAGTGCAGTTTGTAGAACTCACGGGGACATGGTTGTATAAGTCTACCAAATCAGGTAATTTATCTGGCCACTGGTTTCTTTCTGATTCTGGTAAGGTCTTTAAAAGTTCGATTACGATATGATTCATTTTCTCGCATAGACCATTTGTTTGGGGATGATACGTTGTTGTGCGAATCTTCTTACAACCGTACATATCGCAGAATTCCTTGAATAATTCTGATTCAAAAGCTGGACCTTGGTCTGCAAGGACTTGTTCTGAGTAACCATGTGGTCTACAGAAATGCATCTGGAATGCTTTTGCTGCCGTCTTCGCTGTCAGATCTTTAACTGGTACCACCACTAAGAAGCGTGAGTAATGGTCCACGATGGTTAAGGCATAGACATAGCCTGACCGGCTTGGTGACAACTTGACGTGATCTAATGCGACTAGTTCAAGTGGCTGCTTGGTTACTATTGGTTGAAGCGGAGCTTTCTGTAGATCTTTCCTTCTGAGGTTGCATGTGGCACATCTTCTACACCATAGTTCAATGGATTTTCTCATGCCAACCCAATAGAATCTGTCTCTTAGGATTGCTTCTAACTTCTTCCATCCGAAATGACCTGCACTGTCATGGTAGCTCTTAAGACCATTTAGATATCTTGCTTGGGCACGATTATCTGCCAGACCAGTTCATGCGTCTTGGGATTGGTAAATCGTCTACAGAGCTTCCCTTGGTTCAGAAACAACTTGCCTCTCTCTTTCCAGAGCTGTATGGTCTCAGCTGGGGCATTCTGATCCGGGTATGCACCTTGTCGCGTAAGCAGTTCTTTCTCTAGCTTCACAGCTGGATCAGTATCTTGGGTTTCGGCCCATTCATAGTGTCTTAACGGGTTAAGATTTACTTCCTGTTCTCTTTGGTAGATGCCGGGTTGATAATCTTCTACCTTTGAATGATGAAAGGCCAGTAGTTCAATCTCTTCCAACTCTTCCGGTTCCTCTTCCAAGTCTCTCAGGTGTGGCATCCGGGATAAGGCATCTGCGTTCCCGTTCTTGCGGCCTGCTCTGTATTTGATGACAAAGTTGAAATTAGATAGCCGGGCTATCCATCGCTGCTCCAGAGCTCCTAATTTTGCTGTGTCCAGGTGAGTCAACGGGTTGTTATCCATGTAGATGGTGAATTCTGCACCTGCCAAGTAATGTTTAAAGCGTTCTGTTACAGCCCAAACTACTGCCAGTAGCTCTAACTTGAAGGAGCTGTAGTTCTCAGGGTTTCTTTCTGTAGGCCGGAGCTTCCTGCTTGCAAAGGCAATAACTCTCTCTTTGCCTCCTTGCATCTGTGATAATACTGCTCCCAGTCCAACGTTGCTGGCATCCGTGTATAGAATGAAGGGTTGATGGTAATCAGGGTATGCCAGGATCTCTTCTCCCGTCAGTGCACTTTTTAGCTTATTGAAAGAATCTTCTCTCTCCTCATCCCACCGTGTCAGGAGATTATAGTTTGAAGTCTTCTTTGATCGTCCTACCAGAATGTCTTGCAGAGGAGCTGCTAGCTTTGTGAATCCTCGGATGAATCTTCTGTAATAGCCTACCAGGCCCAGGAATTGCCTCACTTCTTTCACGTTCGTAGGTCTTGGCCAATCCCTTATCACTGTGACTTTATCAGGATCCGGTGCTACTCCCTCTGAACTCACGACATGTCCCAGGTATTGTACCTTTGGTTTGAGAAGGTGACACTTGGATGGCTTGATCTTCATACCATACTTGGACAAAGCTTCGAACACTTCTGCTAGGTCTTGTAGATGTTGCTCATACGTCTTCGAGTAGACTATGACGTCATCTAGGTACAGGAGGACAGTTTCAAAGTTCTTGTGCCCGAGGCAGCTCTCCATCAGACGTTGGAAGGTCCCGGGTGCGTTGCAGGGTCCGAACGGCATACAATTAAACTCACAGAGGCCCATCGGCGTAGTAAACGCTGTCTTCTCCTTGTTGGCCTTGGCCACAGGAACCTGCCAGTACCCACTAGTCAGATCAAGGGTGGAAAAGTAGTTAGCAGATTTTAGTGCAGCTAATGACTCCTCAATCCTAGGTAATGGGTATGCGTCCTTATGTGTGATGCGATTAATCTGCCGGTAATCTACGCACATTCTCATGGTTCCGTCCTTCTTTTTAACTAACACTAGAGGTGCTGCCCAGGGGCTACAACTGTCTCTTATTACCCCTGCAGATTTCATCTCTCTGAGCATGTCTTTGGTGGTTTGGTAGTGAGCTGGTGGTAAGGGTTTATACCTCTCTTTTATAGGTTGATGGTTACCTGTGGGTATAGTGTGCTCTACCCCTTTGATTTGCCCAAAGTCTAACGGGTGTTTACTGAATATTTGTTCATATTCCTTCACTACCCGGTATACTCCATGCTTGTGACGGGGAGGTGTAGAACTGGTACCTACATGCAACTTTTGGCACCAATCCTCCAGCTTCTCCTCTGAGCCATTGTCATCCGCCTGACATGACGGGTTCAAGGGCTCGGCGGCTGTGATGTTATTGTTATCAACCGTGTACAACTTAGCTATGGTAGCATACTTAGGTAATGTGACCTCATCTTCTCCGCAGTTCAATAGGCGTAATGGCACTCTTCCCCTGTGTACGTCAACTACTCCTCTAGCAGTGAGTATGGTGGGTCTGCTATCTGAGTACACGGGTTCTACCAGGGCCTGATAGTCTTGCCCTTTAATGCCTATTGCGGCTCTGCACCATACCAACATTTCAGTTTTGGGAGGAATTACAATGGGTATTGGGTCACTTACTCGTACACTGCCGATCTCACCTCCGGAGATTTCTACCTGTTGCTTCAACATCAGGGCTTTGATCTCTTTGTGCAAAAGCCTCTGTTGTCCTGTTCCAGCAGTCTCGGCGATTTGCTGCAAAACACTTAACACTTCGGAAAAACATTTCTCAATGACATTCATTCCTATCAGCATCACGGGTTCATGGTCTCGCCGGTTAACATCTACGATTATAATACCCTGGTTCTGCAATTCTACCTTCCCAACCTGAATATTCATCTCTCTAAATCCAACCTTTGGTATTACCAGTCCATTACCAGCCCATACTTCAAAGTTAAAGCCATCTGGTGCATTAGTAATGCTGAATCAGCCCAGTACCTTTTATATAGAACATGCGGGATAGATGTTATTTGGGATCCAGTATCCAGTAAGGCACTAAAGGGGATGCCGTTCAACACAATAGGTTTTCCTCCCACGAATCTGTCATACCAGGCTGAGGGGCCTCGAGTGTTCATTCCTGGGGAGCGGCCCGCCTGCCCAGGGAATTGTCGTTTAAAGGACACTCACGAGCAAGATGGCCTGGTTCCTGGCAACGACGGCAAATGGGCTGTCCATCTGGTTGGTAGCGATCGCTGGGTCGTCCTCTTGCTGCTGGGTATCTTCTGGGCCTCATCCACGGAACATCCTCTTTGCTGGTCGCCGATTCAATCTTGGGTGCAGGTCTTCACTCTCGCAGTTCCTTGATGACCTTGGCCATAGAGATCACGGTGTCTGTCAGGGCATCTAGCTTTTGATTGATTGCGGCACTAGAAATCAGTTCTCCAGTCTCAGCAGCAGTTGCTGACATGGCAGATGTCGCTGGCACTGCCGGCTGCTGAGGTGCTGCTGCAATGTCCAGGACAGTGGGTAGCTCTCGTGGCTCTTCCAGCTGCTGCAAACGGATAGCTCTATCTTTCAGCTCAGTAAATGTCATGTCAGGGTTCTGCAGCAGTATCATGCTTAACTGTCCTCGATGGGAAGGGGAATGGAGGCCCTCTATGAATTGATCAAATAACATTTTATCAGCTCCCGGGGCTAAAGCAGGTTCTGCCAGCTTAAGGGCTTTGAGTGCTTCCTGCAGGTTCAAGCCAAAGTCTCTAGCACTCTGTTTAGGTTTCTGGTGGCATGCAAAGAACCTCATCTTAGCTCGGGTATCAACAGCAGATTCAAACGTTGCTTTTAGTCTAGCTGCTAGATGCTCTACAGTGTCCTTATCTGTGCCAAGCCAGGACGCAGCCTCACGCCGTGCATTGCCCGTTAATTGTCCTATTATCATTCCTACACGCTGGGCTTCAGTGAGGGGGTACATCACGTAATACTCTTTTATCTTTTGCATAAAGTCAGTTAAAGTATTAAGCTCACCGGAGTATTGGGGCAGCCACATTGCCCCTGGAGTATACGGCATCAGGAACGGCATTATTGGTGCTGTTCCTTGCGCCGCTGCACCGCCGGGTACTATCGCTGGGTCCGGCGCTGCAGCTCCACCGGCTGCTCCGACTCTGCCTTGTGCATTGGGCTGCGACATCTTGGGCCCCCTTAGTTAAGGTCCGCCCTCCGTCTTCCGTTTCCGTCTGGATGTCTATGGGAGGTTCCGCTGTGCACCAGGGATTCTCTTCCCTTCCGGATGACGTCAGAGCGGTGAGCGGTTTTTCTTCCCGCGCGTCGCGCGCTCTACAATGGTGGATTTTGAAATTTTCAATCTCTGTGGCGCAGTTTAAAATTCAGCTTGCGCGCGCCCAGCAATGGCGGCAGATCCAAAACAGTCACTAATCACGGCACACAATGCCCGGTACCGGGCACGGTAGATCCTGTTCGTGACGCCAGGTTGTGGAGCCCACTGGAACGGGGTACTCGGTGCCAGACCGGGGTGCTGCTGGGGGATGTCACGGCGGTCCTGGTCCGGACCGTGTCCCGGGCCCGCACAATAAAATGGGGGGTTATTTACAGGGGATTTGTCACCGGTGACGCCACCCACTATATGCGGCCAGTAATGGGGCCGCCGCTGCTGCAGAACCTCCGGGGATGATGGGTTAGCAGCTTGGATGGAATAGTTCCTGTGGGCAGAACTGGGTTCCCCGGGGCAGTGGTAGAGGTAGTTAAAGTCTGTGAGGATGTTATTGATGCTGCAGGAGAGTAGGGGTAGCAGTAGAGATGATAAGAGTAGAGGCAATGGCAGTCTATGAGGGCAAGTGGGGCTTCAGCATAAGGATGACACACACACTCACGGTTTCTGTTGTTCTTCAAGTCTTTACTGGCAGATGGTATTACACAGTATTGTCCATGGAGTCTGTACCAGGTTACTCTCACCCTGACCAGGTCCTTGGCTTCCTACTTAAACGCTGTGTGTGGCCCTGCTGCTGCTTGTAGCTATGCTGCTGGCCCTGTCTCTGCTCACGGTACCAATATGCTGGGCAACTTGAGTCCTCTGTGTCACTGACTCCTTCATGTTGCTTTGCTATGGTGTGGTGAAGATGGTGGACCTTCACTATGCCGGTGTTTACTGTCCTGTCTGTCTCAGGCACAGCCTCAGATCCGGTATCCGTCTTGAGCGCCTCCCCGGGGTCAAGTTTTTGGGGTAACTCTTTATCCCGGGTATGTTCCTCTGTTACTCTGTCTCCTTTCCTCAGACCTCTCAGGACCTCCACTTCTACTTGACTCTGCTCCTGCTCCAGACTCAACTCTGACTAAAACTGAAACTATCTGTCACTCTTGTTTTGTGGTAAACAACCTAGCTCCTCCCACTAGTGCAGGTGCCAGCTAAGCTCCTCCCACTTTCTAGTGTAGTGTTGTGTGGGGATTAAACCTGTGTTGTTTTTGTGGCATATTAACCCTTGGGGTGCCACACTATATTGTATGTTAACCCCTGTATTGCGGTGTTAACCCTTTATTGTATTGCTTTGCTGTCTGTTAAATGCTTATTCTCAGGGATAGCTGAGTGTCAGGCAAGTGGGTGTAATCAATTAATATAGTGTGAATGTATATTTAGGTAACAAGTGCGGGATATAATTATTAGTTATTGTATTAGTTATTGTATACTAGTACTGTTTTTTGTGCTAGCTAGAATATATTTATATCATTGTAGACTTTTTGTGTTGTTTAATAAATATTCCTTTATCAGACCAATCTTGTCTTATTAAGTCGCCAGTAAATATTTATTTTCAGTTAATCAGCTGAGGAATAGAAAGCGTTAAGGAAATATAGGAACTGGATATCGGCTATTATAGTAAGAACTAACAATAATCAACACTCAGATTTAGACCAATAACAATCTTATTTTAGGATAAAATGTTCATCATAAAAGTAGATCACTCTGGAGAGAGGCTTGATAGAAAGTGCAACATCGGGGATCATACATTTCCTTCAGCTGCTAGCCCTATAGCTCACATAACTTACGCAAATAAAATGAGATAGGTGTAATAAGAAAATATTTATTTATTTTGCTTACTTCTAATTGCTGTACATGTACCCTTATTACGTCCTTTAAAGGGATCCTGTCACCTCCAGAACGCCTCCTAAGCTATCAAAACATGTCCCTGCAGCATCCTATCACTAATCTCACACTCCTTTTGTCTCCTAAAAGCATCGTGTGAAAGTGCATAAAAACGTTTTAATACACACTCATTAGTGATTATAATTAGCAGGGGCCATATTCTTTAGTCACCAGGGCATGTTGTTTTGTAGCTCCAGGATCCAGCCCTCTCTCTGTCTGTGCTTAATTGAAACTGAAACTGAAGGCAGGACTAATGATTTGCATTCTGTGAGTGATAGAGAGGGGGGAGGGTAAAGCCTGCACATCACAGCAGAACACACAGAGACAGGGTGGATCCTGGAGCTGCAAAATAGCCCGCCTTGGTGACTAAAGAATAGTCACTCTGCTAATTATAATCACTAATGAGTGAGTATTAAAACGTTTTTCTGCACTTTCACAGGATGCTTTTAGGAGACAAAAGGAGTGTAAGATTAGTGATAGGATGGTGCAGGGACATGTTTTGATAGCTTAGGAGGCGTTCTGGAGGTGACAGGATCCCTTTAAATTTTGGCACTTTTCTATGCATGTATATTCTTAGTCAAATGGCAAGGCTCGTTAAGGGGTCGATGTTAATTTTTTAGGATTACTACTTCCAATTGGTAGCACTAGAGTTCAAATCCTCTTTGAAGAGGCAATTTGCTTATCCATGTATATTAGGCTGGCTTCCCACCACGGTAAGGTCCGGTCCGGGGCTGTCAGGCATGAACCTGACAGTTCCAGACTGGATCAGCACACAGAACCGGAGGGCCAAATGTGCCCTCCGGTCATGTGTGCAGCTGAATGCCTGTAATTACAGCCACAGCTGCTGATTTTTCAAGATCACGGCTAGCATGGAGGTAGCCGCAGTCCTGAACCAACGGCTGCGTGCAGCCGCTGGTATCCGGTTCCCGGATTTGGCCAGATCGGGGCAATCCCATGTTAGGGAGAACCGGATTGCCCCGGGACAATCCGGGATCTGGCTTTTTGGGGTGATTTTTCTCCCCAGACATAAAAACGTTGCAAGCAACATTTTTGTGTCCGGTGAGAATAATCCAAATTCTCCCGGATTCATCCGGAGAGATGGAAACCGGATGGCAGAGAGCTGCCATCCGGCTCCCTCCAGCCCCATAGGCTACTATGGGGCCAAAAACCAGTCCGGGGCTGTCTGGTTTACACCGGACAGCCCCGGACCGGACCTTGCCGTGGTGTGAAGCCAGCCTTCACTGATTTTGCTCATGTGAGAGCCTTCCCCCAATATCTCACTTTTTATCAGATTCCACCAAATGCTTTTGGCTTTGGTCAATGCTTAAATACCTGTTACTACCGTCTCCGGAGGACTGCTCATACTAGGACAGTCTTCATCATAGGCAGTCACTGACACAGAAAGGCTTTCTCCGCATTGCAGCCCTTGGATCTGACAGCTGGTGTTAACTGAGGAACAGTTGTAGGAAATGTCACTGCTTCCTATGGCCGATGCTTTATAGAACATTGCCCCGGATGATGTGCTCCATGACATCACTAATGTATTGTCTGAACACTGAACAATGGCTGCAACATTCTGCGGATCACAAGGTGCTGAATTGTAAAGAGATAAATAGTGTGTAAGTGTGGACCAAACATTAATATCACAAATATCAGCATTATAAGTAGACTGGAGAGTTCCTTGGTCCTTTCACTCACCTGTCCTTACTTTAATCCCTTGGCTCTTAGAACCATTTACATTGCCGTCAAAAGCAAACACACTGAGTTCATACTCAGTCCCACATAGAAGGTTCAGAAAGAAGCAGTAGGTGTCCCTGTTCACACATTCTTCGTTGTTGCCATCTGGAGTGAAAAGGGATTTGCAGTGTACTTAATGGCATTAACTACAGGGTTCCAGTAAAGGCTGACAGTGTTTATCTGGCAATCCCGGATTACTGACACATTCTGCGGAGCACACAGAGCTGTAAATTAGAAAAAAAAATCTCCAGTTAGTCAAAGAGTAGTATATAAGAAGAGTTCCATTATTTATATAAGGAACAATGCAGAAATGGTGGTATTTAGATTATGAGCGCTATACAAGGACACTGCACTGATTAGTATTACCTTTAGGTCTTTATTGAATATTGACAAATGTGAGTCCTCGCCACAACATGTTTCAACGCTAATGCGTCTTCCTCAAGTGGATCACTTGAGGAAGACGCATTAGCGTTGAAACATGTTGTGGCGAGGACTCACATTTGTCAATATTCAATAAAGACCTAAAGGTAATACTAATCAGTGCAGTGTCCTTGTATAGCGCTCATAATCTAAATACCACCATTTCTGCATTGTTCCTTACCTTATCCTCCCTATGGGGAGTGTGGTGGAAGAGAGCAGCTTTGTACACAAGGACCTGGCTGACACAATAGACACGTGATTGATCACGGGACCCGGAGAAGCGAGCTGGAGCTGGGCGCTCATTCTGGAACCAGGAACCGGCGAGCAAAGGTCTCGAATCCCTTCCTCACCACTGAGCCTACTATCTGGTTGTGCAGAGACGGCACAACCAGACAAGGTGAGTGAGGAATTAATATAACGGAGATTCTGCCTTTAGCAAACAGTGTGGCGCAACCGAATTTTTATTTTATATTATTTATATAAGGAACCTATATAGAATATAAATTAGCTGATATTTATGTAGGCCCAGTTCACATCTAAGCCCGGTCTGTGTTTTGCTGCATTTGCGTTTTTGCCCCCATTGATTTCAATGGAAAACGCATTGATAACACATGCAAAACGCATGTGCGTTTTTACAAATTCACATGCGTTTTTGCATGCGTTTTCAATGCGTTTTCCATTTAAATCAATGGAAATCAAAAAACGACCCAAATAGCAGTCACATCCCCCAGACAGAGGTAAATCTGAAATTAAATCCATGGACAAATGAGTGAATGGTCTTTCCAGAGTTGGCAAAGGAGCCAATTCCCCAGCCGGCTGGCAATGCTGTACTTTGGCGCATACGCAACTTTCACAAGCTGACACAAAATTGCTAATATTCTAATGCACAACAGATCCCCAAAAGAGTTTAGCAACTGCCTTCTGGGTGGTAGTGACCCCAGAATGACCACTCAACACAGAATCATGGAATTCATGCAAAAGTTGTAACCTGAGATACACAGGGACAAACAACTTGCTTTAAGGGGTATTGGAAGAAGCCAAGGACTGTACAATATGGATTTCAGCTTCCAGTTCAGAGGAAACCATGGCCACAACAATACCATGAGAAAGAATGGAGGAATGAGATTCCGGAGGAGATGCAGAATCAAGACTGAGACAGGACATCTGCCCTCACGTTCTTAGACCCTGGTCTGAACATAATAGAAAAATTAAATCTTGAAAAAAATAAAGACCATCTGTCTAGGTGTCAATTGCTTGACAGATTCAATATAAGCTAGGATTTTGTGATCTGTCACCACGGTGACTTGATGAACAGCTCCTTCCAAAAAATGCCTCCATTATTCAAAAGCCAAATTAACAGAAAGTAACTCTCAATTACCCACATCATAGTTTATTTCAGCAGGACAAAATCTTTTAAATAAAAAGGCACTTGGCAGGTTAGTTAAAGTCTTAAGGGCCTGTCACACGCGTCAATATCGCCTGCACGATGTCGGATGCACGTGACGTTGCAGCGATATTGACGCGTGTGACATACTGAATCAACCAGCGATAAATCGCTGGTTGATGATCGCCAGGTTTTAGAACCTGCTCTAAAACCTGGCGATTGTCGCCCGGTGGACACACAGCATCGCTGCGTGTGACACCGGGAGTAGCGATATTCCAGCTCCCAGCGCCTCTCACAAGCGCTGGGAGCTGGTAACTAAGGTAAACTGCGGGTATCTAGGCAGCGCGCGCTGCCTAGATACCCGACGTGTACCTTAGTTACCAGCCTCCTCCGCTCCGCTGTCCCTGTGCCAGTGTGGCAGAGGAGAGGGGGTTAACCAGGGAAGCTTCCTGCTTCCCCCTGCTGAGCCCGCCCCTCCTCTCTCTGCCGCTGCTCCGGCACTGATAGCACCCCCTCCCCCCCTTTCTCAAACCAGGGCCCCCCCTCAAAGGCTGCACCAGGGCCCCCGGGCAGCAAGGTCCGCCCCTGGCTCACCAGCTGGTATCTAAGGTACACAGCGGGTAACTAGGGTCCCTAGTTACCCGCTGTGTACCTTAGATACCAGCCGGTGAGCGGAGGAGGCTGGTAACTAAGGTACACGTCGGGTATCTAGGCAGCGCGCGCTGCCTAGATACCCGCAGTTTACCTTGGAGACCAGCCTGCTCCCGCTTCCAGCAGCCTGGCAGCGGGAGCAAGACATCGTGGAAACGATATTTAAATCGTTTCCACGATGTTTCTGGTCAATTGATCGCTGGTGAGTCTGTCTGTGTGACAGCTCACCAGCGATCAGCCGTCAATGTCGTCAGCGATCAGATCGCTGACGACATTGACACGTGTGACAGGCCCTTTAGGAACTTAAGACAATAGAGCCCCTGCCGTGACCTCAGAAGCATCTACCTCCACAATGAACGGCCTCTGGAGGTCTGGTTAAACAAGAACAGGAGCAGACATAAAACATTTCTTCAGATTTTCAAAAGCCCCAACTGCTTCTGGCGACCAAACCTTTAGCCCTGGCCCTTTACGAGTGAGGGCCTTAAGAGGCTTGATGATCTGAGAAAATCCTGTAATAAATTTTCTGTAATAATTTGTGAACCCTAAAAAGCGCTGCAGAGCCTTGAGATCGCTGGGTTGAACCCAATCAATGGTCGCTTGAACCTTCCCAAGATTCATCCTAAATTCGGAGGCTGACATAATTAAACCAAAGAATGATATTTCTTGAACAGAAAAGGTACATTTTTAAATTTTAGCAAACAAACAATTATCTCTTAACCTTTGCAGAACCAAACAAATATGTTTATAATGTGAATCCAGGTCAGGTAACAAAATGTGAACATCATGTAAATAAACCACAATAAATCTCCCAATATAATCAGAGATAATATTCATAAAATTCTGAAAAACAGCAGGTGCATTAGTTAGACCAAAAAGCATGACAAGATTTTCAAAGAGACCTTCAAATGTTAAAAATGCTGTCTTCCACTCAGTACCCTCACAAATATGTATCAGATTCCTCTGAGATCCAGTTTGGAAAACCATTTGGCCCCTGAAAGCTGATTACCGTATATACTCGTGTATAAGCCGAGTTTTTCAGCCCAAAAATTCTGCTGAAAAGTCCCCCCCTCGGCTTATACACGGGTCAATATGGTAGTGGGGGCTGTGTCCGGGGCTGGGGAGGCTGGAGGAGGTGGGGGGAGGCTGATGTATGAGCGCCCTATCACGTGGGGCCGCTCATTATATATATACTGCTTCCCCCTGTCAATCAGCGGCAGGGGGAAGCAGTGCATATCTAAATAAATGGCCCCAAATGCTGGCACTCGCCCCCCCTATGTTGTAAGGCCCCCCCTGGTGCTTAACTTACCATCCCTGGTCTTCTGCACAGCGCCGGTCTTCTGTGCTCTGTCCTCCATGCTCCCGTCCTCGCTGCATCCAGGGTCATGTGACCGGCCGGTCACATGACGTCATCGCTACGCGACAGCCGGGGACCCCGGATGCAGCGAGGACGGGAGCATGGAGGACGAAGCACAGAAGACCGGCGCTGTGCAGAAGACCAGGGATGGTAAGTTAAGCACCAGGGGGGCCTTACAACAGAGGGGGGTGAGTGCCAGCATTTGGGGGCCTGTATACCACTGGGGCTGCTAAATACCACTGGGGCTGCTGTATATTTCACCACTGGGGCTGCTGTATACCTCTGAGGCTGCTATATACCACTGGGTGCTATATACCACTGGGCTGCTATATACATGGGGCTGCTGTATACCACACCACTGGGGCTGCTATATACCTCTGGGGCTGCTGTATACCTCTGGGCTGCTATATACCACTGGGCTGCTGTATACCTCTGGGGCTGCTATATACCACTGGGGCTGCTATATACCACTGGGGCTGCTGTATACCACACCACTGGGGCTGCTGTTTACCTCTGGGGCTGCTATATACCACTGGGGCTGCTATATACCACTGGGGCTGCTGTATACCACACCACTGGGCCTGCTGTATACCTCTGGGGCTGCTATATACCACTGGGGCTGCTATATACCACTGGGGCTGCTATACACCACTGGGCTGCTGTATACCACACCACTGGGGCTGCTGTATACCTCTGGGGCTGCTATATACCTCTGGGGCTGCTATATACCACTGGGGCTGCTGTATACCACACCACTGGGGCTGCTGTATACCTCTGGGGCTGCTATATACCTCTGGGCTGCTATATACCACTGGGGCTGCTATATACCACTGGGGCTGCTATATACCACTGGGGCTGCTGCTGTATACCACACCACTGGGACTGCTGTATACCACTGGGGCTGCTATATACCACTGGGGCTTCAGTATACCACACCACTGGGGCTGCTATATACCACTGGGGAGGCTGCTGTAATACTGCAGGGGCCTGTATATACCACTGGGAGGCTGCTGTATACTACCACTGGGGAGGCTTGTATACCACTGGGGGGGCCTGTATACCACACTGCTGGCGGCTTATACATGGGTCGGCTTATACACAAGTATATACGGTATATAGATCCGGGATAAGTGGAATCGGAAAAGTATTTTTAACCGTTATTTATTCAATTCTCGGAAATTGAGGCAGGGACGGAGACCTCCATCTTTCTTTTTAACAAAAAAGAATCCGTCGGCTACCAGCGGTGAGGAAGGACGAATATGACCTTTTCGTAAACTTTCAGGAATATAAACTTTCATGGCTGTCTGCTGAAACTCAGACAAGTTATATATGCGAAAAAGACAGCGCCTCTTCAGTTGGTATCTTCCTTCAAACCTTTATTCCAATGCACCCATAACACGACATTTCGGTCAGCAGACCTTCATCAAGTGTACACTTGATGAAGATCTGCTGACCGAAACGTCGTGTTATGGGGGCATTGGAATAAAGGTTTGAAGAAAGATACCAACTGAAGAGGTGCTGTCTTTTTTACTTATATGGATATGCTGTGATCCAGGTGGGTCTCCCTGGCTGGGATGTGCGCCTCATTCCCTGGGAATAAAGAGAAAACCCCTGACTGCAGGGTGCTGTGAACAATCTTGTTTTGATTAAGTTATATAAGTGAGTCTTGGGTAATTTGGCATTAGGAATGAGATTAATAGCACAGTCATAGGGACAGTGAGGATGTAAGGTCTCAGACTCTTTTTCGAAAAAACCTCTGAAGTCTTTCAGATATTCCAGAAGACCCTCCAGACTAAGGAGCAAACATGCACAGATTTAAGAAATTTTTCAACACAATAAGGACCCCATTTAACTATATCTTTCAGATTCCATCAATGATCGGATTATGCATATGCAGCCAAAAAATACGCAACACAATTCCAGCAGGTAAATTGTCCAAAACATAACAGGAGATTAATTCCGTATGAAGAGACCCCACCATGAGTGTGAACTCTACCGTAACTAACTAAACCAGATTTTTGTTCCATCAATTGCCATGATTTGAACTGGGCTTTCTACCTTAACTGTTCCTAATTCTAACTTCAGAACAAGTCCTGAATCAATGAAATTAGCTGCAGATCCGTAGTCAATAAAGGCAAATGTTCAGAGACACTGATATTGAAAGAGAAGTTCACCAATGAACAACACTTTATCGAAGGAGTAAAAGGGTACCTGTAAGTCTGAGTGACCTCCTCGACAATCACCCAGACTTAGGCATTTCCCAATGGCTTGTTCACTGCAGGTTGTGCCAAGCAATAATTTAAGAAATGTCCAGCTCTGCCACAATAGAGACAAAGTCCCATTTCCCGACGGCATCTCCTCTCATTAATCTTTGAGCTGGCAGATCCAGCCTCCATAGGTTCCATTTCAGGTAAACGAACCAGGCCAGGTGGACAAAATGGAACCTCTTGTTGAACCTTGCAACTCTCCCGCATCCTCTGATCCATGCGGATAGCCTGAGTCACGGCCTCCACGAAACAACCAGGAGGAGCATGTAGGGCCAGAGCGTCCCTTAGAGACTCCAAAAAACTCCTTAGTAATTAGCATCTGAGAGCTGCGTCATTCCAAAGGACTTCTGTAGACCACTGATATAACTCAGTACAATAGTCTTCTGCTGTGCGGTTCCCCTGTGTCAGGTTCATGATTCTTATCTCTGCCACCTCGACCCTGTCAAGTTCGTCATTGATCTGTCCTAAAGCATCAAAAAAGATGTCCACAGAAAGACATTCAGGAGCAAAAGAGGGTCGAGAAAATGCTCAAGTCTCAGGACTTGGGCAAAAGTGACATTATAATTCCCACCCGCTGTGACTCATTTGCTGATAACCGAGTGGGCAAGTTAAAC
This sequence comes from Allobates femoralis, assembly GCA_033576535.1. Taxonomy (NCBI): domain Eukaryota; kingdom Metazoa; phylum Chordata; class Amphibia; order Anura; family Aromobatidae; genus Allobates; species Allobates femoralis. The sequence continues at coordinate 208,671,982 of JARQOC010000007.1, read as the reverse complement.
AATAATTTACAATTCTGTTTGAAAATTTTGAACTGGTCTTTTCCCCCCGAAAATTTGTCAGGGAGTGGTAAAACAGGTAGCACCCCTAACAATTTTTTTTTGGATAAGTAAAAGGAGGTCAACTGATTCGAGGTCAGGTCAAGGAAATGGCGCAGTACAACAAGGGGTAGTCAGTGAAGAAATCCAATACAAGAGCCAGAATCATGAAAACCAGAAAGATAAGGCTAGGGTCAGACCAGGGTTCAGCCTAGTGTTCAGGCGTTTCCGTCTAAAACTTAGAATTTTTCAAGCATTAGCGCAGTGATTGTGTTGGCCCCTTAAAAATAGTCTGGGTGAAATGGTGGATGAGAATGAGGAAAAAGCCAATATGCTAAATGACTTTTTTGCAACAGTATTTACACAAGAATATCCCATGACAGACAACATGATCAGTATAAACAAAAAGTCTCCATTAAATGTAACCTGCTTAACCCAACAGGAAGTACGGCACCATCTAAAAATCACTAAAGTTGACAAATCCCCAGGCCCGGATGGGATACACCCCAGAGTACAGCAGGAATTAAGTACCGTCATAGATAAACCATTATTTTTAATCTTTAAAGATTCCATAATAACAGGGTCTGTACCATAGGACTGGGTATAGCAAATGCGGTACCAATATTCAAAAAGGGGACAAAACTGAACTTGAAAATTATAGGCCAGTAAGCTTAACCTCTACTGCAGTAAAATCCTAGAGGGTTTTCTAAGAGATGCTATACTGGAGTATCTGATTAAAAATAACCTCATGACCCAATATCAACATCGGTTTACGAGGGACCGTTTCCTGTCAAACTAATCTAATAAGCTTTTATGAAGAGGTAAGTTCTGGACTGGACCAAAGAAATGCAGTGGACATGGTGTATATGGACTTTTCAAAAGCTTTTGATACAGTGCCCACAAAAGGTTGATACATAAAATAGGGCAATGGGGATAGGGGAAATATTTGTAAGTGGGTTAAGAACTGGCTCAGTGATAGAAAACAAAGGGTGGTTATTAATGGAACACACTCAGAATGGGTCAAAGTTAACAGTGGGGTACCACAGGGGTCAGTATTGGCCCGCTTCTTTTTAAAATATTTATTGATGACCTTGTAGGGGGCATATATCTCAATATTTGCAGATGACACTAAACTCTGCAGGGTTATCAATACAGAGGAGGACAATTTTATATTACAGGAGATTTATGTGAACTAGAAGCTTGGGCTGATAAATGGCAAATGAGCTTTAATGGGGATAAATGTAAGGACATGCACTTGGGCAGAGGAAATACAATGTATAATTATGTTCTTAATTGTAAAACACTGGGCAAAACTATCACTGAAAAAGACCTGGGTGTATGGATAGATGATAAACTCACATTTAGTGCCAGTGTCAGGCAGCTGCTGCAAAGGCAAATAAAATAATGGGATGCATTAAAAGAGGCATAAATGCTCATGAGAACATAATTTTACCTCTATTCAGGTCACTAGTGCGACCACACTTGGGGTTATTTAGTTTGGAAAAATGAAGGCTTAGGGGTGATTTTATAATAATGTATAAATATATTAGGGGACAGTACAGAGACTTTTTAATTGATCTTTTAACTCTTAGGCCTGAGACGGGGACAAGGGGGCATCCTCTACGTCTGGAGGAAAGAAGGTTTAATCATAATCACAGACCGGATTCTTTACTGTAAGAGCAATGAGGCTATGGAACTCTCTGCCACATGATGTTGTAATGAGTGACTCACTACTAACATTTAAGAGTGGCCTGGATGCCTTTTTTGAAAAATATAATATTATCGATTATATATACTAGATTCTTTGATAGGGTGTTGATCCAGGGAACTAGTCTGATTGCCGTTTGTGGAGTAGGAAGGAATTTTTTTCCCCAATGTGGAGCTTGGTGTGGCCACATGTTTTTTTTTTTGCCTTCCTCTGGATCAACATGTTAGGCTATGGGTTGAACTAGAAGGCAAAGAATATGAGTCCGCACACATTGGAAGCAGCAGTGTGAACTGCGACCAATCCCCACCAAAAACATGAAAAACCAATGCAAAAACCGTATAAGTATCACACAAAAGGCGCTCTGCTGTAAAAATAAATAGCAAGTGCCGTAACAAAAACAGGGCCTTTTGGTTTATACGTTTTTGCAAAAAACGTACAGTAAGCTGCCTCACCAACTTCACGGTGGGCCCTGGTAGAGACAGTCCTAACTCTGTCCCTAGATGCTACGTTAAACACCTGCCAGTGTGTACATACCTCTGGGCAGGGCGCGGGAGAGCACAGGACAAACTCACCTTGTAAGGCTGTGTGGCTGGCAGCTCTGTGTGCAGACTTCATAAGGGAGGGGCAGGTGCCTCCAAATTCTGCCATACCAGCAGGGGTGAACATGAAGGCAAAGAATATGAGTCCGCACACATTGGAAGCAGCAGTGTGAACTGCGACCAATCCCCACCAAAAACATGAAAAAACAATGCAAAAACCGTATAAGTATCACACAAAAGGCCTCTGCTGTAAAAATAAATAGCAAGTGCCGTAACAAAAACAGGGCCTTTTGGTTTATACGTTTTTGCAAAGTATTTGGTGAATTGGTGAGGCAGCTTACTGTATGTTTTTTGCAAAACGTATAAACCAAAAGGCCCTGTTTTTGTTACGGCATTGCTATTTATTTTTACAGCAGAGCGCCTTTTGTGTGATACTTATACAGTTTTTGCATTGGTTTTTTATGGGTTGAACTAGATGAACTTAAGGTCTTCCTTCAACCTTAAATACTATGTTCCTATGTTACTATGTAGTGTTACCGGAAAGGTAACACTGCGTTAATACTGTCAATGCAATTCTATGGCAGACGGAACCCGATTGTATTGCAAATGCCGGCTTCACACAACTTTTACTCCCGCAGTGTGAAGCCGGTGTGTGCAAAGTGCTCGGGTACTGTCTGCAATAGGATTGCAATGACAGCGTTAAGGCTGCCTTCACAATTGTGTTTGGAACGCAGCGCACCGAACGCAGCCAAAGCTTGCGCACATGCGTTCCCATGTTTAACATGCTGTAGCATGCTGCATTTTTTGTGCGGTTGCGGGTGCTTGTTTTATCTGCAAGCGCCCGCTAGCGCACAAACAATGCATGGATCTCAATGGATCCGCAGTGTCCTCTGCATGACAGCACAGGAGAATGCTGCGGATCTCATTGAAATCTTGGTTGCGGTGTGGATCAGTGCAGCGGGTGTCGGCGCGGGAGATTTGAAGTACACTGATCTGACAGCTGTTTAAATCTCCCGCGCTGACACCGAATAGGTGAGGTCGGCGCGGGAGATTTGAAACAGCAATCAGCTGTTTCTTATCTCCTGCACCGATATCACCTATTCGGTGTCGGCGCAGGAGATTTAAACAGCTGTCAGATCAGCTGTATCTTCAAATCTCTGCGCCGTCACTGGCGGGAGATCAGCTGTGCCGGAAGAGGGGATCTCCAACGCTGATGTCCTCCTCCCGGCCGCCCCTGAGACAGCTGATTGGCTGGCCGGGCTGCATACTAATGTGAACGCATGCGGAGATTCTCCGCTGCGTTCACATCAGTATGGGCTGTGTTTGCGTCTGCGAGCCATACACATGCAGACACAAACGCAAGTGTGAAGGCACCTGGGACTGGGGGGTACTCGGTACCGGACCGCGTTGCTGCGGGGGGATGTCACGGAGGTCCTGATCCGGACCGTGTCCCGGGCCCTGGCAATAATAAGGGGGTATGTACAGGGGATAGCGTTTATCGTGACGCCACCCACGGTGTGTGGTCAGTATGGGGGACCACCCTGCTGCAGAACCTCCGGGGATGTTAGGCAGCTTAGATGGTAAAGGCCTGCATTTGCAAAAATCGCATGCATTTTGCGTTTTTGCTAAATCACATGCGTTTTTGCATGCGTTTGCAATGCGTTTTGCATTGCAACCTATGGGTGCATTAATGCATGCGTTTGGATGCGTTTTTAGCAGTAAAAACGCACACAAATGCAAACTCAGGCAAACGTAGCACAGCCTTAGATGTTGGACTGGGCCAAAGTGTCCCAGCAGCATCTTCAAAACAACAATCCCAAACCATGCATGCTCATGCTACCGTGAGCAGCCTACACGGCCTTAATGTGCCACTATTTCCTGCAGTGCCTTAGGATTTGTACATCATATGGGACCTTTGACAACTATTAACCTCACTGACAGCAGCGAAGGTGTGCAAGTGTTGGGATTTCTTTGTGCAGGGCTGATACTCAATGCTGAATGAATCAAGATGTTTTGAAAAATTCATTCTGTTTTTTCCAGAATTTGCATATCACTAAGGCCAGGGTCACACATACAAATCCGTTTTTGGCTTAAATCGTTTTGGGAACATTTTGAACATTTTTTTTTCAAAGTCCAAAATCGCATATGCGTTTACGCATGTGAATGTGCGTTTTTCAAAAAAACACATGCGTTTTTATGCAGCAGCCTTTTGGGGTGTTTCAAAAAACACATGCGTTTTTTTAACATGGGGCTCTATGAGAGATACATGCGTTAAAGCATGGCACATATAGGCACCATGCGTTAACGCATGCGTTTTTTGGGGAAAAATGACTAAGTTCAAAAATTCCAAAAAACATTCTGGACCTCAAGGGACACTATTGGCACCCTTAGAAAAACATATCCATTTTTCTAAGGGCTCAAAAAAGTGGATGGGCATGTGTGACCCTGGCCTAACATGTCTATCCTTTCTGTGATTTTCATGATTTTTCAACTTTTCCTTCTTGGTGTTGCAACTTTAATGTTGAAGAGCATTTAAAAAAATAAACTTTTAAGGCAGCACAGTAGCTCTGCGTTAGTATTGTTGCTTTGAGGTCCTGGGTTCAAATATCACCAACATTTGTAAACAGTTTGTATGTTCTCCCCGTTTTGCGTGGGTTTCATCTGGGTACTCTGGTTTCCTCACACACTCAGGGCCAGTGTTATGGGGGGCAAACAGGGGAAATATCCAGGGCCAGTGGCATATCATCAATGAAGGCAGACTGGACTCATCAGTCATCGCACTTTCAATTGTATTGGCATTACGTATGCCCATAGCGTTGAAAGGAAATATGAAACGGGGGATCACTCTGCTGCCTTCTCCATCATGCTCACACTGTGTCTGCCCTCTGATGTCTCAGTGCAACGAGTGCAATGTCACTACCGCACACAGAGCAGTAGATTTCTCACTAAGGTCTCCTTCACACTGCATGATTTCACTGATCTGTGTTCATCAGTATTTGTGTGCCAAAACCAGGAGTGAAACTTGCAGAGAAAAACTATAATTGAAAGATTGACACCTGTTCTGTGTTTTGGAGGTGAGTTGGGCTGGCAGGGAAGGGGATACACGGATACAGGAACGGTGGATTCGGTGGGGGATCACGGCTGGTCGGCCTCGATTTCGTGCCCTGGGCACTCAATGGCTGATGGGGGTATGATGATGATGGGGGATTACACGTGACGCCACCTGTGGTACCTGGTAATGCGGTAATGTGGCTGAAGTCGGCCGCTGAGGTGATGGTGACGCAGCAGTGATAGTACAGCTCCCCACAGGTGGAGCTTTACCTCGGGGCAGCGGGGTAGTAGTTTTCGGTTTTGTGTAAGCACTACAGGCGGCGGCGGTGAATCAGGCACACACACACACAATAGACTCTGTTTCAGTACCTTTTTACTGATGTCGGGTAGCAGGTACGGTCCAGGAGGGTAACCAGGTGTCCAGTGCAGTTTGAGACGTCCACCTTATGGTACCTTCACACTCTGCAATCTCGCCTGGGAGTCCTAAAGGTGATATGTCGCCCTGGAGCAATCGCCTTGAAATTGCCTCACAGTTGCGGCGTGTGATTGGGGAATTTCGCGGCGATAAATTGCCTCTCGCCCGTCGCCTGATTCCTGAGCACTGTTCTGAAATCAGCCTCAATCATGAAGGCGATATTTCCGCGTTGTGGCGTGTGATAGGGCGATAGTGATGGAATCAGCGTTGCCTATGATTTCCTGTAGGCATGCCACAGCGTGCTGTAGTCCACGCCCTGTGTGAACTGATTGGTGGTGGCTACTGTGTTGCCATTGGCTGTCAATTGACACTGCGCCATATTTTATGAGCTGTCCTTCCAGCACCACACAATGGCAATGGCGTTATGTATTCGCCAGCCTTCCAGAGCAGGCTGACCTACCGGAACGCTCTTGCGTTGTCCAATGAGCGCGTAAGGAGCGCGGTGTTAACCACTGCGGCACGCCTATCTCTTCGCTGCGCTCAACATGTACGTCCACATTGCCTTTGGGATTGCGGCGTGTGAAGCGGCGAGGGAATTCGACTGGGTTGGTTCCGCTGTGGGTGAGTCGATTTCCGGGGCAACACATCACCTTTATTTCAGGGCGAGATTGAGGCGTGTAATACCGCCATCAGCGATCTGAGGCGAGCATGAAAAACGTGCACGCCCACGTTAGATCGCCTCATGTCACCAGCCGATATTGCGGTGCGTGAAGGTACCATTAGAGAGTTGTGAGGTCTCCTCTGCCAGTGTGTGCGATGGTTTGGGTGAGATCTGCCTGAAGCTTGATCTGCCGCTCTTTCTCCTCAGGAGTCTGCTCCAAAAGCTGCAATTAAGGACCCTTTCTTGGGATCCCTGTTTTCTATAGGGCCCTGATCCTTCTTTTTGGTCTAGCTTGAGCCTTTACTTTCTCCTGAGCTCAGGGGAACTAAATCCTCCTATTTTGTCTGGGATTTCTCTGCTACAAGTGGAAGTATAGCAGGTACGGACTCCGGTGTCCGGGCTGACTTTAAGGGTAACTAGCTATGTTCCCTTCTTTTTCTTCTTCCTAATTCTTCCACTGGCCTCCGTCCCTCTCCCTAGGGCGTTGCACAGCTTGGATCAGTCCTTCCTGGTTCTGGGCCTGGCTTGGTCCCAGCAACCAGCTCCTTTCATTTCCTTACTGAACTCGACTGACTGAACTCCTGGCTTGACTGACCTTAACTGAACTGACTCCTCCCTCAGACCTGGATCTGTTAGGGGATCTTGCTAAAGGCAGCAAGTAGAGCTCCCCCTTCAGGCCTAGGGGGAAGGTGGTGTATGCTCTGTGTGCCAAGGTGTACATCCTTCCCTGCAGGGGTGGCACAGAGGTACTCCTGGTTTTGGCACACAAAAACTGATGAACACTAATCAGTAAAATCATGCAGTGTGACAGGGGTCTAGGGAGACTAAAGGTCCCATTACATGCTGCAATGTGGCTGCCACATCGTTATCTGATCGCTGGTGAGCTGTCACACAGGCAGACTCACCAGCGATCAGGACCGGCGAGAACGCTGGTAACCATGGTAAACATTGGGTTACTAAGCTGAGCGCGGTGCTTAGCTACCCGCTGTTTACCCTGGTTGCCAGCTCCCAACGCTTCCTGTGCGGCGCTGGGAGATCGTTCATCGTTGTCACACACGCCGATGCTGGCCGCCTAGTGGGAGACCAACGATAGATTTATGGTCCTGGCCGTAAATCTACGATCAACGACTTATCGTTGATCGTTGATACGTGTCACACACAACGATGTTGTTTCGACATTGCTGCAATGTCACCAAACCGGTGACGTTGCAACGTTATCATTCACGATATCGTTGTGTGTAACGGGCCCTTAAAGCAGCAAGGAAAAAAGGTGATCAGTATCACTATCACATCAGCTGCTATCAGCTCAATTGGTGGTCTGATGTAGAAGTACAGAACCTGAGTTCTATGTGTAGTGGCTGATATGAGGACTGCAATCAGCTACGATAAAGAAAATTTAAGGCTGGTTTGTAGTTCTCAAAGTTGCCTATACACAATGGACAGAACTGTTTAGCTCCATTCAATGTTTGCATCTAGCTGCAAACAGAGCTGATGGAAGCTGATAAACTGAGGTGCAGTGTATTGGACCCCATTGACTTGATATTGATAACCTATCTTCAGGATAAGTCATCAATATCATATGGCCAGAAAACCCCTTTAGGATATGCCTTTTGGCAGTTCCTTTGCCAAAAATGTAAAGCATTTTGGTAGAATTAAAGGGATCCTGTCACCCCCAAAACGCATGTAAACCTATTAAAACCTGTCCCTAGAGCATATTAACACTATCCCTACACTCTTTTTACCTCCTAAAAGCATTAAGTGACATTGAATAAAAACGTTTTATAAGTACCTGATTAGTGCTGATAATGAGTGACTATCTATTCATAGTCACTCATCAAGACTGCCCCTCTGCTTCATAGCACGCCTGAATAGGCGTGATCTACATCCAGGATTCAAATTCGTGCCTCCCCGCTGTGCCCTGTGTCGTAGGAGGCTGCAGTGTGGCTGGTGACGCGATCCGCGTCATTCCCGGCGCCTGGTGACGTATTTAGACCGGCGCCGCGCTGTTAGCTTCAAAATGCGCACTGCGCATGCGCATTGGGCATGCGCAGTGCGCATTTTGAAGCTAACAGCTCGGCGCCAGTCTAAATACGTCACCAGGCGCCGGGAATGACGCGGATCGCGTCACCAGCCACACTGCAGCCTCCTACGACACAGGGCACAGCGGGGAGGCACGAATTTGAATCCTGGATGTAGATCACGCCTATTCAGGCGTGCTATGAAGCAGAGGGGCAGTCTTGATGAGTGACTATGAATAGATAGTCACTCATTATCAGCACTAATCAGGTACTTATAAAACGTTTTTATTCAATGTCACTTAATGCTTTTAGGAGGTAAAAAGAGTGTAGGGATAGTGTTAATATGCTCTAGGGACAGGTTTTAATAGGTTTACATGCGTTTTGGGGGTGACAGGATCCCTTTAAGTGACTTTTCCCTGTTTAGTAATTAATCAGTGATGGTAATCAATGCTTTTAATCCCGAATCTTACCTTTTTTGCACTTGCACTATTGTTAAACAGACAATGTCCATTTAATATTTTTTCCTCAGCCAAAATCGTGCCACGGAAAAAATTGTACTTAGGGATGAGCGAGTAGTGAAATATTTGGACTCGCTATACTCGTAATGAGTAGGTCCCAATACTTGGGTACTCGCTACAAGTAGCGAGTCCAATGTAAGTCAATGGGAAAAGCGAGTAATGCGAGTAATTGTCTCTGCTGGACCCTACAAAGTGGCCTCGGATTGAGGAAAAGGCTGAAATGGGTGCATGATTCTTCAAAGGCCGGCGGTAAAAAGCCGCCGGCTTTTAAACAATCACTCAGCCCCATCCTCCGCTTCCCCGAAGCCTAACATCCCGATCCTCCGCTCCCCCGCCACCTCCCATCCTGATCCTAAGTTAGGACCGGGCGGGGAGCGCAGCACCAGTGAGCGGGGAGCAAAGGACCCGGGCGGGGAAGCCGGCGGTGAAAAGACTTCACCGCCGGCTTTCCCGTTTGGTGCTGCGTACCCCGCCCGGTCCTAATTTGGGATCGGGTGGGGAGGGGGCATCAGGGAGGCATATCAGGGAGCGGGGAGCGCAGCACCAAACGGGAAAGCCAGCGGTGAAGTCTTTTTCACTGCGGACTTTCCCGCCGGTTATTTCAAATGAACAGCTGAGGTATCAGCTGATGCTGATCAGGTGTTCATTTGAAGTAGACGTGCAGTGCTGTCAGAGGGTTCATGTGAGTTCATCCTTGACGGCATGAACTCACATGAACTTTCCCCACTATGTAAAGCAAGCACCAGGTGCAGGCTGATAAAAATCACCTCTACCTACAACAAAATGTGGGAGGCAACCTGCCATGCACATAATGGGCTTGCTTAGGACACCATTCACACTGATACAAATGATGCAGAGTGTCTCAAAGCTACCCACTGGCTCTGCCACCTAACCAATGGGCCGCCCTGTATGATGCTTCTGCACCACTAGATAAACGGCATCCCATGGGGACCAGCTGCACCCCGAAAATGATAAAAAAGTGCAAAAAAGTTTTTTATGTGATAAACAAAAAACCTTATAGATGGGGCATTGGTTCAAGCATTGGCCATGTTCTTGCATTTTGTTCCCTATTCTCAATGGCAGGAAGGGCAAAGAATGCTGCAAATCTGCAAAATTCTCATCAACTTTGCTGGGGGAAGGTTATATAAGTGTTTTTGTGACAAAAGGTCACAATAAAATGCACCAAAAACACATGAAAAAATGCATAAAAAATGCACTGTCATAGCAGGTACTCCTCTCCTGGGGTCAATCTTCTATACCAGTGATGGCGAACTCCAGGCCTCGAGTGCCACACACAGTTCAGGTTTTCAGGATTTCCATTGCATTTGACAGTTGGCAATCAAATGACCAACTGTCAAACTCTAAGGAAATCCTGAAAACCTGGACTGTGTGCGGCCCTCGAGGCCTGGAGTTCGCCATCACTGTTCTATACAGTCTGTTTGACATGTGCCGTGTCTATTCACACATTAAATGCATTACCTGACATCCATGGATTGTTCCTCTGCTAATTTGTAAATGTACCAACATCACAAAGCTCTCACTGATCTCAGGGAGACTAGTCGAGGAAAACACTGCGGGCAGCCGACTAAAGCGCTTAAGCACTGTGAAATACATGGTGCATTGCCCCCTTGGAATTTGAATATACAAATGGAGTCCGTGGAGCCTCGATTAAGAGTCTCAAACACAGGACTAGCCAGATATCCCTCCAGGGAAAGACCTAGCCCTGGGGTGGACTCCTTGCGGAGACCACCATAACCACCATATTAAGTGGCCCTTTCAGTCACTATCCAGCTCAGTTACGAGCTTAAGGATACGACATGGGAATTCCCTTGTCATATCCTTAAGCTCGTAACTGAGCGGATAGTGACTGAAAGGGCCACTTGTTATAGTGGTCTCCACAAGGATTCCACCCCAGGTCCTTCCCTGGAGGGATATCTGGCTAGTCCCGTGTTTGAGACTCTTAAAGAGGCTCCACAATCTCCATTTGCAATTTGTAAATGTATTCAGATCCCAGGGATGCAAATACAGCTGAAAGTCAAGACTGAAGCCCCAGACAGAAAAGCCGCAAGGCAAAAGTCTCAAGCAACATGTCCATGATGGCTGAGTCTAGTGACAACATTCATGACTACATTATACATATCTAAAGTAATTCAAGGTTTTATGCAAACATCTCAAATAGCGACATTACCTGTTTGCAGAGTCAGTGGTTCACTATTATTGCTGATGCAGCCATTATTGGTTGCAATGACGTTCACTTTATATGTCTGTTCACATTGCAGGTTCTGGATTTCACAACTGTTAGAAGTGGATGTACATATTGTCTCTTGTCCAAGGGTGGATTTTGCAGAAGCCAGATATGAAGTAGCTCCAATGCTTAATTTCCAGGATAATAAAGCACTCCCCAGATTGCTGTCATACTGAATGGTGACATTCTGAGGGGAATCCAGTCCTGGTCAACAGTAGATAGAATATTAATTACATATAAGAAGATATAAAAGTTGAATCATCCCTAATAATGCACAGAGAAGCTCATGGTGGTATTAATAGTAATTATTTTCATGATGTACCTCCAAATGGGTACAGAAGTGATCAATCTTGAAATATTAAAACAAAACAGCAGCCATTTAGTCCAGAAACCTGATGTTAGAACCCATTTACTTGTTTAGTTTAACTATTTATGCCCCTCCCATCCAGGTTTGTTTTAATCAGTGCTGGAGCTCTGCTTTATATGTAAGTCCCCTTAACCTGGTTATGTACTCACCCTCCTGCGTCTTCAACTTTTTTTACCGTCTCTCTGCTCCTGCGGCACCATCTTGTGTCCGTAGCTTCTGACTGTCTGGAAGTCAGAAGTTGGATTACAAGCTCTCGATACAAGTCTGCGAGAGCCAGAAAGAGGCTTTCATAGAGCTGTATTGAAAAGTGACCTCCATGCGCTCCATAATACACTGGAGCTGACGGCAGGTCATTAATCACAGGAGCCTGGCTGGAGCAAGATTGGAAACTGATGAAGACAGTGGAATATGAGTATAAGATGGGGGCAGGGGACTTACATTTAAAGCACCACTACCGCACTAAAATTAAAAAAAATACTGGAGTGATACTTCAATATTTTCAGTAACCTGACTAGAATACAACATCATATCAGAGAAGAGCTGATTTAGCACATTGTGCATTTTGTTACTTTTTTCATTAATTTGTTTCTAAAAAATAATTTTGACAAACATAATACTTACTAGACATGGAAATTGACTTACTTCCAGTTCCCTGCGATATTTGCTTCTCTTCCCCAGCCGTATAAAACCAATTATAAGATGTAAGGCCAAAAATATAATTAGTGCATGGAAAGAGATTATCCAACAAGATGGTGGTAGAAGTAGTTTTCCTGATGAAGGCCAAATTAGTGGTTGGTCCGTCTTCATACACAAAAATCCCATACATTAGAGCATTCGCAACGTTTGACCAAGATAACGTTATAGAATAACTTGTAAATGAAGTGACTGTGACGTCCATTGGTGGTGGAGTTACTAAACAAATGAAAAATATCAGATTAAACATAGTGAAACATGTAGAATGGTGATGTAGCCAGTGTCAGCTTACGTACAGATGATAGGATTCTTCTAAATACCAGGAACAGTGGGCCCATGAACTAGAAGCAACACTAAAAAGTTAGTTTATTACCCACTATGTAGTAGTAATGTATGTAAACTGGGTTTCAGCCCCATATACAGAAAAAAGGGCTCATACAGAAAGCAGTGGTTTTTCTATTATGCAAAAAAATGATTTCATCAATCTTTTATATCAGATCTTCATCAGGTCAGTGTTTCAGTTTTTACTTTCAGAGATCCATCTTTAGGCATCCAATTTTTCATGGACCCATAGACTTGTCTTTGCAAATTTGATCCATGGCTTGAATGACACAATAAAACATGAGTTTAAGGGCTTGGACACACTTTCCTAGTTACATCCGAGTTTGACTGAGGAGACTCTGAAAGGGCTGGAGCAGTGACCCTGAACGGCCTCCCCCTCTCTGGACCGGGAGTCTGGAGCTGCACAAAAACACAAGCAGCTGACAGCCCTGTCCAGAGAGGGAGAAGCCATTCAAAGTCACTGCTCCAGCCCTTTCAGAGTCTCCTCAGTGAAACTCTGATGAGTGTGTGTGAGCCCTAATTAAAGTCAACTATGGAAGTGTATGGGTCTATGAAAAAATCAGTTTTTCCTGGACTGCAAGACAGGTGAAGGAAGAAAATTATTTTTTTCTAATCCTGAAAAGAATGAGGAAACTCAGACCAAACTTGAATGAAACTCTGATGACGCTGATAAAAATCTGTAGAGTAAAGTAATGTACTCTCAGAATTAGGGCTCGCTCACACAGGTGTATAACACGGCTGAGTACAATGTGATGTTTTATCGGATAGCACTTAGGCTAGGGTCACATTTGCATTTTTTTTCCATCCTGATCCGATTTTGAGAAGTAAAAATGCTCAAAACCGGATCCAGATCCGCAGCCCATAGGCTGCAATACAAAAACCGGATTGCCCAAATGGCAATCCGGTTACCAGATCCGGTTTTGCAGCCTGCTGTAAAAATCATGCAGGCTGCATTTTTCGGAGTGGTTGCAAAACCGGATCCAGTGTTTTTTAACATGCCCACCTATGGAAACCGGATCCGGTACTGCAAGGTACACAAATGTGCATTGCGGTACTGGATCCGGTTCTGGATCCGGTTTTGAAAATTGCAAAAATCCTCATTCCAAAACCAGATGCATTAATGCATCCAGATCCGGAATGAGGATTCCATTTTGACACATTTTAAGAAGTATGAAGGTACAGTCCAATACCGGTAATGCATGCGGTTACCGGATTGTGCCTTCTAAGTGTGACTTACTCCAATTTTATACTTTGGGGGGCAGTGCAGATCATTGATTTTTTTTCTCATGCCAATATTGGATGAGAAACAGCACATTCAATATTCAGATGACACGTACCCATATAAGTCTATGGCATGTGGAAATCAATGGACTGCACTCAGATAACATCTAAGTGCAGTATGATATATGCCGAAAGAGACAATGGAAAAGATAGACAAATTAAAGGAAAATTGTCAGGTCAAAAATTCATATGCAGCTGATATCATTTTATAATTCCTCACTCTAAACTCTCTCTATTTATGTATTTCTTTTATTTATATTTCCTTCCTATCTTCTATAAACTTAAAATAAAAAGATTAATTCCATCTGTCACTAACAGTGAGTGATCTACTTAGTTCTCTGCTGTCCCCTCCCCATAGGATGAATATGCATATGACATATTCACAACTCATCATTACACAGGAAATCATTAGGGGGGCTGTATTCTCCTCTCTGCTCTGTGTTTGCAGCCTCACAAGAGGTCAAATACAACACAGAAACTGTCACAGCTGGGATAACTGCTTAGAGAAACAAATAGAGTATAGATAAGGCAGACCTGTAATAGCTCTCTCCCTTATGTCCTCAACAAAACAGAAGCTACTGAAACCTGACACTCCACTGTCTGAGAGCAAAGGGAGGAGGGAGGAGAGAGGAGAGAGCTGCTGAGAGGGAATGCATAATTACATGACAGTTTATACAGCAGCCGGATTATTCTTGTTTGCTTATAATGGAGAGGACTAATCCAGGAGCTCCCTGCAGTTCTGACAATTCTAATAACATGGAAGCTACAAACGGTACAATAATGATTTTACATGTTTTTAAAAGGTCTACCCAGGCTCTTTTCATGGGTAATATTAGTATCATACTGAAAAATGACCTGACAGTGTCCCTTTAAGTTATTCATCGTCTCCTCACCTGTAATCTGATTCTCGCATGTGAGACAATCGAAGCACAGTGAATGACACGCAGCACAAACCCTGATCAGAGATTGATCTTTGAGTTATTCGCATAATCAGGTCGATTCTCTCGCAGTAGAGAACATACGCCCCTGTGACCCCAGCCTTAGGCCTCTTCACACTGCATGATTTCACTGATCAGTGTTCATCAATATTTGTGTGCCAAAACCAGGAGTGAAACTTGCAGATAAAAACTATAATTGAAAGATTGACACCTGTTCTGTGCTTTGGAGGCACTCCTGGTTTTGGCACACAAACACTGATGAACACTGATAAGTGAAATTATGCAGTGTGAAGGGGGCCTTATGGTGGGTTTACACGTCGCGATATCGTTCCGATATTGGAATAAACGGTGCGGGAGCGCGCTTTTTCTGGGCAGAATTCCAAGATCGCATAGGAGATGTTACACAGCGCGATATCGGCATACAACGTCTCTACGATGTCTACGCCCCCCATGTACGGCCGACCCAGGAACGACAATTTACCATGGAGAGAATTGGGGAAGTTGTACTCCACATCGTAGTTGGGCGTTTACACAGCACGATCCGGCTCCAACCTCCATCCAATATCGGGCCGTTGGAGAGCACGCTCATTCGATCCCCGATATTGGTTTGACATCGTTCGTTGCATCGTATTGGTCATTTATACTATACAACGCACGAATGATATCGGGTCCAACGCACGAACCACGTGACTTTTGGTCGGAGTTGGACGCCGATATCGGGACGTGTAAATCCACCATTACCCATTTTCTGATTGCATCATTTCTATGCATACAAATTATGCTTCAGGTTACCAGTGTACAATATTCATAAATGTGTGAAGCGCATCCAGTAAGAAATACATTTTAATCTTAACAGCCCAAATTGTATGGGAGAAATTGTAAAAATCTTATTGAGTCATAAACTGAATAAATATTTAAGAAAAAGATTTAAAAAAATGTTACAATGGAATACACTTACGAGTAAGAACAGTCATACGCTTGCTCGCTGCACTGGGACCAGCAGAATTCACAGCAAATAATGTGAGACTGTAGAGGGACGATGGCTGAAGTCCAGCAATGCTGCCGTTCAAGGTCCCAAATGTCCGGTTAATAGAATCAGTGCCAAGCGCCACCATCAGAAAGAAGTAATCTACCCCAGTTTGAGATGTCCACCCCACTGTGATTTCACTGCTGGATATACCGCTTGATGTTGCAATCTGTGGAGTTGCAGGCACTTAAAATAGGAAAAAAAACATAGTTTAATAGACAAAATAGATATTTTCTCTTTAAGATAACATGGTTGCTTGAACACATTCAGTGACAATAAACTAGCCCAGATCTAAGGCTATATATGTTTCCTTCCATGTAAGGAATGTGACAGAGGGAGATCGCTCCCTCTGACACTCTATTGGCTCCACTCAGCACAATTGAAAGGTGCTGATGCTTGCTATGGCAAAGAGAGGCCTAATAATGGCCTCCAGGGCTACCATTGATCAAAGCCTAATAGACTGTGCTGAAGACAGTAAAGTAAAAAAATATGTATATGTTTATAAACTTTTAAAAAGTGAAGTAAAAAAAAAGTTTCACAAATGACAAGTTGATTAACTTAGCAAAAAAAAAACCTCCAAAAAAAGACAGATAGCTTGTATGCATTTCAAATGCTGTGGATGAACAAGCACAATAGGGTCTTACCAAGCATACAAGGAAATATTGTGTGAAAAAGCCGCTCACAACCAGTAATAAAAGTAACATACAATTGCCCCATGGTCCTCAAGCCTTAATGCAGATATCAGTTTATAGAACCCAAACAAAATGTGGATCAATCTGCCCTGCCACAGATTGATGAAGAAACTCCAAAATGAAGGATGATAGATGTTTTATTCAACGCAGTTCATTGTAGTTGGTGCATTTCCTGAAGAAGTAGGGTTTCACTTTGAAACATGGTAAATAAAGCCCCTATCATCTATTCTCTGTCATGGGGTGATATAGTGGATAGGGAATCAGGAGGCAGGATGATAAGATGGGCAAAGGTGAACTGGGAAATTAGTCTGACCCTGATGGGCAAAGGTGAACTGGGAAACTAGTCTGACCCTATTCCTGGAGTTACTTGATGATGTCCAGGTTGCCACCCTTGCCCTTTGCTCCTGACCGGCCCTACACTAAGAACCCCTACCTCCACTCACAGACTGGGAAAAACTAAGCAACCTGAGTAAAAGGGAATAGCAGCAGCACAGCTTGTCCTCACTACACAGTGTCCACATTGAGACTGAACTCTATCTGTGACACCTGGTGGAGAGAAGTGAAACTACTTCAAGGCTGAGGGAGTGCAGATCTGAATGCTATGACACACCACTCCACCTCTACCTCCACTTCAACACTATGACACATCACCTCCACCTGCAGAGCCGCACACAGCATAGACTAAAAAAACACACCTCAGATTTAAATCACACCAACAATCAAGGACTGCAAAGCAGTCAACACATTACAGTACCCCTCCCTTTATGAGGGGTCTCTGGACCATACACCAGGCACATAAGTAAAGGGTCCACTTCTCCTAAGGGATGATATATAAAAGATGTTACGGGTGTTTAGTTTGGTAAAAAACACAGGGTTGCAAATTGACAATATCCTATATGGACCAATAACCCCAGAACTAGGAGCCCCAGCAGCACACCTCTATATCACGTGTTTAGAAACCAGCCACACATATCATGATTATAATCATCCACTCACAGGCCTGGACCTGCATGTGTATTTCCACACATCCGGTTACAGTCAGAGGGTACATTCACAGGACGGTAAACTACAGAGGCGTCTCCCCGGACCCCAGGACTCCCTCCCTTGGGGTGCAAATTAGGTAAACTGTTAAGGTCATGCCACAGCATCTCAATTGAATTACGGTCAGTACTTTGACTAGATCACTTCAAAGTCTTCATTTGTTTTCTTAAGCCATTCAGAGGTGACTTGCTGGTGTGTTTTAGATTGTTGTCTACTGTATAACCCAAGTGCCCTTCAGCTTGAAGTCACGAATAGATGACAAGACATTCTCCTTCAGGATTTTTTGGTAGACAGCAGAATTCTTGGTTCCATTTACTAAAGTCTTCCAGGTCCTGAAGCAGCAAAACAGCCCCAGACCATCACACTACCACCACTATATTTGACTGTTGTTATGATGTTCCTTTTCTGAAATGTTGTGTTACTACTGTGCCAGATGTAAATGTTCTCTATCCGGGACCAAGTGTCTTTCGGTCCGCGCCGCTGCTCCAATAAGTATTAGAAACACTGGAGTGTTTTAAATAAAAGATCTTCAGTTTTATTTCCGACGCGTTTCGGAGCCAAACACCCAGCTCCTTCCTCAGGGAATTCCCTGAGGGGAGGAGCTGGGTGTTTAGCTCCGAAACGCGTCGGAAATAAAACTGAAGATCTTTTATTTAAAACACTCCAGTGTTTCTAATACTTATTGGAGCAGCGGCGCGGACCGAAAGAAACTTGGTCCCGGATAGAGTTTCAACCCCACGATTGTGGAAGTGCGGTCCCGGCTGCGGCTGCTGTGTTTGAGCGATCAAGCTGGTTGTGGGCTTCACAACCGTATCAGGTGAGCAGTTTTCACACTATATGGGATTCGATTTGTATTAAGGATAAGATCCTATGCGCATTCTCATTTTTTAGATGTAAATGTTCAACTTTTGTCTCGCCAGTCTTGTCAGTAATTTATGTTTTGAGGGGGAGGGGCAATCACTTTTTCACCCTGAAGGTTTAGATTTTGTTTTCCCTTAAGACCTTCATTTATAAACTGCATTATGTGGCTACTTGTGTTATCGTTGTCTAATATTTAAATTTGTTTGGTGACCTGAAACACTTAAGCATGAAAAATATGCAAAAGACTAAGAAATCAGGAAGGGGCCAACACTGTATACCCAAAAATGGTATGTAATTTTATCTTAAAAGGGCTTTTTTTTTCAAAAAATAAATGAACTTAATAAATTTGGTATTAGCATTAAGGTATCAACTTGCAAAAAAGAGTGGCATGTTAATTATACTGAATAGTGAGTAAAAAACCCTTTTGTTTTTATGCTCATTCGATCAACCAAAAACTATAAGAACAAAATGATCAGAAGTCATTTGTAGTTCATTGAAGACTACATTTTGTTTTGCAGAAAAAAAGCTTTCATAAAGCATTGTTACCAGAAAAAAAATGTTAAAACTTATGACTCTTGGAATAACTAAACATTTTTGTCTAAAACAAATAAACATATATTACAACATAGTGGATCTTGAAAGTTTGTAAACCCTTCAGAATGTTTCAGATTTCTACATACATTTGATATAAATTTCTCCTAAAACTACATTTAATTTTCACACAAGTTTTAGATTCTGATGTTTTTAATCAATAGAATCATAAATAAGGTGTGAGTGGGTGACTTGGTTTATTTAAAAACTGTGATCTATTAAAGTCTGGTCTTCACAACACGTTTGTGAAAGTGTATTATTGCACAAACAAAGTGTATTTCGGTTGACGTAGGATTAGTTGTTGATGCTCATCAAACTGGTTAAGTGTAGGGTCAGATCTGCGTTTTTTTATCCATCCAGATCTGGTTTTGAGCACTAAAAATGCTCAAAACCGGATCTGGATCCGCAACCCATACACTTCCATTGTAAAATCAGATTGCACTATTTGCAATCCGGTTACCGCATCTGGTTTTGCAGCCTGCGGTAAAAATCATGCAGGCTGCATTTTTCGGAGCATTTGCAAAACCGGATCCGTTTTTTTTAACACATAAATGTACCTTGTGGTACCGGATCCGGATCCGGATGCTGTTTTTAAGATTGCAAAAACCCACATTCCAAAACTTGATGCATTAATGCATCCAGATCTGGAATGAGGGTTGCAATTTTACTATCAAATGATAGTAAGTAGGCACAGGGTAAAACCGCATCCAGTAATGGATGCGGTTACCGGATTGTGCCTTTTAAGTGTGACCCTAGCCTAAGGCTCCTAAAACATCTAGAAATACTTTCCACTGTACAAATTCACCATCAGATGTTATGTGTACAAATGGTGGAAAATTCAAGGTAATTTTCATCTTCCCATTAGAGGTGAATAAACAGAGATCACTCATGAAACAATATGTTTAGGTCTTTGTTCACACAATGCATTTTGCTGCGTAAAAATGCAGCAAAATCTAAAGGTTTTGTTAGTAAATGCAGATTTGTTGGTCAAAGAAAACCTGCATTGTTTG
This sequence comes from Allobates femoralis, assembly GCA_033576535.1. Lineage (NCBI taxonomy): Eukaryota > Metazoa > Chordata > Amphibia > Anura > Aromobatidae > Allobates > Allobates femoralis. The sequence continues at coordinate 208,651,948 of JARQOC010000007.1, read as the reverse complement.
CTGAGGTTTTTGCACCTTTTTTTGTGCGTTTTTGGTACATTTGTTTTGCTGTGTTTTTGTCTCTAGAACACTGCAAAAACGCAGAAAAGAATTGACATGTTCATTCTTTACAAAATACAGCAAAACCTGCAGGGACTTGTTGTTCCACAAATTTGTTGTGATATTAAGGGCTGAATTGTAGCCACAAAGAGCTGGGCGGGTCTGGCTATCCACATACCTCCTATATATGTGTCTCATGCAATATAGTGAGACTACTGTTGTATGATGTGACTATATAATATCAGTCAGGTCCTGGAGCATGCCAGAGCTCCTGATTAAGAAAAACACCTGAAATCCCTGTGAATGTCTGAGACTCTGTGAGATTACTAAGAGTGGCTGAAAGGACTCAGTGTGAGAACGCTGCTCAAAATCTCCAGAGAAGTAGCAGACTTGAAATCCATGTCTGAAGACTGACGTGGGTCAGTGGAATCGCTATGGACATGTATGTTCGGTTGTTGTAAAGTCCAAAGGAAGGCTCCTGTTGATGTTTATTTGCCTGTTTTCTGGAAGACTAAATAAACCCATGGATGTTCAAATGGAGAGTGTTATTCCTGGTGCTACTCCGTGACCGGCAACCTGAGTGAGTAACCCTGTATTATAACATGATTGTTTACACACCATTAGGCATGGGCAAACTGTTTGAGTTCCTGCCCGGGGTTGCTGCTGCAAAGTAAGGTAATAGTTATTACTGTTCATATACTTACTGGGTCATTGTTTTTTTTTCCTGGTGTGATGTGTTGCTGCATCACTTCTGGGCCCCCACCAGTATCCTGGACACCTGTAGTGCAACTAACCTGAGAGCCAGGAACCGCAGGATAAGTAATAGCGATAGCCACTAAAAGGTTCTCAACACTATAATACGGGTGAGAGAGACACAGAGGAGGCCAGTCCTAGTTCTACACAGGTCAGGGGTTTCACCACGAGGAAAGAGACAAGGAGGCCTTACAACACACTCGCTGTGGAAATCCTGATGTGCTTCCCGACCACCTGCAGTGTACCCTGGACAGTACCTGCCATAACATCAGTAAAGGTACGGAAATGACTCCAAGCATGTGTGTCAGTCATTTCAGCCCTGGTCCTGTCCAGCCCAGAGACTGTAGCCACGGCCCAGTTGCCGAGCCACCTCCCTGTGCAAATTCCCATCACCGTATCACTGCCCCGGGGACCCCTTCTCCACCTACGGGGAGTGTTGTCATCTGACTGCCCATCCATCATCCCCGGAGGTCTGCAGCAGCGCCAGTGCCTTCACCGGACACCGTAGGTGGCGTCACAAGACTTTACTCTTTTTCTCTTATATATATTCCCAATCTTTTTAGCGACCACCAGGGTCACTGACCCAGGAAGACCACCCGTGACATCACCCCTTACAGCAATCGCCTGGGTACCGAGTCCCCACGGTCGGTGGGTCAGCTTTTGGTGTAACAAACAGGATCCCATGCCCGGTGTCACCGGGTACAGTGTGTCGTGTATTGACTGTGTTTTGTTGACCGTTGAAATCGGGCCGCCATTACTGTGTTACAGAGCGTGAAGAAAGGGGGCGTTACAGTTGCAAGGGCTCGAAGCCAGGTTCTCGCCCCACACTCTGACGGAAACTTCCGAAGCTCTACAACCCGATTCGGAAACTCCCGAGTGTTCAACTCCCTGCCTGCGGAGCTACAGCTTGCTTTGCATTAAAGAGACTGACCGTGATTCACAAGAGGGGAGAGGGAATGTCCGAACTGGGAGACGCAACAGTTCCCAGACCGAATGTAGCTGGCAATGCAGCACCAGCCAGGACCTCAGCCAGGGGAGTGGTCACATCACCGATCATGCCCATCTCCCTGCCGTACATTCTGGGAGCTAAATGGCTACCTCAGTATGATGGCGGGCCAGACACTTTATCTGGATTTAAGCGGAAAATCTGCAGTGTGCTGGATATGTATGCAATGACTGGCAAGCAGAGAGCTTCCGTTGTATTGGGACAGTTAACCGATGCAGCAGAGCAGGAGATCGAGACCTGGTCAGAGGAGTATCAGGAATCTGTGACTGTTGTTTTGATAAACTAAAGGCAGCTTTTGAAAACCTCTCCAAGACTGACCTAAGAAGGAAGTTCTATCACTGTTACCGCAGCAGCAGGACAGTATCAGAGACTTTGCATGGCGCCTGCAGGAAGCGCTACGGCCCTGAAACAGGTCAGCCCAGCTGGTGTACAGGATGAAAATAAAATGCTGGTTGAACAATTTATTCAGGGACTACGGTCACCAGATGAGAGCAGGTAGGTGCGCTGGTGGGCCCTAGATCACCCGGAGGCAGACTTCACCACCCTAAAGGACATGGCTATTAAGGGGCTGCAGCCCCTAGAAACCTCAAACTCTGCACTCCAGTGGTGGTAGGGTGGTGCTGCTCCTGTACCAACAACACCAACTTCTCCACCTGCAGCTGAGACAAATGTGCAGACTGTGACCCCCAGCAGGTTTGACAGTCTGTGCTCTGAGGTGCACCAGCTGAGTAAGAACCTGGCCACAGTTATGAATGGAAAGATACAGCTCGCCGACAGCCCGGAGGACGTCCCGTGGATGAGAGGGAAGAAGACCATATCGCTCCATGGGAGGACCAATGATCGTCACAGCTTCCCAGGAGAACCCATCTGCCGTCACTGCAACAAGACAGGCCACATCGCAAGGCATTGTCCTTTAAACCAGCAACCCCCTGGGGGCAGGGCCAAACCCCAGGAGTAGATCGACCAGGCTTATCAGGCTGGTATGATAGATACACAGTAGGAAGACCGTTCTTATCTATCATACTAGACGACATCCCTACACCTGCATTGCTGGACACTGGTTCGCAGGTGACCACCATACCTAATATCTTTCACAAAAGATTCTGGTCTAATGCTGAACTCAACCCACCAGAACCAGGCTTCACTATTTATGGTTCTAATGGGTTACCACTTAACTTAGTCGGGGTTAATGAGGTAACAATAAAAGTGGGGAGGGTTGAGTTGAAAGACCAAGGGCTTATTGTGGTGGAAACTAATCATAATGACCGAGATCCGTATATCATTCTTGGTACAAATGTCGTTGGAAATTGTTTGGGTGAAGTGTTGTTCTTGCGCCAACAGATTGCAGATACTGCCAAATCCGGGCAGCAGAGAGTTCTTCAGAGATAAATCAGAGCCCTCCTGCTACAATAACAGGTAAAACTGACTGGTGGTGAAATTGGTAGTGTGCGGGTAACAGGCCCGATTCCCATTGTGGTACTCCCAATGAGTGAGATGATAGTCTGGTGCCGAGCAGCAATAGGTCTCAGAGGGCAGGACTTCCAGGCAATAGTAGAGCCCATCAGTTCAGAACATAGACCTACACTCTTGACTGCCAGGGGGGTGGTTGATGTACGCAAGGGAAGAGTACCCATACGCATCTTAAACTGTGGAGAGGACGAGGTCAAACTACCCAGGTATTCCTCAGTTGCTAAGCTGTACACTGTAAATAACAACACTGTACAAGCAGTGGAGCCCTTGACCCCACCAGATTCGGTGGAGGGTAGCAATTCCAAGGGACAGTTAGAAGACTGGTGTCAGGAACTTCACATAGGGACTGACTCCACTCTTGCTCATAAAAAGCATGGTGTCTATCGGGCAGTTCAGGAGTATGAACTGGTATTCAATAAGCATCCACTTGATTTTGGGAGGATAAAAGGGGTACACCATCATATACCTACAGGTGGCCATCCACCCATTAAAGAGCGATATAGACCTACTCCACCAGCTCATTATCAGCGTGCCAAAGAGATGTTGCAGGACATGAAGGACGCAGGGGTCATAAGAGATAGTTGCAGTCCCTGGGCAGCTCCACTAGTCCTAATCAAAAAGAAAGATGGCAGCATGAGAATGTGTGTTGATTATAGGCAGATAAATCGCATAACACATAAAGATGCCTACCCATTACCCCGCATATAAGGTTCACTTGCTGCATTAAAGTCTGCTAATTACTTTTCAACCCCAGATCTCACTAGTGGGTATTGGCAGGTCTCTGTTGCAGAAGAAGATCGAGAGAAGACGGCATTCACTACACCTATGGGCTTGTGTGAGTTTAACAGCATGGCATTCGGACTCTGTAATGCACCCGGAACGTTCCAGAGACTGATGGGGTACTAAAATTTTGTGACTGTACTACTCTACCTGAATGATGCCATAGTGTTCCAAAACCTATGAAGAGCACCTGAAACACCTGGCCAAGGTATTTGAAGCATTGTCCAAATTCGGGATGAAGCTGAAGCCATCCAAATGCCATTTGCTGAAACCAAAGGTCCAGTATCTAGGGCATGTGGTCAGTTCAAAAGGAATGGCAATAGACCCGGATAAGATCACTGTAATCAAGGAATTGCCAGAACCAACGAGTGTCAGAGAAGTCAGTTCTTGGGGCTGGTTAGGATTCTACAGGAGATTCATCAAGGGATACACGAAGATAGCAGCACCTTTACAAGATCTCTTGGTAGGCCAGACCAATAAAGGCAAATCCAGAGGTCCTCCGTTTGAGTGGGGCAAGAAACAAGAAGAGTCTTTCAAGAGATCCTGGCATACCCTGACTACAATCAACCGTTCTCGCTGTACACTGATGCCAGCAACGTGGGATTAGGAGCTGTATCGGCACAAAAACAAAATGGCAGAGAAAGAGTGATTGCCTATGCCAGCATGAACTTCGCCCTACAGAAAGAAATCCTGAGAACTACAGCTCGTTCAAGCTGGAATTCCTGGCCTTGGTCTGGGCCATAACAGAACGGTTCAAACACTACTTGGCATCTGCTAAGTTCAACGCCTTCATGGATAATAATTCTCTTACACTCCTGGAAACCGCAAAGCTACAGTGCTGTGCAAATTAGTTGGGACAAAGCAAGTCTTTACTTGTTTTTCTTGCATTAATTTTACTATTGCTGATAAGTATTTTATCAGTTCTTGGTGTTGTTTTCCTTATTCTTCCACATTTCCCTTTTTATTTTGAATAAAACGATCCAGTTTCATTGTGTGTGCGAATTATTCTTGAAACGGTAGATTTTCCAATACCAACGGTGGAAGCGATTTCTCTTACAGTCAGACTTGAATGTTCATTAAGAGTAATAATTCTAGATCTCTTCCCTGGAGTAGCATCCATTTTTACAGGCATGAATCACACTGAGTGAAAAAGTACACTAAACCACTCCTCACAGAAACAAGCTCTCAACTGAAGCTAAGAGGGCAGCTAGCTGTTATTTTCTGACTAAAACCAGTCAAACCACATTTTGTTACTCAAAGTTGTACACTCACACCTGTTCAAAACAGTTAAAACTGGTTTGAATCACTGACTGGTAACCAACTTACGATTTTACTTACAAAAATGCTTTGTCCCAATTAATTTGCACAGCACTGTAGGTGCAATAGAACAGCGCTGGATGGCCCATCTATCAAATTACCAGTTTACCATCAAGTACCGGGCAGGTCATAAGAATGCCAATGCTGATGGCTTGTCAAGGATGCCTCATTTACCAGGTGTGGGAGATGTGGATGAGCTAGAAGAGGTAGAGTTACCCGCCTTCCATCGCCACAGAGCCAGCATCCCAGTGTCAGCAAGCCGCTAGAAAATGTTCTGAAAAGATGTTGAATCCATTACCTCATCATGGTTGGAAGGAAACCCAAGACAGTGACCCAGCTATCAGTCTCGTTAAGGAGCTGATAACTCAAGAATGTTCCAGTCTTAATCTAGATGCTTCACCAGAGGCGAAACACCTGTGGAATGAGAGTAGCAGGCTATTCATCTATCAAGGAAAGCTATGTAGGCGATACATCAACCCCAGAACCCATGAGATGGTCTGGTAAATAGTAGTACCGAAGAAGGATGTCCAGATGGTGTTGGAAGGAAAAAACAACAAGTTGCGCCACGCTGATCCCACACTTTGAATAAGGGTTAATCAGAGATACACTCACCTGGAACTGTTGTGCACCGCACAACAGGGAATGGGGTACAGGGTGAGTGTAAGATCTGTCTGTTTTTCCTGAAGCGACCTTCCACTTGGCTTCGTGTAGTAAGGCTCCGCGGTCGGGCCGACCGTCCCCAACGGGCCTGAACACTTAATCCCAGGGGAGGCAGTTCTATTGTATGTTCAGCAGGGTCTCTCCTCCAGCAGCTCTCATACCACACCCCGAAGGGAGGAGGATAATGACAGGAAGGAAATATAGTATGGAAGTGAGCGCTAGAAAAGACCAAGGAACTGAGCCCTCTTGAGAGCACTTGAGAAAGACGTTTGTCGAAACGCGTTGTGGCTGAGGGCTCGCTCCACCCACCTTTTAATAAACTTAGAGGTAATTCTCTTAATTTTCAGTTCCTTGGTCTTTTCTAGCGCTCACTTCCATACTATATTTCCTTCCTGTCAGATGGTGTTGGAAGCATACCACAATCAAGCAGGACACTTTGGATGGAAAAAGCTTGAAATGTTATTAAGAGATAGATTCTACTGGGTTGGCATAAGAGGTTCCATAGAGAGATGGTGTAAAAACTGTGGACCATGCAGCTTGAGAAAAAAGGAAAGTGAAAGTCAAAGATCACCACTACAGCCAATTGTAACCATTCAACTGCTTGAGATAGTAGCCTTGGATCATGTGAAATTGACACCTAGCAGATCAGGTTACACCTATTGGTACCTTTACACGCCGCTACAGGATGGTGGAAACAACCGGGTAGATGAGAGAAATGTATCTTGCACCGCCAAATCAACCCGAGGTAGCGGCGTGTAAAGACGGTTGTTTCCACCCGTCACTTGAAGCACCTGTTTCAGAGCAAAGCTCAAAAACAGGTTGATTTCAAGGCGATGGTTACAGCCTGTATCGGCGTGTAAATAAGGAACAGGAGGGTTGTTTCAACACCTTGCTATCTACCTGGGGCGTGACACAGGCTGCGGGAAACCGCCCCACTTCAGCGATCATTGGAGGAAGCTCCTGCGTTACGATAGGTAGTCGCTGCATAGGGTGGCATATTTAAGGAGCTGACCAGTCACACTACACAATTGCTCGTGCGTCATGTATCAGTCAGCCTCCTGCGCTGGCTGGCCAATCATGATGCTATTGCGTTGTCCTATCAGCGTACGAAATTCTCGTAATCCACAATTGTGGCACACCTATGTGTTGTCCCTGCTGCCTTTGTTCCGCCCATATTACCTTGTTATAGCGGCATGTAAATGAGGTAAGGTGTATCCAGAGACAGATGTAACCTACTGTAGCGCACCTTGTTGCAGCGTGTAAAGGTGGTGCGGTTACCGTTTTCAACCATTTGTGCGTGCTCGTGCACGTGAAGCACCCGGTTGTTTCCACCATCCTGTAGCGGCGTGTAAAGGTACCATATGAGTTAACAATGGTAGACCACTACTCCAGATTTCTACTAGTAGCTCCAGTAAAGGATGTGACAGCTGAAACAGCAGTAGAAACCTTTCAAGCCTACTTCTGTAGACCACACGGGTATCCAGAACAGGTATTGACTGATCAAGGTACTGCATTCAAAGCTGAGTTATTTCAAGAGTTTTGCCACTTATATGGGTGCAAGAAACTTCTAACCACACCTTACCATCCGCAAACAAACGGCATGTGCGATAAGATGAACAAGATAGTCATAGACATGTTGAAAACCTTGCCTTTGGAAGAAAGGAACCAGTAGCCAGAGAAATTGCCTGACTTAGTGGACATGTATAACAATATATCTGTAAGTTTCACCAATTGCACGCCAGCTTATCTTATGAGAGCAAGACCTAGAAGATTGCCAGTTGACCTAGAAATGGGGATTGTAGTACCAGGAAAAGTTTCATCTGATGTTGATTGGGACACAAACCACCAAGAACAATACAAAATGGTGAAAGCATGTAGAAGACAATCAGAACCAGATCAGAGAAAAACAAGAAAGAAACTACAACAGAAATGCACAAGCTGAAACTCTAACACCTGGAGAAATAGTACTATAGAGGAAAAGAAGAAACCACAAACTTGATGACCAGTGGAAGAAAGAGCCTTACACTGTGTTAAACTCCACCTTTGACAACTGAAAAAATTGTGTAATCAGAAGAGATGGAGGTAAAACTACTGCAACAGTGTCAAGAGATCATCTTAAAGTATGTCCAGAACAACTAAGACCACAAGAAAAAGAAACACCTTGTACAAAACAAATAGAACCAAAAGAAAAAGTGACTTCCCAGAAAACTGGCCCCAATGTGAGGATGCTGTAATTGTACCAGTAATAAACTTTTACCAACCAATGGAAGAACAAAGAATACTGGAAAAAACAGTGAGAGTTCCAGAAGTACCAGTCAAAGTTCTAGAAGAATCGCCCGTTGTAGCGGAACTAGAGGATCCTACAATTGGTGAAAATGCCAGCCCTGTAGTGAGACTAAGGCCGCGCAGACAGCTACCCAACTTACCACCTATAGCAGATAGGTCAACCCAAAGCACATATACTTCTACACATCACATAGTGCTGAGCACACCGCCTGAGACACAAACACTACGTAGGTCTTGTCGTAGTAGCCAAGGTCAACCCCAGTCCAGGTATGGAGAATGGGTATAAGGTGTAAATTATAAAATGTCAGAAGGGTAAAGTGTAAATATGAACATGAATGTACATTAAATTTGAATAGTAGTGTACAGAAGGGTGGAGGAACTGGACCCTGCCACATGCACAATAAGTTAGGAACAGAAAGTGCCTGGGGTGGAGAGAGGGTACCAGGTCTCCTAAGCAGAGACACCCATAGGGAAAATGTTTATTTTGTATGTATTGGACTTTTGAAAGACTTTAAACCTGTTGAACCCTAAGCTTGCAGAGATTATCCTGTACAGACTCTTTAACATTTTCCCTGAATCTTTCCCTACTTTATTTAAAAAATGGACCAAAGTCACAGGACTGGTTGTGACAACAAACTTTTACAGCCTGCAGTGGATGGACTAGCACTGTATGGACTGCACCCTATTTTGCTTTTACCATTTTTCTGTGTATTTTGTAATTTTTCCCTTTTGAGACTCTGTTATAAAACCTGTTATTGTTATTTTTGAATGTTTGAAAAATGTTTTCTCAGTCAGGAGTACTGATTTTAACTAGGGGGGAATGTGGCACTCTGCCCTTACAGGTAGCCATAGAACCACCTAAGGCATGGAGGGATTTCCACAACAGGTACCCTTACACACACGACACCTTCCACCCCAGACCTGTAGGGGGAGCTCCACTTGCTGCCCTTAAGCAAGATCCCCTATAAATACTGGTGCTGGAAGAGGAGTTAGTCCGTGCAGTATGGAGTAGTACTGTGAAGACCATCTGGTGCACGGTGCTGCGTTAGGCCCCTACCAGAGACCAGCCTAGCCAGTGTGAGGGCCCGAGAGTGAGGGTCGTACGCAAAGCAAAAGACAAGTTAAAGAGCAGATTGGGGGCAAAGGAGCCATACCAGTTCACTCCAGGAAACAACCCGGACACCGGAGTCCGAGTCTGCAGGAGAGCATCAAGCCCAGCAGAAAACACTGATTCACCGAGGAGACTACAGTCTCCCGGACACCTGTAGTGCAACCAACCCGAGAGCCAGGAACCACAAGAGAAGTAATAGCGGTAGCCACCAAAAGGTTCTCAACACTACAATACGGGTGAGAGAGACACAGAGGAGGCCAGGCATAGTTCTACGCAGGTCAGGGGCTTCACCACAGGGAAAGAGACAATGAGGCCTTACAACCCACTCACTGTGGAAATCCTGAAGTGCTTCCCAACCACCTGGAGTGTACCCTGGACAGTGCCTGCCATAATATCAGTAAAGGTACAGAAACGACTCCGAGCATGTGTGTCAGTCATTTCAGCCCTGGTCCTCTCCGGCCCAGAGACTGTAGCCATGGTCCAGTTGCCGAGCCACCTCCCTGTGCATATCCCCATCACCGCATCACTGCCCCATGGACCCCCGCTTCCCCTGCAGGGAGCGTTGTCATCTGGCTGCCCGTTCATCATCCCCGAAGGTCTGCAGCAGAGCCAGTGCCTTCACCGGACACCGTATATGGTGTTACGAGACTTTACTCTTTTTCTTTTATTTTTATTCCCCATCTTTTTAGTGACCACCAGGGTCACGGGCCCAGGTAGACCACCTGTGACATCCCCCTTACAGCAACCGCCCGGGTACCGAGTCCCCATGGCCTTGGGGTGGGTCACATGGCCTATTACCACAGTTCACCCTCACAGCCAAGATTGCCAGCGCTCCACGACAAAGCACCCAATTTTTACAACGGGCCTGCAACAGCCACTTAACCTGGTTCACTCCAACAGCCCAGGTTGCCCAAAATCCAATACAAAGCAACCAATTTTATAGAAGGCCCCAATATTGGCTCTTTCTAGATGTTATCAACACACCGAAGATACATTACCTGTTGCACCCCTGCATCTTGGTCGCCACAATGATGCTGCACCTGATCCACAGATGTGGTGGTATTGCTCTCAGGTAAGACAGGGACACGAACCTGAGAAACACACACACACACTACACCCGACACCATTCCCAACTCCAGGCCAGGAGGTGAAAGGTGGAAGAGACCCCTCTAGAGGGCAGTTCTCACCTACTGGCTGGAGAAAGGAGTAGTTAGAGGGGGTGGGAACACAGAGTGAGCAGTTAATCTGCAGGAGACAGAGGAAGAAGGAGGATCAACAGAACAGAATGGAGTTCTATGGGAGGCTAGAGCTGGGGCCTAACGGGACCAGTGGGTAGGTCGGACGAGGAAACCCTAGCCAGAGGTACCCCGACTCTACAACCGCCTTTCAGGTCATTGGTAGAGGAACTGACTGCATGAGGGGAATGGCCCCAATCTGGTGTGAAACTGCATGTTCAAACCAGAAAAGCGGAGGATACAGGTCTGCATTAGCAGTAGCCACCCCTGTGTACACTCCTGAGCACAGTGACTACAGAGGGTCAAGAGAACTTGCTAGCCATTTCTTGACAGGGCCCGCAGTTGCCTGCCTTGGACTAGTAGTACGAAGGCGCAGGACAGGAGAGAGGGGGAAGAACAGTGCAGATAGGTGCAGCAAAGGAAGGCTTATAAAGGGTGTCTCAGCAGAGAATTCCTAGATCATCTGCGGGCTGGCCAAGCCACAAGCTGAAAGAGCACACTACCAGGCTGGGTCTGCTTTGAAGAGAATAACAATAAAGAATCTGGTAAGAACTTCATCCCCTGTGTCTGTCCACTTCTTCTGCGCCTTCCTGCACCACAACTATCACCACCATCATTCACACAGACTGTGTTATCAAACCTTGGGGGGCCCGCTTCGCCTGTGGGGAGAGTTTCACCTAAGCTACCACAACACCTATTCCCCTGTGGCCTACACCAGCAGCACTGGTCATCCCTGACCAGATACCACAGATGATATCACTATTTATTATCCTCTGTAAATAGCCCCTTTTCATGCTCGGTCAGGGCCACGACCGCTGGGATTGCCACAGTGACATCCATCTGACTGACCCCAGACGGTCGGGTACCCCAGGCCCTAGCGACCATTGCATTACACAAATTTGTCTTCCATGCAGGCAGCGATGACTGAATACAACAGCTATGAATAATGGAAAAGCACTAAGTTCTGATTGTTTGTTGTCGGTAATGAGGACATATGTAACAGTGGAACAGGTGTAAGGGTGCGTTCAGACCCTGCCTATTTGCTGCATTTTTATACGTGCAAGCTCATCTCAAACCAGGAGTAGGTGATTAAATCCAGAAGTGGAGCACTTGTTTCTGTTATACTTGCCTCCTGATTGTTCCACTCCTGGTTTGTGATGAGCTAGCGCGTAAAAAAATGCAGCAAATACGCAGAGTGTGAAAGCACCCTAAGAAAGAATGCATGAACTGTTACTTCATCAGGTCAAAAAGAATTAGTCAACCACATCTTTTTGTTTTTGTGTGACTTTTTTTGACAGTCATGAGTAAGACTGCTTAGTGCAGTCAAAATGCGTCGACTGGGTCATGTCGACCATGTAAATTTTTCTTTTGTATGCACTATATTTTCTTTTGAAAAATTAAAAGAAAAGGAAAATCCAGTCCTGTTGAGCCGGACTCCAACCTTTTCTATTATCCTTGATGTGAAGCTTCAGGTTGACCTGTAACAGCCACTCATCTGTTTGTTGTTTTATTGCCCATCCATAGTTCCTGCACAGGGTGAGATTTGTCCCCCAGGGAGATGAATTTAAGGACAGCCTGCTGTCTTTTACTCTTTAATGTGCTGAAGTTTGTGGTGCATGACTTACTGTGAGTGGATGAGGAGGAGGTGGTGGAGGGAGTAGTGTAGGAGGAATAAGCAACAATGACCAAGAGGCATCCAATGATCAGAGGTGGTGGTAGGACATGCTCTGGAAGACCTTCTGTGTCAGGCTCAGCCACTATGTTTGCCCAGTGTGCATATACCGTTCCTGCTGGTACTAACTGGTCCACATATCCATAGTTACGTGGACTTTTCCACTTATGATGTTGCAGAGTGAACAACGGATTTGTGTTGCCACACGTGTGTGGAGCGCACAGTGGCACGAAAAATAGTGGTGGCATATTGCTGTACAGCCACAGCTGTTCATCTCCAGCAACCTCAATGGCAGCATTTCAAATGCCAGCATTTTTTAAATACCGTCATTCAGGGCCAGGGCTTGTAGATGACTAGGAGGGTATTTAAGCTTTCTATCGATGGTTTGGGGGTTAGGGCACTGCAGACTTCCATGGGACATGGTTGACATAGTAGTTGATGATGCTGGTTGAGTTGGTGGTCTTGCTACCACATCATGTGCTTGCAGGGAGGCAGGGGGGCCTTGTGATCATCAGCGGGGGAAAGAGGCCACGCCACAACACAAGAGGGAGTAGGGGAAGTCTGAATTCTTTCCAGATTTCTATGGAAACGTCCACTACAGCTTGTGCTTGGAAGTCAGATGACACATCATGTAGGTGGTAATCAGGTTGAGAATATTTTTCCCTCACTTTTGGCTCTGATGGAACAGGGTAAAACCTTCCCTTTCATCAGCACATTCCTGGAAGAAATGCCACTCCAGGGAGCTATTTTGAGCCGGCTTTGGTGTGAGCTTTTCATTGGCACGGCGGGCATTACCAGCTGACATACTGGCTATGCGCCGTCCTCTGGACTTTTGCCCCATGCTACTGCTGTGCTGTGGTGCTGTTTCATCTGCGTGAGCACATCCTATTTATTGGAACTGCTCATGCCAGTATCATGGCCTTTGCAGCATGTGGGGTCAAGCACCTTATCATCCCTCTCTTCATCTTCCACCCCCTCCCCAGCCCTGTCTTCCTTCTCAGTCTGCACACTGACAAAAACTGGAGCAGTTGGTACCCGTGTTTTATTATCTTCTAAGTTGTGGTGCGGTGATCCATTGACTGTGTGCACCAGCTAGCCCATTATCTCATCCTCCAACACAAATGGCGGTGAGTCACAGGAGATTGGTGTCAGCACCAGCATCTCCCCCCTCACCCATTATCACACAAAGCGATTTTTCTGCTGTGCCTACGCTCTGACATCTCAGCATAGCAGTGCACAATGTCGTCACTAATGCTGCTGCTGGGCTGAAATGTGCAGAGTGAAAGGAGCATAATTATAATAATTAGAGCCGGAGTACTATGGGGGAGCACTATAATTTTTAGAGGACTATAGGAATCACTATAATAATTGGAACCTGAGTACTATGGAGGTGCACTATAATAATTGGAGGACTATGGGGTGCACTATTATAATTGGAGCTGGAGGACTATGAGGGGCACTATAATAATTGGAGGGCTATAGTGGTGCACTATAATAATTAGAGGACTATGGGGGTTTACTATAATAATTGGAGGACTATGGGGATGCACTATAATTGGCGCCAGAGGACTATGGGGTGCACTATAATAATTTGAGGACTATGGAGAGTGCATTATAATAGGAGCCAGAGGACTATGAGGGGCACTATAATAATTGGAGGGCTATAGTGGTGCACTATAATAATTGGAGAACTATGAGTGCATTATAATAATTGGAGGACTATGGGGGTGCACTATAATAATTAGAGGACTATGGGGGTTTACTATAATAATTGGAGGACTATGGGGATGCACTATAATTGGAGCCAGAGGACTATGGGGTGCACTATAATAATTTGAGGACTATGGAGAGTGCATTATAATAATTGAAGGACTATGGGTGCATTATAATAATTATAAGACTATGGGGGTGCACTATAATAATTGGAGGACTATGGGGTGCACTATAATAATTTGAGGACTATGGGGGTGCACTATTATAATTGGAGGACTATGAAGAGTGCATTATAATAATTGGAGGACTATGAGGTGCATTATGATATATGGAGGACTATGGGAAGTGCATTATACTATATAGAGGACTATGTTGGACCCATTATACTATTTTGAGGGTTATGTGGGGTCTATTATTCTGTATGGAGCGCTATGTGGGCTCACAAGTAGGTTGGTCCTTGACTTTATCCAAACTGTTAATTTTGGCCCTATATGTATTTGAGTTTGACATCCCTGACATAAGAGGATTGTGAGGATCAGTGGATCAACATATACAGGTGCATATCAATAAATTATAATATCATCAAAAAGTTAATTCATTTCAGTAATTCAATATGTTTTAGGTCAAATTTATGCAGAAGTGATGAAAAATTCTGAAAGGTACATAAACTTTCAAGAACCATTACCTTAACATAAAGGGGTTCTCCGAGAAATGTAAAAAATAAATAAATAAAATGTATAATACACATGTAAATATTAAACATTGCTCTAAAAACTTTTAGTCAATAAAAAAGTTTGCTTTATCTAGTGCACCCTGGCAGAAGTCAGGATTTTAAAGATGGTACCTGCCATCTATATCATTGTGCAGCAGTTTTAGTTTTAAGAGGATATGCAGTAGAATGTGCTGCGTGAAGACAAGACACGCACTAAAACTGTCAGGCTGAATGAGATAAATGTTCATCTCAGTTAGGTAAGCAACATGTTTATTTTCTCTTTTAGTCTACTTTGCTTAATGTCCTGCCAGATAGACTGAACAGAGAAATATGAGTTCACAATACCTGACAGGACACCCCTCTGACCTGAAGTTTGCCTGAAGCCATGTTCTTAACACAGCCTGTTCTACTGCTTGTCCTTTGAGAATCTAGGATGAGTTGTGATTGATGGCAGTTGCCATCTTTCAAATCCTGACAGAGTGCACTAGATAAGGTCCCTTTCACATCAGCGTTTTACGCTGATCGCAGCAGTTGCGGTGAAAAAAACACAACTGCCGCGATTACTGCATAATGGCCGCACTTGCGGTTCACTTGCGGCACGCCCCATACAATGCCTATGGGGCTTGTGGCAAGTGCGGCATCAGCACTTGCGGCAGGTGCTGCCGCGAAAAAATCGCAACATACCACGTTTTTTTCGCGGCCGCACCTGCGGCAAGTGTTGAAACCGCATTTGCTGTACCTGACGCACACTTACCGCAAGCCCCATAGACATTGTATGGGGCTTGCCGCAAGTGAACCGCCAGTGCGGCCATTATGCGGTAATCGCGGCAGTTGCATTTTTTTCACCGCAACTGCCAAGATCAGTGTAAAACGCTGATGTGAAAGCAGCCTTAAACATATATTTTTGCTAAATAAAAGTATTTAGAAAAATGTTTACTATTTAAATGAGGTAATAAAACAATACATAAATCTGGTATTGTGCAGCAAATAAAAGCGTAAACTTTAGAACAAAAAAAAAGAACTGCAGAATTAGTTGTCTTTCTATTCTAGTTCTTCCCATAAAGAGTTATTAAAAGCTAGGTATGAAGTTGCACACATGCCAAAAAAATTCCACTGACAAATACTGCTCATCCCGTAACAAAACAAGGACTCATCAATACACAAGTTATGACCATAGGAATGTGATAATGAAAAAATGTCAACATTCAGGTCAACCCCTAGTCCTCAAGGGGTTAAATTATAGACTGCCATAAAATTGCAAGGTCAGTAAAATAACTTCACAAGACGCTATCATACCTATTTAGTGATTGCAGAATATTTCTTGGACTGATTAAATCATGCAAAGTATAATATTGTGTTTCTTAACATTTATGTGAATCAATTAATTGAAAAAGTTCTTATGCACAATTATAATCAATGCATTGTTACTTACATGACGTGTAACTTCCCTCTGCCCCTCGTCACCTGCTTTTCTGACCAACAAAGAAAATTGTCTCTGGAATAAAGTTTATACTGACCTGTCTGTGACTGAACCCAGGCTATTTCGAGCAATGCTCCATTCGATTGATACGATCTCAGGGTTATATTATAAAACGTCCCGGCTCGTAGGCCTTGCATCAACCTGGACCGAGTAGAAATGCTGACAACAGCAGTGATAGGAGCGATTGTTGCATTGTTCACCACTCGAAGATCAAGCGTAAAGTAGGACACCAAGGTGGAGGTTGAATTCCATGAGACCATGAGTTGAGCAGAAGTCGGACTTTTAACATTAGTAATCTGCAGGTCTTTATGAAATAGAGTATTAGTTGTTGTTTTACATATACATATATATTATGTGCGCAGAAAATATGTACATATATAAATATGTGTTTATTTGAGATATATATATATATATATAAATAAATAATAAATGTATATATACAGGCATGAGCGAAAGTGTTTGCACCCTTGAAATTATTCCAGACAATTATTACAATTACACATGCTTTGTTAGGCACATGTTTATTTCCTTTGAGTGAGTTGGAACAAAACAGACAACAACAAAAAACAGATTAAAAAAATTGCAAATTGGACGTAATCTCACAAAAATCACCAAAAATGGGTCAGACAGAATTGTTGGCACAGTCAACTTAATATTTAGTCGTGCATACTTTAAAATAAGTATCTGTAATCAATATAACTATCAACAAGCTTATTACACCAACATCAACTGGAATTTTGAACTTCTCTTCTCTTCTCTGGCCAACTGCTCCAGGTCTCTCATATTTGAAGGCGTCTTCTCCTAACGCAATTTTAAGACTTCTCCACAGGTCTTCACTGTGGTTAAGATCCAGATTCATTGCTGCCACTTCAGAACTCTCCAACACTGTGTTTCCATCCATTCCAGGGGGCTTCTTGAAGTATGTTTGGGGTGAATGTCCTGCTGGAAGACCCCTGACCTAGGACTCAATCCCAGCTTTCTGACACTGGGCACTAAATTGCAACACATAATCAGTTCATAATCTTCTGATTTCCTGATGTCTTGTCCACAGTCAAGGCACACAGTGCCAGAAGCAGCAAGGCAACCACAAAATAGCTTTGAACCTCCACCATATTTGACTGTAGATCCTGTATTTTGTAAGAAGCAGTAGAATGATGTTCTGTACCAAATCTCATGTGTCCACAAGACACTTTCGCAGAAAGATTTTGGCTTACTAACATACATTTTGGCAAACTGCAGTTTAGGTTTTTTACATCTTTGTGTCAGCAGTGGGGTCCCCTTGGATCTCCTATGATAGTGTTTCATTTCATATAAATGTTGATAGATAGTTTGCACTGACACTGATAACACCTGAGCTTTCAGGACACAGTGGGTACGGAAAGTATTGAGACCTCTTTACATTTTTCACTCTTTGTTTCATTGCAGACATTTGGTCAATTCAAAAAAGTTCATTTTTTTCTCATTAATATACACTCCGCACCCCATCTTAACTGACAAAAACAGAAATGTTTGCAAATTTATTAAAAATGAAAAACTGAAATATCACATGGTCATAATTTAAAGGGGTCTGAATACTTTCCATACCCACTGTAGTTTGAATTTCTTGGGGCTGTTTTTCTACCTACCAAACTATCCTGAGTTGCAAACTTTCAGCAATTTTCTCTGTTATCCACATCCAGGGAGATTATCTACAGTGCTGAGGGTTGTAAACTTCTTGATTATGTGGTGCACCGTGAACAAGGAACATTAAGATTGCTGCAGGTGGACTTATAACCTTGAGATTGTTGATACTTTTCAACAATAATCGTTCTCAAGTCCTCAAACAACTGTGAGGTACATACAGACACACACCTTGTTGCCCACACCTGCTACTTGCCACAGGTGAGTTTGAATGAGGATCACATGCTTGAAACAAAGTTGTTTACCCACATTTTTGGAAAGGTGCCAACAATTTTGTACGGCCCATTTTTGGGATTTTGTGTGAAATTATGTCCAATTTGCCTTTTTTCGCTGCTCAATTCCAGCATAAAGGATGTAACATTTGCATGACACTTACTGTCAGAAGGATGAATATCTTGTTTGCTGAAGCTTACAAATATATATAGCCTTGTGGAACGTATTTGTCGCCCTTGAACTTTTCAACCTTTTGCCACATTTCAGGCCTCAAAAATAAAGATATAAATTCTAATTTTTTTGTGATGAATCAACAACAAGTGGGACACAATCGAGAAGTGGAACAAAATTTATAGGATATTTTAACTTTTTTAACAAATAAAAAACTGAAAAGTGGGGCGTGCAATATTATTCGGCGTCCTTGAGTTAATACTTTGTAGCGCCACCTTTTGCTGCGATTACAGTTGCAATCCCTTGGGGTATGTCTCTATCAGTTTTGCACATCGAGAGACTGAAATTCTTGCCCATTCTTCCTTGCAAAACAGCTGGAGTTCAGTGAGGTTGGATGGAGAGCGTTTGTGAACAGCAGTTTTCAGCTCTTTCCACAGATTCTCGATTGGATTCAGGTCTGGACTTTGACTTGGCCTTTCTAACACCTGAATACGTTTATTTTTGAACCATTCCATTGTAGATTTTGCTTTATGTCTGGGATCATTGTCTTGTTGGAAGATAAATTTCCATCCCAGTCTCAGGTCTTTTGCCGACTCCAACAGGTTTTCTTCCAGAATGGTCCTGTATTTGGCTCTGTCCATCTTCCCATCAATTTTAACCATCTTCCCCTTACCTACTGAAGAAAAGCAGGCCCAAACCATGATACTGTCACCACCATGTTTGACAGTGGGGATGGTGTTTTGAGGGTGATGAGCTGTGTTGCTTTTACGCCAAACATATCGTTTTGCATTGTGCCCAAAAAGCTTTATTTTGGTTTCATCTGACCAGAGCACCTTATTCCACATGTTTGGTGTCTCCCAGGTGGCTTGTAGCAAACTTCAAACAATACTTTTTACGGATATCTTTGAGAAATGGCTTTCTTCTTGCCACTCTTCCATAAAGGGCAGATTTGTGCAGTGTATGACTGATTGTTGTCCTATGGACAGACTCTCGCAACTCAGCTGTAGATCTCTGCAGTTCATCCAGAGTGATCATGGGCCTTTTGGCTGCATCTCTGATCAGTCTTCTCCTTGTTCGAGATGAAAGTTTAGAGAGACAGCCGGGTCTTGGTAGATTTGCAATGGTCTGATACTCCTTCCATTTCAATATGATCGCTTGCACAGTGCTCCTTGAGATGTTTAAAACTTGGGAAATCTTTTTGTATCCAAATCCGGCTTTAAACTTCACCACAACAGTATCTTGGACCTGCCTGGTATGTTCCTTGGTCTTCATGATGCTCTGTGCACTTGAAACAGAATTTTGAGACTACCACAGAGCAGCTGCATTTATACGGAGACTTGATTACACACAGGTTGATTCTATTTATCATTAGCAGTCATTTAGGACAACATTGGATCATTCAGAGATCCTCACTGAACTTCTGGTGTGAGTTTGCTGCACTGAAAGTAAAGGGGCCGAATAATATTGCACGCCCCACTTTATACATTTTTATTGGTTAAAAAAGTTCAAAATATCCAAAAAATTGTGTTCCACTTCACGATTGTGTCCCACTTGTTGATTCTTCACAAAAAAATTAGAATTTACATCTTTATGTTTGAAGCCTGAAATGTGGCAAAAGGTTGAAAAGTTCAAGGGGCCAAATACTTTCACAAGGCACTGTGTCCAAATTGTCACTTCAGTGAGGAATATTCTATACTGTATATAGAAAAAATTAGTTAGGCAGCACTTCATTCAATGCAAAAAAGACAAACCTTTGTTGGCCCATAAAGTATGTCACATAAAAGGTCTGTCTTTTTTATATAATGTATGCAAATGTTCTTGACAGTTGTGCAAAAAAATCTTGCAAAGTAAGGCTGCGTTCACACATTTGCGTATTTTGCTGCGCTTTTTTGCGCGCGCTTTTTGCCGCGTATTTGGGCCGCACAAAAAAGCGCAACAAAATACGCAGGGGCTTTCACACACTGCGCTTTCTTTACTCCAGAAAGCGCAGTGATGTCACAGAGGGGAGGAAGAATCCAGCTTCCTCCTCCCCTCTGTGACAGCCCCATTAGATTTCACAGTGTATTAATATACACTGTGAAATCTAAATTAAACAGAGGCAAATGTATGTAAAATAAAAAAGAATGAATACATCACCTCTCCGGTGCCTTCTCCCGCTGTCTGGTGCCTTCTGCCGCTCTCTGGTTCCAAGTGAGAGGTGTACTGAGAAGACCTGTGGTGACGTCAGAGGGGGGGCGTTCCCGGGGCGTTCCCAGCGCTGATTGGCTGTTCGCGGTCATGTGATATGTATCACATGACCGCGAGTGCCCAGGAACACCCCTCTGACATCACCACAGGTCTTGTCAGAAGAGATCTCACTTAGAACCGGAGACCGGATAGTGGCAGAAGGCACCAGACAGCGGGAGAAGGCGTCGGACAGGTGAAGTATTCATTCTTTTTTATTTTTCATTCACTTGCTTTTGTTTAATTTAGATTTCGCAGTGTATATTAATACACTGTGAAATCTAATGGGCGGCCACAGCTGTCAAAGAGGGGAGGAGGAAGCAGGATTCTTCCTCCCCTCTGGGAGAATACGCAGGAGCAGTTGCGTAAACAATTGATATATCAATTGTTTACGGAGCTGCGCTTTCTCCCGGAAAACGCAGTGTGTATTTTTACGCAATGTCTGCACTGCAAAGTGAATTTCCCACATTGCGTATTTTGAAAAGCGCGCGTAAAAAAACGCGGCAAAATATGCAATGTGTGAACGTAGCCTTAGAATGCTTTCATAAATAGAAATTTCAATTAACAAAAAGCAAAGAAGAAAATAAAAACCCAAATCAAATCAATATTTGGTGAAAACACTGTGGCTATATGGTACCTAGATGTTGTTATGAAAGCAATTTTTTTAAAGCAACGTAACATGACCTTGTTAACACGATTTTGTAATGTAGAGATATGAGATATGACTGTAATGCTAATTAAATTGATACATTTGATGAAGAAATCTGCTTTGTATTTTTTCTTCTGGCCAGACTTCTCTGAACAGTAGATGGATGTAGCTGGGTACCACTGGTTTATGTCAGTACTGGGGCTGATGGCTCTGCTGAGCACCTTCATATTTCAAAGGGAACTAACCATGATGTGTCTTTCATCTACTATCTTTCCTTGGTTGACTATTGTGTCCATTGACCTCAACATTACCCATTTCTTGGTGTTTTTCTTCAAAATTGTTTAAACTGCACATCAGTCTGGAAATCTTTGCCTGGAGGAAACCCTGCTTATATCTTATTGTTGTGCTCAGTCTTGCCATGCTGTACAGCCTGTGACATGAATTTGTTCCACAAACTCAACTTGGTAGCAACGTTTACCCATTCTGGAAACAATTTTAAGCCTCCTACACAGCTTGTTCTTTTTAATTTATTGACTGTGTTTAATCCTACATATGAAAATGATGATCATTATCACCTGTATTTATTTGTTACTCATACACTTGATCATAATCCTACAATCCTTCCTAACTTTCTAAAAGCATACCTAGAAAAATATACACGGTGGTCACATTAAATACTGATTTGATCTAGTTTCCTCTTTTGTTAATCCATCAATTTTGAAATTTGTTAATATATGTTCGTACTTTTTCAAGACTGTCTATATGTATATACAGTCATGGCCAAAAGTATTGACACTAGTGATGGGCGAGTCCTAAATTACTCGGAATCGCTTGACTCTAGCGAGTCCGAGCCCGGGACTCGCTACTCGTTGCGAGTCTAGCGAGTCCAATGTTAATGAATGGGGAAGCGAGTAATAGCGAGTAGTGTGCGATTTACAAATCGCAGATGTGTCTCGGAAGCTTCAGCCTGAAGCAATCCTAGTTTTGTCAGAGACTCTGACAAAACTAGGATTGGCATTGACTTGCATTGGACTCGTTTACTGTGCAAGTAATCGCTGGGAAACTTGCACAGTAAGGAATCCGGCTGTCTGCTCTGTGCTGGCTGCCGCAGCTCCAGGGTCCTAGAGCCCGGCTGCTCTTCGTGTGTGTAGCAGAGCTGAGATTGTTCTCAGTCTGCTCATCCCTGTGCATAGACATCTATATCTATGCACAGGGATGTAGCAGGAGGACATCGCGTTTTGGACTACGTCGGACGGAAGAGGATTTTTTTAATTAAAGATGGAGTCCCTAATGGCTTTTTTTTTATTTCTAATAAAAAATTTTCTCTGTGTTGTGTTTTTTTTAAAACAATTTAATAGAAATTCATGGCGGTCATGTCTAATATTGGCGTGACCGCCATACATTTCGGGCTTAGGGCCAGCTGATAGTACAAAGCTGGCCCTAACCTCTTTATTACCCAGCGTGCCATCGCCACCAGGGCCGCTGGAAGAGCGGGGTTCAGCGCCAGAGGATGGCGCTTCAATGAACGCGCCATCTTCTGGGGCGGCTTCAGGCTGCAATTTGCAGCAGGGGGTGCCCAGAAAGCTTGGGCCTCCCTGCGCTGCGGATTCCAGCCCCCAGCTGCTTAGCTGTACCTGGCTAGACATAGAAATTGTGCGGAGCCCCACGCATTTTTTTTTTTATTATTTCATGAAATTCATGAAATAATAAAAAAAAAGGGCTCCCCTATATTCTTGTGTCCGGCCAGGTACAAATAGGTACCTGGGGGTTGAGGGCAGCCCGTCGCTGCCTGCTGGATCCGGCTGGTTCCAGAAATACGGCGAAGCCCATGTAATTTTTTTTCTGAAAAATCAATAAAACAATCCTAAAAAAGGGACTGCATCTTTATTAACCCCTCGCCCATGGTCCAGAGGTTAATAAAGATGCAGTCCCTTTTATTTACATATTTTTTATGGATTTGTCAGAAAAAAATTTCACGTGGGCTTCGCCGTATTTCTGGAACCAGCCGGATCCAGCAGGCAGCGACGGGCTGCCCTCAACCCCCAGGTGCCTATTTGTACCTGGCCGGACACAAGAATATAGGGGAGCCCTTTTTTTTTATTATTTCATGAATTTCATGAAATAATAAAAAAAAATGCGTGGGGCTCCGCGCAATTTCTATGTCTAGCCAGGTACAGCTAAGCAGCTGGGGGCTGGAATCCGCAGCGCAGGGAGGCCCAAGCTTTCTGGGCACCCCCCGCTGCAAATTGCAGCCCGCAGCCGCCCCAGAAGATGGCGCGTTCATTGAAGCGCCATCCTCTGGCGCTGAACCCCGCTCTTCCAGCGGCCCTGGTGGCGGTGGCATGCTGGGTAATAAAGGGGTTAATACCAGCTTTGATATACAAGCTGGTATTAAGCCCGAGATTCTTAATGTCAGGCCACGTTTGACCCGGCCACTAAGAATCTCCAATAAAGGGTTAAAAAAACACAACACAGAGAAAATGTTTTATTAGAAATTAAAAAAAAAGCCATTAGGGACTCCGTCTTTAATTAAAAAAATCCTCTTCCGTCCGACATAGTCCAAAACGCGATGTCCTCTCTGCTATATCCCCTGTGCATAGATATAGATGTCTATGCACAGGGAATGAGCAGACTGAGAACAATCTCAGCTCTGCTACATCATCTCTGTGAGCAGGCGGGCTCTAGGACCCTGGAGCTGCACAGAGCGGACAGCCGGACTCGGCTCGCAAAGTAACAGCAGTTACTTTGCGAGTTTCCCAGCGATTACTTGCACAGTAATGAGACCAATGCAAGTCAAAGGCAATCCTAGTTTTGTCAGAGTCTCTGACAAAACTAGGATTGCCATTGATTTGCATTGGACTCGTTGCTGTGCGAGTAATCGCTGGGAAACTCGCAGAGTACAGAGTCCTGCGAGTCCCTTACTACTCGCCGAGTAACGAGTCCTAGCGAGTAGACTCGCCCATCCCTAATTGACACCCCTGCAATTCTGTCAGATAATACTCAGTTTCTTCCTGAAAATGATTGCAATCACAAAATCTTTGGTATTATTATCTTCATTTAATTTGTCTTCAATGAAAAAACACAAAAGAGAATGAAGCAAAAAGCAAAACATTGATCATTTCACACAAAACTCCAAAAATGGGCCAGACAAAAGTATTGGCACCCTCAGCCTAATACTTGATTGCACAACCTTTAGCCAAAATAACTGCAATCAACCGCTTCCGGTAACCATCAATGAGTTTCTTACAATGCTCTGCTGGAATTTTAGACCATTCTTCTTTGGCAAACTGCTCCAGGTCCCTGATATTTGAAGGGTGCCTTCTCCAAACTGCCATTTTTAGATCTCTCCACAGGTGTTCTATGGGATTCAGGTCTGGACTCATTGCTGGCCACCTTAGATGTCTCTAGTGCTTTCTCTCAAACCAATTTCAAGTGCTTTTTGAAGTGTGTTTTGGGTCATTGTCCTGCTGGAAGACCCATGACCTCTGAGGGAGACCCAGCTTTCTCACACTGGGCCCTACATTATGCTGCAAAATTTGTTGGTAGTCTTCAGACTTCATAATGCCATGCACATGGTCAAGCAGTCCAGTGCCAGAGGCAGCAAAGCAACCCCAAAACATCAGGGAACCTCCGCCATGTTTGACTGTAGGGACCGTGTTCTTTTCTTTGAAAGCTTCTTTTTTTTTCCTGTAAACTCTTTGTTGATGCCTTTGCCCAAAAAGCTCTACTTTTGTCTCATCTGACCAGAGAACATTCTTCCAAAACGTTTTAGACTTTCTCAGGTGAGTTTTGGCAAACTCCAGCCTGACTTTTTATGTCTCGGGGTAAGAAGTGGGATCTTCCTGGGTATCCTACCATACAGTCCCTTTTCATTCAGACGCCGACGGATAGTACAGGTTGACACTGCTGCAACTTCGGACTGCAGGGCAGCTTGAACTTGTTTGGATGTTAGTCGAGGTTCTTTATCCACCATCCGCACAATCTTGTGTTGAAATCTGTTGTCAATTTTTCTTTTCCGTCCACATCTAGGGAGGTTAGCCACAGTGCTATGGGCTTTAAACTTCTTGATGACACTGCGCACGGTAGACACAGGAACATTCAGGTCTTTGGAGATGGACTTGTAGCCTTGAGATTGCTCATGCTTCCTCACAATTTGGTTTCTCAAGTCCTCAGACAGTTCTTTGGTCTTCTTTCTTTTCTCCATGCTCAATGTGGTACACACAAGGACACAGGACAGAGGTTGAGTCAACTTTAATCCATGTCAACTGGCTGCAAGTGTGATTCAGTTATTGCCAACACCTGTTAAGGTACCTTTACACGCCGCCACTGTGCCTAGCAACAGGTATCAACCGCATGTGCACGCGCACGTTTTTGACGGTGGATACCGATCGCTGATGCAGCATATACACGCCGCCATTGCGTTGTCAACTGAAGGTATCTTTGTTCCCCCTGAAGTTCCGACAGATGCTGCGGCTAACTTCCTGTTGAATACCTTCGCTGCTTCACACGCCACTACCACAAAGGAATATGGGCGTACATCTTTCGCGACGCAAGTGCATAGGCGTGACAGAGTTGTGTATTCCATGACGCTAATACGCTGATTGGACAACACAATAGCGTCATGATTGGGCAGCCTGCGCAGGAAGGCTGGCTAATACATGACACCATTCCAATTGTGTAGTGTAAATGGACAGCTCTTTAAATATGGCGGCCTGTGAAGGGACAGCCAAGGGAAACACAGTAGCCCCCACCAATCATCGCTGATGGGGCGCGGCATTCAGCACGCTGTGGCACGCCCCTGGGAAATCACTAGGCGACGCAAAATCCATCCCTGTGCCCCGTTTAGACGATACTACCATGGCAATTGTGCCTTTGTGTTGCCTTCGGTTTTTGAGCACGGCTCAGAGACAGGTATCTGAGTCAACTGCAGGACACAGGGAGGAATTTCCCTATTTACACGCCGCCATTTCGTAGCACTTTCATGGCAACAGGCACAAATATCCCCAATGCCAGGCAATTGCTACCACGCAGTGGTGGCATGTAAAGGGGCCCTTAGGTGCCACAGGTAAGTTACAGGTGCTGTTAATTACACAAATTAGAGAAACATCACATGATTTTTCTAAGGGTGCCTATACTTTTGTCCACCCCCTTTTTTATGTTTGGTGTGGAATCATATCCAATTTGGCTTTAGGACAATTCTCTTTTTTGTTTTTTCATTAAAGACAAATTAAATGAACATAATAATACCAAAGAATTTGTGATTACAATCATTTTCAGGAAGAAACTGAGTATTATCTGACAGAATTGCAGGGGTGTTAATACTTTTGGCCATGGCTGTATATGATGTAGCTTAATACTGCAGAGTCTCAGTGTATGCTATGTAATGTAGTTTAATACTACAGAGTCTCAGTGTATCCGATGTGATGTAGTTTAATACTGAAGAGTCTCAGTATTGCCTTGTCACGCAGCTTTATATTGCAGGATCCTAAAGGATATCTTCTTACTCCAGTTTCAGTAGAGCTGATGTGATGCAGCTTTATACTGCAGAATCTTCATGGGGTTGTCCCATATTGATGACATAACTATAGGCTACACTGAGAATCTGCAATGAGCCAAAAACTGTAGTTTTATGCCAATGATCCTAAGAATAGGTCATTAACATCAGATCATTGAGAATCAGACATCCAATATCCCCAATGATCAGCTGTTTGGGATGCCAGCATCAACTAGATGTAAACAGTGTATGTAATGAAACACAACCTTTCTCGTATACTGTTTAGTGGCTGACAATGGGTACTACAGTACAGTACTACCTTGACCTTGGTGCCTATATGTGGCACTGGTACGTTTTGTTTGCACATGTTGACCCATGCAGTCTCCATTTCTATATACTGTATTAGAGGGTTGCTTTTAATTGATGTCCTATCCTGATTATAGGTCATCACTGTTAGATCATGGAGGTCTGACACTTCACCGATCAGCTGTTCTCTATGCCGTCAGTGGACAGATGTTAGCTGTTGTGGAGCTGAACAATACAGCCCTGTCAACTATGTAGAGATCACATTCTGGCATTTCACATCCACCCTTATTAGAAAAATAGGAGTGGACCAGCAGAACCCGGTCATGGCCACTACACAGTTACCAAAGTTGAATTGTTCTGCTCCACAACTGCTAACAACCTGTTGCTACTGACACTGAACACAGCTGATTTGTGGCGGTGGCGGTTGTTGGTCACCCACTTAAAGGACTGGCATCACTTAATGTGCAGGTGCAAGCAAAGAAATATGTGTATGCACTTAAGGGAATATGTTTGCTGCAACACTGAAGACATTATGCTAGGGAATGAGCTTAATGGCTGATACATGAAATGCAGGATTGTCTGTGCACCTAAGAAATGCAAATGTGGTCAATTAACTCAGTAAAAACTGTACTGGAATAAATGAATTGAGAGACTTAGCTTCATCACTGACGTCACTGCGAAGAGCCCGGTAACTACGCCAAAGTGCTCTCAAACGTACCGGGTCCTACTCTGACACTATATGCGGTATATATGTGTTCAGTATTGCAGCAAACTTATTCCCTTAAGTGCATACACATATTTTTTTGCTTGCACCTGCACATTAAGGTGATGCCAGTCCTTTAAATTGTAACTTGACTTTTTTGGCTGTGCTCCCTTCCCCCATCCAGTAGCTTTGCCCACACCTCCATCTTGCTGTAGCCCTGGTCTGGCACATACCACTTCCAGCTGGTTTTTAATTGCAGAACACAGGCACATAAACCTCATCCCAGCAATATATACCGCATATAGTGTCAGAGTAGGACCCGGTAAGTTTGAGAGCACTTTGGCGTAGTTACCGGGCTCTTCGCAGTGACGTCAGTGATGAAGCTAAGTCTCTCAATTCATTTATTCCAGTACAGTTTTTACTGAGTTAATTTACCATATATGCATTTCTTAGCTGCGCAGACAATCCTGCATTTCAAGCGCATTCCCTAGCATAATGTGTTCAGTGTTGAAGCAAACTTATTCCCTTAAGTTGGACACCCACTGACCTGATATTGATGACCTATCCTTAGTATGAGTTAGCAATATAAAAGCAGTGGAGCAACCATTTAACATGAGAGAATCCATATCAATTCCTCTTTGCCTTCCCCTCCAGGGGTTTATCACTTGGACTGTATTAGCTTGCTCTTAACTTTAAAGTGTAACCGCCAGTTACATTTTTATTCAATAATAATGTAGAGCAAGTGATTATAATAAACTTTCAAATATATGAGAATTATAAGAGAATTGAAGTTATAAGAGAATTTTGAAAGAAAACCTTTCAAAACCTTCTAGAAGATGTCCCGCCTATGCTGTTTTAAAACCTCACATATAAGAGTGGGAGGGTGGAGCCTACACAGATAGGTACAGGGGTCAGTATGTAATCAGTGTACCTTAGTGTGTAGTCAGTGTACTCACAGTTCATCAGGATGTCAGCTCACTGCTCCTGTCATATTAATCTTCTGCATTCAGATCATGTTGCTCTATTCTGCCTCCTCACAGCTCATCACACGGAGCAGAGCCATGTGGATGCAGGAGATAACATCTCAACAGCAGTTAGCTGAGTGGCTGAGCTCCCTGTGCTGAGGTAATGTGATACATTCACCAGCTGTGGGAACACAGTGTAGGCCACGCCCCCTCCCTTATATGGCCTTATTCTGTGTGAAGACGGATCTCACTGAGAATGAGATTCACACACAGTGCAGTGGGGACACCTTGTGGAAGGTTTATGAATTGTTTTAATTCAAATTTTATTAACAAAGTATATTTAAAAGTTTATTATAATCACTTACTCAACATTAATATTAAATAAAAATGAAAACTGCGGTTACGCTTTAAAGGAGTTCACCACCATAGCAGCTGATAACCCATTCACAGAATAGTTGATACATTTCTGAATGCTCAGGGGCCAAACCCTGGACCCAACCAGACCTGGCTTCAGGTCTCTGAAGTCCTCCATGAAAATTCAATAATTGGCATGATGGGTTAGCCCTATTCATAAATATCTTTAAAACTACAAGGAGAAAATATAAATAATGTAACTATCAAAAGAAAAACTTTATTACCTCGTCCAGATGAAAACTAGAAAGGAAAAATAAAGAATTTATTAGAAAAGTTACCCTCACTCAATGTAATATTAAAATGTTAAGAAATGAAACCTGTACAGCAAAACTCTTAGTAGACCTTTCTCCATTCTGCTGCATAATATATTACAAAATGTGTCTGGTTTTAAAAAATAATAGTTTTCTATTATTTTATGAGCAAATTGTGGGTTAATCCTACAATCCATGAGAAAGTCCTAAAAGGACTGGCAAAAAAAACCCTAAAAGTCCTAAAACCCCTGGCAAAAATTGTGGAATCACCAGGCTTGGAGGATGTCCATTCAGTTTTTTAATTTTGTAGAAAAAAAGCAGATCACAGACATGGCACAACACTAAAATAATTTCAAATGGCAACTTATGGATTTAAGAAACACTAAAAGAAATCTTGAAAAAAAAAATGTGCTAGCCAGTAACTTTTGTAGACCAAGCAGAGGGGAAAATTATGGAATCATTCAATTATGAGGAAAAAATTGTGAAAGCACCCTGTAAATTTTCATTCCCAAAACTAACACCTGCATCAAATTAGATCCGCTTGATAGTCTGCATCTAAAAAGGAGTGATCACACCTTGTAGAGCTGTTGCAGCAAGTTTACTGACATGAGTCATGACTCCAACACGAGACATGTCAATTGAAGAAGACGATTATCAAACTCTTAAAAGAGGGTAAATCAACACACAATGTTGGAAAAGATGTTGGTTGTTCACAGTCAGCTGTGTCTAAAATCTGGTCCAAATACAAACATTGGAAGGTTGAGTCACACAAAACAGTCAAACAAACATGCAAACATACTCTGTTGTAAAAAAAACAGTAAAAAGCAAGTGCTGCTAAAAAAGTAGGAAAAAACAGGGTATTTAGTTGATACGTTTTTTGCAAAAAATGTATACTAAGCCACTCTACCTCGACAAGATAACCCGTATCAAAGCAGTCCCTATCTGATGTATTTAAATACCTGACCATGGTATTGGTACCTATATGAGCAGGATCATGGACTGGCTGTAGAAGACAGCTTTTTATGTGCAGGGCTGAAGGGAAGGGTGGGAGACTCCCTTGTCTTGCAGAAACAAGAAACAAACTAGACAAAAACTAATGAGCGATGCACACACTGAACTAATCTGTAGAACATTGTTCACACCACCACATGGGAAGGTTGTTAAAGGGAAACATACTGGTAGACCGAGGAAGACATCAAAGCATCAAGACCGGAAACTTAAAGCAATATGTCTCCAAAACAGGAAATGCACAACAAAACAAATGAGGAACGAATGGGAGGAAACTGGAGTCAATGTCAGTGACCAAACTGTAAGAAACAGCCTAAAGGAAATGGGATTTACATACAGAAATGCTAAACAAAGGCCATCATTAACACCTAAACAGAAAAATACAAGGTTACAATTTGTTAAGGAAAAGCAATCGTGGACTGTGGATGGCTGGATGAAAGTCATATTCAGTGATGAATAGCGAATCTGCACTGGGCAAGGTGATGATGCTGGAACTTTTGTTTGGTCTCGTTCCAATGGGATTTATAAAGATGACTGCCTGAAGAGAACATGCAAATTTCCATAGTCATTGATGATATGGGGCAGCATGTCAGGTAAAAGCACTGTGGAGATGGCTGTCATTACATCTTCAATAAATGCCCAAGTTTACATTGATGTTTTGGACAGTTTTCTTAGCCCATCAATAGAAAGGATGTTTGGGAATGATGAAATCATTTATTAAGATGCCATAGAGCAAAAACTGTGAAAACATTCCTTGAAAGAAGACACATAAGTCAATGTCACGGCCTGCAAATAGTCCGGATCTCAATCCAATTGAAAATCTTTGGAAGTTGAAGAAAATGGTCCATGACAAGGCTCCAACCTGCAAAGCTGATTTGGCAACAGCAATCAGAGAAAGTTGGAGCCAGATTGATGATGAGTACTGTTTGTCACTCATTAAGTCCATGCCTCAGAGACTGCAAGCTGTTATAAAAGCCAGAGGTGGTGCAACTAAATACTAGTAATGTATTTAAGTGTTGTTTTGTTTGTTTGTGATGATTCCATAATTTTTTCCTCAGAATGGAGTAATTCCATCATTTTTCCCCCTGCTTGGTCTACAAAAGAAATTGTTACTGGCTAGCATTTTCTTCAAGATTTCTTTTAGTGTTTCTTCAAGGCAGAGATTTGCCATTTGAAATGACTTTAGTTTTGTGCCATGTCTGTGATCTGCTTTTTTTTCTACAAAATTAAACATTGAATTGACATCCTCCGAGCCAGGTGATTCCATAATTTTTGCCAGGGGTTGTATGACTGAAGAAAATGTAATACTGGAGACATCTGTGCATTGTAAAATATTTACGGTAATTGTCCATTCAGCCATTTGTATCTCTGTAGCAAAAGTACCCTCAGCCCTGCTCAACACATAGTGTGCTACAATCTAAAAGCTCAGATATGGATAACACATTGAATAAATGGTTGGTTGCCTTTAGCTATGTTGAGTATTATAGCATAGTATTTTTTATAATACAGGGTGGTGCCATTTATATGGATGCACCTAAATAAAATGGGAATGGTTGGTGATATCAACTTCCTGTTTGTGGCACATTAGTATATGGGAGGGGGAAAATCTTTTCCAAATTGGTGGTGACCATGGCCACCATTTTAACATTGGCCATTTTGGATACAACCTTATTTTTTTCAATGGAAAGCGGGTCATGTGACACATCAAACTTATTGAGAATTCATAAGAAAAACAATGGTGTGCTTGGTTTTAATGTAACTTTATTCTTTCAAGAGTTATTTACAAGTTTATGACACTTATAAATGTGTTCAAAGTGCTGCCCATTGTGTTGGATTGTCAATGCAACCCTCTTCTCCTACTTTTGACACACTGATAGCAACACCGCAGAAGAAATGCTAGCACAGGCTTCCAGTATTCATTGTTTCAGATGCTGCACATCTGTATCTTCACAGCATAGACAATTACCTTCAGATAAGTGATGAGGGAAACTTTTTTGTGAATGGTGAAGTTAACAAACAAAACCACCGCTATTGGTCTGACACTAACCCACAGTGAATAGATCCCTCCAAGACTGTTGGAAACACAAAAATGATGGTATGGTGTGGTATATGGGGAACTAAGATAGTGGGGCCATTCTTCATCAATGGAAACCTCAATGCCACTGGATATCTGAATCATGCAGCATATATCGTCCTGCCTCCCCTGCAGCAGCTGTCCCGTGGCCACCATCCGAGCTGCTGTTGGGACTCCCAGGGGATCCGGCTGGTAAGCGGCCTCCAGCAACACTGCCTGTGACTGTCTCCTGTGGCCCCGCTCCTGCCACCAGCTGCCACGTGTGGGGCCTGCTACTGTGGCTCTCCCACCATCGTCATCCCTCCCCCTACAGCGGTGGTCCCGTGGCTGTCATCCAAGCTGCTCCTGGGACTCCCAGCAGGTCCAGCAGGTTAAAGGCCCCCAGCAACACTCAACTGTGACTGTCTTCTGCAGTGCCGCTGTCACCGGCAGGTGCCACGTGTGGGGCCCGCGACCGCACGAGCCTGGCACTAGCTCCATTCCGCCGCCGGCCTACCCAGCTCCACTCCAGTTAATCCTTCAGCCCAGCAACGGTGCACCCACAGCTGTCATTGAGGGCTGCTCCTTTGTCCCCAGACGTGTCAAGCGGACGGGCGGCCTCCCTCAGCACTGCTCCTCTGGATCGTCCTCCACCACGTCCCCACTGCAACCACCGGGTACCAGGAGTGAATCTGAGAATCTGAGGCCCACGAGCCTGCCACCGGCTCCATCCCACTGACGGCCCTCCCAGCACCGCTCCAACAAGTCCTCCCTCCATGCTGCATCACATCCCTGGCTGCACCTCATCTCTGACTACACCTCATCCACAGCTGCACCTTATCCCTGACTTCATCTCATACATGGTTTCATCTCATCCCTGGCTCCATCACGTCCCTGGCTCCGCCACATCCGTGCCTCCATCACGTCCCTGGCTGCATCTCATCCATGCTGCATCTCATCCTGGCTGCATCTCATCCCTGGCTCCATCTCATCCCTGGCTGCATCTCATCCCTGGCTGCACTTCATCCCTGGCTGCATCTCATCCTTAGCATTGCATCTACAACTGAACTGAGGCCGCACTTCATCACCCTGCTTCACCTCATCTCTATGTGCTTTGCATTCATCTGGACTCTGTATGCCTCCATTCGCAACTGAACCCTGGC
Organism: Allobates femoralis; assembly: GCA_033576535.1. NCBI lineage: Eukaryota > Metazoa > Chordata > Amphibia > Anura > Aromobatidae > Allobates > Allobates femoralis. The sequence goes on along the minus strand of JARQOC010000007.1, from coordinate 208,618,421 downwards.
TGCATCTCATCACCCTACTGCATCCCATCCTCATGTACTGTGTATCTGTTTGACTTTATGAGACTTCCTCTGCACTGGACATCCCCGCTGCATCCGTTCTTTGGCTGCATCCCATCCCTACGTGCTTTGCAATTGCCTGAACTTGATTGGTCTTCATCCGCTTTGCATACCCTTCCTGCTGCACCTGTCCCCCCTGTTGCTCTGAACCCCTGTTTCCATCTCATTCCCCCGGCTGCACCTCCTCCTCATGGACGTTTTGCTCCTCCCCGCTGCAGCTGTTGTCCCCCAACCCACTACGCCTGATCCCCAACTGCATCTCATTCCCCTGCTTTACCTCTCATGCCCACTGCACCCTATATCCCTGTCACCTGTATACAATGTTCCCCCTTCTCTTCACTCTCACTCCTATCCTACTCCACTTCCTATTATCCCCCCTATCCCTCCTCCTAACAACATAATAACACTCTCTCCCTCCATCCTACCTAGCCATCTCACCCATTCCTCTGAACTCTTCCTCCACACTCAATCCTTTTTCTCTAAACATGCCCGCCCGCCACATAAGCTCTCCTGCCCTCATCTCCTAACCCTATACCTCCTACTCCTACTTACTGGCGACATTTCCCCTAATCCTGGTCGTCCCCCAACCACATCCCCACAGTCACCTCTAGCCCACACCCACTCCCCACTACTAACACCCGCAAACCCCGCAATTTTACACCCATTCCCCAAGCCGCCCCTCCCCCAATCTCCCTATCCGGTGCACTCTGGAACGCCTGCTTGGTATGCAATAAACTCTCATTCATCAATGATCTCTTCATCTCTAACAAACTCACTTTCCTTGGCATCACCGAAACATGGCTCACCCCCTTTGACACAACCTTCCCCGCCGCCCTCTCCTATGGCGGACTCACCTCTCCCACACCCCCCGCCACAGCAACACCCGCGGCGGAGTTGTTGACCTACTGCTGTCCAACAGCTGCTCTCTTCACCCTAATTACACTGCCCCCCTCTGCCTCCGTCCTTCGAGGTGCGCTCCATGCATATCTTCTCCCCCTGCAGCCTCCAACTGGCTGTCGTCTACCACCCCCCAGGACCCTCCTCCATCTTCTTCGACCACTTCTTCACAACCTGGCTGGCTTTTCCACTTTCTCGCCTCCGACATCCCCACCATCATGATGGGCGACTTCAACATCCCCATTGACACCCTCCACACCGCTGCCTCTAGACTCTTATCTCTAACCTCCTCCTTCAGCCTCTCCCAATGATCCTTCTCCGCCACACACAATGATGGCCACACACTAGACCTCATCTTCACCTGCTTCTGTTACTTCACCGACCTCGCAAACTCACCCCTCCCCCTATCCGACCATAACCTGCTGCCCTTCTCCTCACTTTTCCCCCCTACCACGCTCCCACCTCTCTGGAAACTCCTCACCCCCGCAGAAACCTTAAATTCATTGACTTTCACTCACTCTCAGAGTCCCTCCTCCCTCTCTCAGACTTGGCTTCCTCTCAAGACGCTGACGCAGCTGCCACCCTCTATAACACCAATCTCACCACAGCCCTCGACCAGGCCGTTCCCCTCTCATACAACAAAACCCACGCACACAGACAACCCTGGCTCACCACCCTCACTAAAAAAGTTTGACAGATGTTAAGGGCGGATGAGCGGAGATGGAAGAAATCCCACTCCTCAGCACACTTCCCCTTGTACAAATAGTCCCTCATCGACTTCAAGACTACACTCACTGCCGCAAAACAAGCCTACATCACTTCTCTAATAACCATCCTGTTCTACAACCCCAAGCAATTATTCAAAACTTACAACTCTTTACCCCATCCCCCTGGTCCCCCATCTCCGCGATGACTTAGCCACTTTTTCAAACAGAAGATCGACAAAATCAGAGAAAGCTTCGATCCACAATCCCCTTGCCCCCCTCTATCGCCCAATCCCCTCCATCCAAAAGTAGTTTCTCTTCCATGACAAAAGGTCACCTCTCCTCACTTCTAGCACGATCACACCTCACCACTTGTGCCCTCGACCCACTCCCCTCCCACCTCAACCCTAACCTCACCACAGTCCTCATCCTTGTCCTAACCCATCTCTTCAACATATCACTTAATACTGGGGGTCTTCCCCTCATCCTTTAAACATGTCCTAATCACACCCATCCTCAAAAAACCCTCCGTCAACCCTGCAGCAGTCTCCAACTATCGCCCCATATCGCTCTTCCCTTTCGCCTCAAAATTACTTGAACAACACGTCTACTCCGAACTGTCCTCCCACCTCTCCTCCTGATCCCTCTTTGACCGCCTACAATCTGGTTTCCGGCCCCACCACTCCACTGAAACAGCCCTTATCAAAGTCACCAACAACCTACTGACCGCCAAGAGCAAACAACACTACTCCATCCTCCTCCTTCTCAACCTTTCTGCTGCCTTCGACACAGTCGACTACTCCCTCCTAATTCAAATTTTAGAATCTCTTGGCATCACTGACCTAACCGTCTCCTGGATCTCCTCTTACCTAACAGACCGGACTTTCAGCGCCACTCACTCCCTCACATCCTTCTCGCCCGAGCCTAGGGCCGGCATCACCACCCGCCGTACCTGGACAAGTGCCAGGGCCCTGAGCAGCTGGGGGGCCCACTGGCCATCAGGGACATGCAGCCCTGATGGTCAGGGAGCCATCAGGAAAAGGCAGCCCCGACAAGTGGGGCCCATCAGGAGCAGTCAGCCGGACACTTAGCCAGCGGCTGAGTGCTCCCACAGCTCTGCCAGTGCACATGGCTAATTTGCAAGCGACACAAATTAGCCATGTGCTGGCTCCGGGGAGCAGGGGAGCTTCCTCCTCTGCCAACTGCAGCAGGATGATGAGTCATCTCCCTGTGACCTCACTACGCTGATGCAGCCATACAGGAAGGAAGCACAGACCGGAGGAAGCATCTGTGGAGGACACAGCCCCGGGGGAGCAGAAGGAAGTTGAGTATGATTAATTTTTTTTTTTTGCTGTCTGCAGCACAATGGGGATTAAATATAACAAGATGTGGCCAGGGGACAGATGTAGCAGGAGAAGCACCATATTATACATTATCTGGAGGCTGTTCTGGGCTGTGGAGCTGGTTCTGGGCTGTGGAGGCTGCTGTGGAACATAGAGGCTGTTCTGGCTATGGAGGCTGCTTCTGAGCTATAGAGGCTGCTTCTGGGCTATAGAGGCTGCTTCTGGGCTGTGGAGGCTGCTTCAGGACTGTGGAGGCTGCTTCTGGACTATATGGAAATTGCTGTGGGCTGTGGAGGCTGTGCTGAGCTATATGGAGGCTGCTGCGGGCTATGGAGGTTGTGCTGAGATGTGGAGGCTGGGTTATAGAGGCTGTTCTGGGGTATATAGGCTGCTTCTGAGCTGTGGAGGCTGCTGCTGAACTACAAGAAGGCTGTTGCGGGCTATGGAGGCTGTGCTGAACCATCTGGAGGCTGCTGTGGGCTATGGAGGCTGTGGTAAACTATAGAATGCTGTTCTGGGCTATAGAGGCTGCTTCTGGGCTGTGGAGGCTGTTGTTACTGGGCTATATGGAAGCTGCTTCAGGCTATGGAGGCTGTGCTGAGCCACTTGGAGGCTGCTGCGGCTTGAAGGTGTTCTGGCTATAGAGGCGTTTCTGGCTGTGGAAGGCTGTTGCTGGGACTATATGGAGGCTGCTGTAGGCTATGAGGCTGTCTGGGCTATGGAGGCTGTTCTGGGCTATAGAGGCTGCTTCTGGGCTGTGGAGGCTGTTACTGGACTATATGTAGGTGATGCAGGCTATGGAGCTATATAAAATGGAGGCTGTGCGGTATATAATATTTGGAGCTGTGCTGGGCTATATATAATATATTTATCTGGAGAATGTTGCTGTGCTGTATATAGTATTTGGATGTTGTGCTTGGCTGTATTTATTATTTGGAGGCTGTGCTGGACTGTATATATTATTTGGAGGCTGTTGCTTGGCTGCCACTGCCTTCAAATAATATATACAGCTCAGCAAAGCCTCTAAATATATACAGCCCGCAGCCTCTATATTATATACACAGTCCAGCAACCTCTATATTATATATACAGTCTAGCAGTTTCCATATTATATACACAGCCCAGCAGCCTCCATTTTTTATATATGCAGCCCTGTACAGGCTCAACATTATATGTACAGTCCACCCAGGAGCCTCTATATTATATATCCACAGCCCGCAGTTTTTATATTAAATTCATGAATTGTGGTATGTGTTAAAGGTGCCCACGGAGAATGTTTGGCTGGGGCCCACAAAAAACTGGAGCCGACCCTGCCCTACCCCCTATCTGTTGGAGTTCCACAAGGCTCGGTCCTGCGACCACTACTTTTCTCCATTTACACCCTCAGCCTAGGCCAACTCATTGAGTCCCACTGCAATGCCTGTCCGCCATCTCATCCTTCTTCTCCGCTTGCTTCCTAAAACTGAACATGGACAAAACTGAGTTCATCGTCTTCCCCCCAAGTCACTCTTCCCCCATACCTGACCTATTCATCAGGGTCAACAACTGCTCACTCTCACCCGTCCCCCACGCCAAGTGCCTTGGGGTAATCCTCATCTCTTTCCCCTTTCTTCAAGCCTAACATCCAAGCCCTCACCACCACCTGTCGACTCCAGCTCAAAAAGATTACCTGAATCCGCTCTTTCCTTGACCAAGACACTGCTAAAACACTTGTCCATGCCCTCATCATCTCCCGCCTCGACTACTGCAACCTCCTGGTCACCGGCCACCCCGCTACCTCCCTCACACCTCTCCAAGCAATCCTCAATTCCACTGCCTGACTGATCCACCTGTCTCCCCGCTACTCCCCTGCCTCACCCTCTGCCAAGCCCTTCAATGGCTCCCCACTTCCCAGAGATCCCGGTTCAAAACCCTAACCTTGACATACAAGGCCATACACAACCTGTCCTCTCCATACATCGCCATTCTCGTCTCCCGATACCTTCCCTCACGCAATCTGCGCTCCTCTCAGGAGCTCCTTCTCTTCTCCCCTCGTATTTCCTCCTCCAACAACTGCATACAAGACTTCTCTCGTGCATCCGCCATACTTTGGAACTCTCTCCCCACCACATCAGACTCTCCCCTACCCTGGGCACCTTCAAGAAAAACCTGAAGACCCACCTCTTCCTTCAAGCCTACAACCCACACTGAGACCTAATCTGCTGCACCATTTCACCCTCACCTCTCACCCTCCTACTGTCTCCCCACCCATCCACTATAGACCGTGATCCCTCTTGGACAGGATCCTTTGCCCTACTGTACCTGTATGATTTAATTGTAGTTATTTTACATTCTTGTCCTCGTCTGCCTTTACACATGTAAAGCGCCATGGAACCTAATGGCGCTATAGAAATATATAATGATAATAATAATATTTTCTTTATGAGATGCACATTTTTTCCCTAATTGTGTCTTATAAAGCAAACTTGGCCATATTCTGCATTATGACACATATTTGTATGACAGCGCAAACTGTGCTGTCACTCACCACAGCTCAGTGAAAGATTGCAGAGGGATGGACGTGCGGTGAGCAGGCAATAGAAGCGTGTGGTGGGCAGTCAGGTGAAATAGGTAGTTATGTCAAGCATGCGGGAGGCCAGACATGTAAGGTGGTCAGTCATATCAAGAGTCTGGCATGCCAGCCATGTGAAGCGCGGTCATGTGATTTATGTGGCAGGCCAGCAATGTTAAGTGGGCAGTTATATCAAGAGTGTGGCAGGCCAGCCATGTCAAGCATGCAGCAGGCCATCCATGTAAAATGGGCAGTCATGTCAAGCATTCAGCAGTCCAGCCATATGAAGCAGGTGGTCATGAAAAGCATGCGGCAGGCAAGCCATGTGAAACAGGAGGTCATGTCAACCGATCGGCAAGTCTTCCATTTGAAGCAGACAGTCATATCAAGCATACGACAGGTGCCAGCCATGTAAAGTGGGCTGTGGTGAGCTGTCTTCACCAATTAGCGATATATCCCTAACAAGATTGTGTCTCTGCTATGAAGGATCGTGTGGGCCTTAATAAGGATCTACTCTGTAAACTAGGTGAGCAAAGACACTAAAGGAGAGTTCAATTGCCATCCTAGGAGGTGAAATGAAACCTCAACCCAATCATTCTTCAAAATAAACAGCAATAATAGATGTATTCTGAAGGATGTTGAGGATTGTACTTATATTTAGCATAAACACTCCAGGGATAGACTGTAATGCAAGTGGCTAAAGTGTTTATTGTGAATGTGACAACCACCTCCCTCATCACAATCATGGCTCATGTCACTTCCAATGTGTCACGCCTCCACCTGGTCCTGCTCCTGTAATTACTGCCCCGGCCAGTAGGCACTGCCATATTCCATCTATGAGTGGTGCTAGAGATGCTTCCTTGTCTGGACCTGCTCCTGTAATTCCTGCCCTAGCCACTAGGCACCACCATATTCAATGTATGAGTGATGCTTGTTCATCTGGACCTGCCCTTGTAACTCCTGGCCCAGCCACTAGGCACTGCCATATCCCATCTATAGGTGATGCTAGTGATGTGTATCTGTTGGAACTTCCTTCGTCGACTTCTGCCCCTGTCACTAGGCATCGCTGTGTTCACACTGCAGGTAATGCTGCTGGTGGGGAGATTGCAGTGGATTCTGGAGAGTCCAGGCTCCATGCGTCCACTAGGGTCAGAGTGTCTGGGATCTGTTGTGCTTCTCAGCCTGATTATGTTGGTACATGGGTGGTCCAGATAGGAGTTGATGAACCGATGACTCTGACTATGGGGAGGTACTACTCCCTTTATATACCCTTGGACCCATCTCACAGTTTGCCAGTAATATTCATGGTTTCCCTTGCTAACTTGATATATCATTCTGTCTTGTTGGTTTGACCTTTGCCTGTTTTTGGACTCCTGACTTTGCTATTACCCAGTTTTTACCTTTGCCTTTTCCTGTTTGTCGACCCCCCTGCTCTGGCCTGCTGTTCACCTACAGGCAGCTACCTCCTGGGCTCTACTATAAGTTCAGATCCCTGTATAGGGGTAAAAGGTCTTGAGGTTTCTCGGGGTTCTGCTTTACTAGCAGCTCAGCCAGTTGTAGTCGCTGGTCGTCACACAATGCTGCTGTTGAGTTTACATTTTTAAAATAATATTTTGTTATTTTATTAAATTACTAGCTGTGAGCCCGATGCAAATGCATCGGGTGTCTAGAATATGTTTATTGTTTTTTTAAAGATTTTTAAATAAATAATCGCATCATCAATAGCAATAATATTAGCAATAGTATTATTATTAGCAGTAATAGCAGTATTAATAGCATTATTAGCAGTATTATGAGCATTAATAACAGTATTAAGAGCATATAGAAAGTATAGGGGGACTTGCGGCAGGTGCGGCGGCTGAGGTAGCGACTCGCAATGGCCTCGCGGCCATTGCTCGCGCTACCTCAGTGGTAAATCGCTAAGTTTGTAGCCGAGCCTCTGGTCCTATTTTCGGACAGCGACTCGCAATGGCCGCTTCGCGGCCATTGCTCGCGTGTGGTGACGTCACTTAGTGACAAAGCCACGGCGTTTTCGGGGTCCGACACGAAAATGCCTACGGCAATTATAGAGTAGATATACTGCAGAGTGCCATAACCCCTGACCTGTATATATATATATATATATATATATCTACTCTATAATTGCCGTAGGCAAAATCGTGTCGGACCCCGAAATCGCCGTGGCTTTGTCACTATGTGACGATGGTGCCGGGGGGGGAGTGGAGGGATTGTGTCGGGGGACAGGATGGCAGGTGTGCAGGATGGAGCCGGGGGGCGGGGCAGGATGGAGGCGGAGGGGGGGGCAGGATGGAGGGAGTGGGCAGGATGGAGGCGGAGAAGGATGGTGGCAGGAGGGGTAGGGTTGGATAGTGGGGAGCGGGGCAGGATGGAGTGAGCGGGGCAGGATAGAGCCAGAGGAGCAGGATGGTGGCGGGGGGCAGGATGGAGTGAGCAGGGCAGGATGGAGCGAGCGAGGAAGGATGGAGCCGGAGGAGCAGGATGGGGGGGGGGGCAGGATGGAGCGAGCACACTTGCACACACATGCATCATGTACATAGCACACCTGGACGCACATGCATCATGCACACAGCATACCTTCAAGCACATGTATCATGCACACAGGACACACATACATCATGCACACAGGACACACATACATCATGCACACAGGACACACATACATCATGCACACAGCACACACATACATCATGCACACAGCACACACATACATCATGCACACAGGACACACATACATCATGCACACAGGACACACATACATCATGCACACAGGACACACATACATCATGCACACAGGACACACATACATCATGCACACAGGACACACATACATCATGCACACAGGACACACATACATCATGCACACAGGACACACATACATCATGCACACAGGACACACATACATCATGCACACAGCACACACATGCATCATGCATACAGCACACACATGTATCATGGACACATCACTCACATGCATCATGGACACAGCACACACATGTATCATGGACACATCACACACATGCATCATGCACACAGCACACACATGCATCATGCACACAGCACACACATGCATCATGCACACAGCAGACACATACACCATACACACAGGACACACATACATCATGCACACAGGACACACATACATCATGCACACAGGACACACATACATCATGCACACAGGACACACATACATCATGCACACAGGACACACATGCATCATGCACACAGCACACACATGCATCATGCACACAGCACACACATGCATCATGGACACAGCACACACATGCATCATGGACACATCACACACATGCATCATGGACACAGCACACACATGTATCATGGACACATCACACACATGCATCATGGACACAGCACACACATGCATCATGCACACAGCACACACATGCATCATGGACACAGCACACACATGTATCATGGACACATCACACACATGCATCATGCACACAGCACACACATGCATCATGCACACAGCACACACATGCATCATGCACACAGCAGACACATACACCATACACACAGGACACACATACATCATGCACACAGGACACACATACATCATGCACACAGGACACACATACATCATGCACACAGGACACACATACATCATGCACACAGGACACACATGCATCATGCACACAGGACACACATGCATCATGCACACAGCACACACATGCATCATGCACACAGCACACACATGCATCATGGACACATCACACACATGCATCATGGACACAGCACACACATGTATCATGGACACATCACACACATGCATCATGCACACAGCACACACATGCATCATGCACACAGCAGACACATACACCATGCACACAGGACACACATACATCATGCACACAGGACACACATACATCATGCACACAGGACACACATACATCATGCACACAGGACACACATACATCATGCACACAGGACACACATACATCATGCACACAGGACACACATACATCATGCACACAGCTCTTATACTTGCCGCTCCCGGCGCAGCGCGGCAGGCAGGAAGCGGCGGCTCCTTCTGCACAGCCGCTCCCCCTGGCATGGACGGTTGGATGGTGCGGCCCTGGGCAGCGGGAGCAAGGGGGGCCCCGCGAGAAGCAGAGAGGGCAGGAGGACCGGGGGGAGCGCGGGCAGGAGACGGGAGGACCCAGGGGGGCGCGGGCATGACACGGGCACTGGGGCACAGGGGCACAGGGGCACAGGCTCCGGAGCACTGTGTCAGCATGTGCTGACAGCAGCTGCTCTGGAGCGGGATCACAGGGGCACAGGGGCACAGGGGCACTGGGGCACAGGGGCACTGGGGCACAGGGGCACTGGGCACAGGGGCACTGGGGCACAGGGGCACAGGCTCCGGAGCACTGTGTCAGCATGTGCTGACAGCAGCTGCTCCGGAGCGGGATGACAGGGGCACAGGGGCACAGGCTCCGGAGCACTGTGTCAGCATGTGCTGACAGCAGCTGCTCCGGAGCGGGATGACAGCGGCGAGGGGTCGCAATGCCGCTACGCGGGCAATGCCTCGCACGGGTGACGTCACATAGTGACATAGCCACGGCGTGCCGGGGTCCGACACGAAAATGTCTACGGCAATTATAGAGTAGATTTGGCTTAAAATATTTATTTTCTTATTTTTCCTCCTAGAAAACCTATCTGGGTCTTATAATCAGCTGCATCTTATAAATTGAAAAATACATTATTTAAATGCCATAATCAATGGTACAAACAGATAAAAAGTGTAATAAAATGTGTGCACCACTTCTGCACTTTTGATCCACTCCTGATTGTCCTGATTTTGTCTTAAAAATACGTACGTGACTGTGGCCTTACAGAGATGACACACACATAAAGCTGAATACATTCTGAGTAATATTCAGATTAAAAAAAAACATGAAACAGTTGTGAATACTAAAAAACTAAGAAACCATTTCTTATGTCTAGGGTCTGAACTATAATTACTTCAATGTTAAATGTTTCCAAAAAAAAAACTAATTCCCTAAAATTATTGTACACATCTTCATCTGCATGCTACAGTAGACCAGAAATGTAGAATAATATCTAAACCTATATTATAATAAGAAATACAGTATCTTGATTTTTCAATATAATAATAATAGAGAAAACTCTTTGTTCTACTATGAACATAAAATATTACACTAAATTACATTAATTCCTAAGTTCAATGAAAATAAGAAATGATTCTGTAAGATTTAATCTTATATAAACATTTCTATACCTTTAAAATAACCAATATAATCAACATAATTTCAAGTAAAAGAACTGGTAATAACATCCCTTCTAGTAAAGAATTGGTGATATAAATAATAAGCTTTCTGCATATACTTGATCTTGAATATTGAGAAATATCTCTTACTATCCATTAAAATAAAACTTCCAAATATTGACATCAACATACCTGAAATAAAGCAGAAAGGAGGACCAAAGTGCATAGAGCCCACAAGTTAGTCATTTCATGAATTGTTCAAACACAACTTGAGTGTTCTCTAAGTGACACATTAGTAGCTGTTTTCAGACCCAAGGAATTGCTTGGGGAAAGTCTTATGGTTATTGGTTGATATGGGCCAATCCCGAATTATAGCACACTGTAAGAAGATATCGGGTGGAGGACACAATCCCTCCCAAAAATGAAAATCTATCTGACTTTTTGTTTCTAAGAGAAAACAAACTCATAAGAGATGGTAAAATTCTCATTGTCTTCAGAGGTGTTGTAATGAAAGGAATATGAATTATTAGTTGTCAAATACAAAAGGACTGTGAAGAATAAGGTCGAAATTCACGAGAGGGCAGAGGTTAGAGACGAGAAGATTCCCAGCGGCGGTAGATACTATACAGCAGAAGGAAGTGAAATAAGAACTTTGTGTTATGAGATGTTGACAGTGATCTCATTTCTACAGAGGAATGAGGAGAATGACCTGGGTAATTTACAGCATAGGGGACATGATCTGATATTTTTCATTTTATCTTCTGCAAATGAATTTCATTATTCTATGACAATCAAAGTACATGAAATATATAGCTTTGCATTCCTATTCCGCCATTGATACGTTTAAGGATCTCTCTTCTTTTTTTATGAAATGTAATGTGTTTCTTATTGTAACATAAGAAAATTGAGATGAGCAACATGTGCCCAGGAAACTCCACTTATTATACTCATGAATACCTCTGGACTACATTCTAGAAGATAAAAGGGGTCCTGGACAAAGATACAAGTTAATTTAATGTTATTATGTATTTTTATATACTTTAATGCTATGGTTTTTTTTATTGGGTCATGTCTCTATGCATTGATTGATTTTGTGGGCGGATATTCAAACCTGGCTAGTTATCTTTTGTATGTCCTAGAGAAAGCCTTTGCAGGTCAAAACGTTGTGTCCCTTGTATATAGCAAAATAAAAGAAATTATTGGAATATCACTTGTTTGGATAATGTCTGATACTTTTTGGCTCTATAGCATTTCCAAAGGGATTCCTTGGTTGTCTGGACTTTACATTCCTCTGAGGGAGAGTGCTGCAACCCAATCTATGATAGCTATGACATTTTTCTCATACATTTCAGAACAGGAGATCTGCCTGGTAATCAGTTATGAATCCACATCTTACCGTACATACTGTAATATATGTGGATCTCCAAGGCTGTGGAGTCTAAAGGGTGGGCAGGGAGATAAACAAGAAAAATGGCGCAGATCTAAGTGCAGTGTGTTTGGATCTATTATGCGGTGTAAATAAATCTTATTGCTCACCTTATAGATGTCTGGTCTCTTGCTTATCTGACCATGCTTGGTCTAATAATTATAGTCCGGCGATATGGTATGCAGCACCGTCCCGGATCATTCGGATCACAATGCCAGTGTGACCGTAACAGAAGGGAGGATTTCAGATAACATCCGGAAAAATGTAGGTCGCTCCTACAGTGATGGAATACGGCCTTCTTCCTATTTTTCAAAGATTTATTCAAGAACAATAATTTAACAACATAAAAAATTTAGATGCATAAAAAAAGGGGGGGTCATACAACGCGTTTCAGCTGAATATTTTGTACACACAGACTTCCTCAGGTATGTCAGAGTAACATAGAGTAAATGGACATTATATACATATATTTGTCAAGTAATCATCTGGTCTATTCAAGTGATTTACCTTAATTGTTTAGAGATGTTACACCCTCTTGGAGAAGTGCTCTTCACTTCAATGTGTGTGGCTAATTAGCTCAGAGGTGGAGATGTATGTATGTAGTCTACTTACATAATCGGGAGTTGGGCACTGTAGCCCAATCCCAGACTCCTTTGCGCGACTGCGAGTGATGACGCGCAGCGTCATCACGAGCCGCAGCCGCTCTACAGTTAAAAAAAAAAAAATCCTCACCTCTCCCCGAGCCCCGGAGTCTCCCGCCGTCTTCCGCCGTCTTCCGCTAGGCTCCCGGTGGCTCTGCAGGCTCCCGGTGCCTGCAGTGGTCTTCTATCTACTGCACTCAAGGACCTGTGGTGATGTCAGAGTCACGTGACACCAGCTTACTCCAGGCAAATCGCAGGTCACGTGACTCTGACATCACCACAGGTCCTTGAGTGCAGTAGATAGAAGACCACTGCAGGCACCGGGAGCCTGCACAGCCACCGGGAGCCTAGCGGGAGACGGCGGGAGACTCCGGGGGCTCGGGGAGAGGTGAGCATAATCTTTTTTTTATTTTTTTTAACCCCTGCCTTGCAGGAGCACCACCACAGACACCTGTATATTCTGCCACCACACAGATGCCTGTATACTATCCCACCACACAGACACCTGTATACTATGCCACCACACAGACGCCTGTATACTATGCCACCACACAGACGCCTGTATACTCTGCCAACACACACACGCCTGTATACTCTGCCGCCACCACAGCACCTGTATACTCTGCCGCCACCACCACACACGCCTGTATACTCTGCCGCCACCACACAGACGCCTGTATACTATGCCACCACACAGACGCCTGTATACTCTGCCAACACACACACGCCTGTATACTCTGCCGCCACCACAGACACCTGTATACTCTGCCGCCACCACCACACACGCCTGTATACTCTGCCGCCACCACACCCGCCCGTACACTCTGCCACCACCACACACGCCTGTACACTCTGCCACCACACACACGCCTGTACACTCTGCCGCCACCACCACACCTGCCTGTATACTCTGCCGCCACCAGCACAGACGCCTGTATACTCTGCCGCCACCAGCACAGACGCCTGTATACTCTGCCGCCACCACACATGCCTGTATACTCTGCCGCCACCACACCCGCCTGTATACTCTGCCGCCACCAGCACAGACGCCTGTATACTCTGCCACCACCACAGACGCCTGTATACTCTGCCGCCACCACCACACCCGCCTGTATACTCTGCCGCCACCAGCACAGACGCCTGTATACTCTGCCGCCACCAGCACAGACGCCTGTATACTCTGCCACCACCACACACGCCTGTACACTCTGCCACCACCACACACGCCTCTACACTCTGCCGCCACCACACACGCCTGTACACTCTGCCGCCACCACACACGCCTCTACACTCTGCCGCCACCAGCACAGACGCCTGTATACTCTGCCGCCACCAGCACAGACGCCTGTATACTCTGCCGCCACCAGCACAGACGCCTGTATACTCTGCCACCACCACACATGCCTGTACACTCTGCCACCACCACACACGCCTGTACACTCTGCCACCACCACACACGCCTGTACACTCTGCCGCCACCACACACGCCTGTACACTCTGCCGCCACCACACACGCCTGTACACTCTGCCGCCACCACCACAGAAGCCTCTATACTCTGCCGCCACCAGCACAGACGCCTGTATACTCTGCCGCCACCAGCACAGACGCCTGTATACTCTGCCGCCACCACACATGCCTGTATACTCTGCCGCCACCACACCCGCCTGTATACTCTGCCGCCACCAGCACAGACGCCTGTATACTCTGCCACCACCACAGACGCCTGTATACTCTGCCGCCACCACCACACCCGCCTGTATACTCTGCCGCCACCAGCACAGACGCCTGTATACTCTGCCGCCACCAGCACAGACGCCTGTATACTCTGCCACCACCACACACGCCTGTACACTCTGCCACCACCACACACGCCTCTACACTCTGCCGCCACCACACACGCCTGTACACTCTGCCGCCACCACACACGCCTCTACACTCTGCCGCCACCAGCACAGACGCCTGTATACTCTGCCGCCACCACCACAGACGCCTGTATACTCTGCCGCCACCAGCACAGACGCCTGTATACTCTGCCACCACCACACATGCCTGTACACTCTGCCACCACCACACACGCCTGTACACTCTGCCACCACCACACACGCCTGTACACTCTGCCGCCACCACACACGCCTGTACACTCTGCCGCCACCACACACGCCTGTACACTCTGCCGCCACCACCACAGATGCCTCTATACTCTGCCGCCACCAGCACAGACGCCTGTATACTCTGCCGCCACCAGCACAGACGCCTGTATACTCTGCCGCCACCACACATGCCTCTACACTCTGCCGCCACCACACACGCCTGTACACTCTGCCGCCACCACACACGCCTGTACACTCTGCCACCACCACACACGCCTGTATACTCTGCCGCCACCAGCACAGACGCCTGTATACTCTGCCGCCACCACACATGCCTGTACACTCTGCCGCCACCACACACGCCTGTACACTCTGCCACCACCACACACGCCTGTATACTCTGCCACCACCACACACGCCTGTACATTCTGCCGCCACCACACACGCCTGTACACTCTGCCGCCACCACCACAGATGCCTCTATACTCTGCCGCCACCAGCACAGACGCCTGTATACTCTGCCGCCACCAGCACAGACGCCTGTATACTCTGCCGCCACCAGCACAGACGCCTGTATACTCTGCCGCCACCAGCACAGACGCCTGTATACTCTGCCGCCACCAGCACAGACGCCTGTATACTCTGCCGCCACCAGCACAGACGCCTGTATACTCTGCCGCCACCAGCACAGAAGCCTGTATACTCTGCCGCCACCAGCACAGACGCCTCTATACTCTGCCGCCACCACCACAGATGCCTGTATACTCTGCCCCCACCACCACACACGCCTGTATACTCTGCCCCCACCACCACACACGCCTGTATACTCTGCCGCCACCACCACAGACACCTGTATACTCTGCCACCACACAGATGCCTGTATACTATGCCACCACAGACACCTATATACTCTGCCAACACCACCACACACGCCTGTATACTCTGCTACCCACAGAGCCGCCTGTATACTCTGCTACCCACAGAGCCCCCTGTATACTCTGCTACCCACTGACCCGCCTGTATACACACAATTCATTTCACCCTGCTCCCGATGCAATTGCATCGGGCCTTTTTACTAGTATATTATAATCTCCACTCTTATAATTTTCCTTATTCATAAACAATCATTTTTTTACAAATGTGTACCGTATATACTCGTGTATAAGCCGACCCGTGTATAAGCCGACCCCCCTACTTTTGCCCCAAAAATCTGGAAAAACCTATTGACTCGTGTATAAGCCGAGGGTGGACCCCGGCACAGGTATACAGCCCCCAGCAGTGTGGTATACAGGCCCCCAGTGGTAGTATACAGCAGCCCCAGTGGTAGTATACAGATTCCCCAGCAGCCCCAGTGATAGTATACAGATTCCCCAGCAGCCCCAGTGGTAGTATACAGGAGCCCCAGCAGCCCCAGTGGTAGTATACAGATTCCCCAGCAGCCCCAGTGGTAGTATACAGGAGCCCCAGCAGCCCCAGTGGTAGTATGCAGGAGCCCCAGCAGCCCCAGTGGTAGTATACAGGAGCCCCAGCAGCCCCAGTGGTAGTATACAGCAGCCCCAGTGGTAGTATACAGGAGCCCCAGCAGCCCCAGTGGTAGTATACAGCAGCCCCAGTGGTATACAGCAGGCCCCCAGGGGTACATATAGCAGCCCCAAGGGGGTACCCAGCAGCCCCCTGGGGGTACCAACAGCCCCCTGGGGGTACCAACAGCCCCCAGGGGGTACCCAGCAGCCCCCAGGGGGTACCCAGCAGCCCCCTGGGGGTACCAACAGCCCCCAGGGGGTACCAACAGCCCCCAGGGGGGACCAACAGCCCCCAGGGGGTACCCAGCAGCCCTCAGGGGGTACCCAGCAGCCCCCTGGGGGTACCAACAGCCCCCAAAAGCTGGCACTGTCCCCCCTTGTAAGGCCTCCCCCCGCTGCTTATACATTACCATCCCGGTGTTCTGATCGGCGCCGCTCCTCGGTGCTGCGTCTTCATCCTCCCGTCCGCGCTGGCTGCATCCAGGATCTCCGGCGGTCGCGCGATGACGTCATATCGCTGCGACAGCCGGAGAACCCGGATGCAGCCAGCGCGGACGGGAGGATGAAGACGCAGCACCGAGGAGCGGCGCCGATCAGAACACCGGGATGGTAATGTATAAGCAGCGGGGGGGGGGGCCCTTACAAGGGGGGACAGTGCCAGCTTTTGGGGGGCCATATGCACTGCTTCCCCCTGCCGCTGATTGACAGGGGGAAGCAGTGCATATATAATGAGCGGCCCCACGTGACGGGGCCGCTCATACAGCAGCCCCCCCCGCCTCCTCCAGCCTCCACAGCCCCCGGGACACAGCCCCCCCGTATATGACCCGTGTATAAGCCGAGGGGGGGACTTTTCAGCCCAAATTTTGGGCTGAAAAACTCGGCTTATACACGAGTATATACGGTATATGTTCTTTTTTTGCAGATTATTTTTCCAAGGAAGAACAGCCTTATTCAAAAAAGAAAAAGATTCAACAGCATATATATATATATATATATATATATATATATATATATATATATATATACTGTCTATTAGTTTGCAGTGTATAAAAACATCTTTGAACCTCCTACTTCATCTTTCTAACATTACCTAAAATTAATATGTTAAAAAAACATACAACTTTTTATCTAGTAAATATCTTAAAAAATCCTGTATGTGCTAAACCCACAATTCTCATTTTTGTTCATTAGAATCCTATTTTTCCTGAATTAAATTGATGTCATATATTCTATTATTTGATATCTTTTTGTTATTGATAACTTTTACAATATCATTTTCCTGTGTATATAAAATAAAAAAATATAAAAATATTTATCTCATTATTTCCACTTTACTTTCATGTGGATATATTTCCTATTCTTTATAGTAATCAGTCTATGGACTCATACTCACAGGGAGTTAGTTCTAATTCACTATTTCTATGTTAGCCCTTCTCCTAAGGTGTGTTCCACAGACATCTCCTATACTTGCTGGAAATCAAATGTGGATTAAAAGAATTTATGATCCCAAAGTGAAATGAAACCTAAAATAACAGTTTGGAAATTGTGGCGGCAATTATTTCTTCATTTCCTTGTGGGGGTCTCAGATCCTAAACTATGGATCTTTGATCATTATCAAATATACAGTAGGATTCAAGAGATCCAATTCGTTCCCATACGATATCCCAATTATACCAGCTTCTCCCGTGTTGTACCGATGAGAGCGGAACAGTCTATTTCGGCTGGACTTTCCTCGATTCTATTCTACTCTACAAGCCTACTCTCAATTACCATAGGGGACTATATATAATATAATCTCCCTAAGTGGTTGTAGAGCCCACTGGGACGGGGGTACTCAGTACCGGACTGGGTCTGCTACTGGGGAAGTCACGGGTGGTCCTGGTCCGGACCGTGTCCCAGGCCCTGGCAATAATAAGGGATATTTACAGGGGATAATGTCAGTCGTGACGCCACCCACAGTGTGTGGCCAGTATTGGGGCCACCGCTGCCTCAGAACCTCCGGGGATGATGTGATGGCAGCTAAGATGGAATAGTTCTCCGTGGGTAGAACTGGGTTCCCCGGGGCAGTGTTGGTAAAGTCTATTGTGTAGTGTACATGCCTGGTGCTGAGTGTAGTACACTTACTGTCCAGATACTGCAGGAATCCTCCTTCAGCGATGGAGCCTGTAAGCTGTGGCTCTCCAGGTGGGGATCTACTGCAAATCTATATGGAGGGAGTCGTGTTCAGGCAAAGATAGGCAAGGGAGTCAGATTCAGGGTTCACCGTGTTTACTTCTCAAAGTTCTCAAGTACAGTTCACAAGTTACAGCCTTTACACGGGCACACTTTCCCATCCAGGTCTCCTTACTCCCTGCAGCCAGGTTACATCCTCTATGACCCCTCACTCTGTCTCTTTGTCCTCTCCAGGCTTTCTGTTCTCTCTCTGGGTCACTTAGTGTGCGTCTCCGGACAGTATGGCGGTGACTCGGGCCCCTGTGGGTCCTCCAGGTTGTCACTGAGCTCCCTGTCCTTGGGGGTAGGGACCCTAACGTGTATCTGTGGTCCCTCGTCGGTTGTCTGGCGATGCCGGGTAAATCTGCGGTCCCCTCTAGAGCTGACACTCTACTTTAGCCTAGCCTCCAGCAGTCCTCCCGTGTGAGGTACTACCAGGCTCTCTCTACTGTTTCTTCAGATATCATAGGAGGGCTACTCCGCCTGCAGTCTGCCGTCTCAGCCGTAGTTCTAGGGCCCAGTATCACCGTCCCTCTCTTCCCTCACACTCCTGGGGTGCTGGCTCCGGACGTGCTTTCTCTCTGCAGCTCGCACTCGCTCTTACAGATTCTGCGCTCCTTCCACCCCACTCTTCCAGGACATGTGATTCTGTCTTTGCTGCTCAGCCTACACCGGTCTACTGCTGTCTTTTGGCCTGTGCCGTGCTCCTCAGCCTGCTGCTGGTCTGTGTCTTTGCTGCTCGGCACCCTGGGCCTACTGACTCCTTTCTCCTCCCCCTGCTCTATATCTACCCTCTGTCACCTGACTACATGTTTGCCCACCCACTGTCTCTAAACTCACCACCCCTTGCCTGCCTAGAGTTCCCAGGCTCCGGGTTGGGTGCTGTCCTCTACTGTTACGTGGGTTGTGTGGGCTGTGAGGGTGTTGGTGTTCAACTGTCGCCCTACCTTCCTGGCTGCAGTTCCCTTTGTGGCCTCCTGAACGCAGGGGCGCCACATTGTCTCTCTTTCTTATCCTGGACAACCTCCCAGGGGGAAGAATAATATCGTATCTATGGTTTTGATTATCTATTATTAACATTTTTCAAGGAAGTGATATCTATTCATTCTTACTCAGATTTGTAATCCATCAAGAGTTCCTCATGTCTCTCATTGGTTAATGAAGAGAAATAGGGAATCACTCATGTATCTATATGTTTTCCAACTTATCGTTGAGACCGTCCGGATACAAACTCCGCATTTTATAAATCCAAAAAGCTTCTTGTTTATTAAGTTGCTATATTCTATTCGGGACATTTGGTATATGTTCTACTGGTGTTCTAAGAATTTTGAATCTTTTCCCATGGGTAGGTGACAAGTGGCGTGATAGACCATGTGTCATCAACCCTATTTTTGCATTATGTCTATGACCATTAAGTTGGGTCCAGACCTTTTGAGTGGTGCGCCCGACATATTGGAGACTACATTCGCATGTGATAACATATATAACAATTCTAGTGTCACATGTTAGGTGGTCTCCAATTGTTATTGTTTCTCCTGTACTGTTTGATACAATAGTTTTTTGTCCATGTCTTATATTTTTGCAACAGTGAAATTTTTTATGTCCACACTTGTAGACTCCTAATGATTGGTGATGTTCATTCATTTTTGGGATATTGTTTGGTATACATTTTTTAAGACTACTGGGGGCCACAATATTCCTTATTGTTCGACCTCTTCTGAATGTCAGACCTGTTTTTTTGGGAATTATAATCCGTAAGAGAGGATCTTGTAATAAAATGTGCCATTACTTTTGTAATGTAGCTCTAAGGCCCCTTTCACATCAGCGTTTTTTTTAAATCGCGGCAGATGCGGTGAAAAAACCGCATCTGCCGCGAATACCGCATACCGGCAGCACTTGCGGCACGGTTGCAGCACGGTTGTGGCAAGCCCCATACAATGTATAGGCGGGCTTGCGGCAGGTGCGGCAAGTGCGGTTTTGGCACTTGCGGCAGGTGTGGCGGTGGGAAAAAAACGTGGTCAGCCGCGTTTTTTCGCGGCCGCACCTGTCGCAAGTGCCAAAACCGCACTTGCCGCACCTGCCGCAAGCCCGCCTATACATTGTATGGGGCTTGCCGCAACCGTGCCGCAACCATGCCGCAAGTGCAGCCGGTATGCGGTAATCGCGGGAGATGCAGTTTTTTCACCGCATCTGCCGCGATTTCAAATAAACGCTAGTGTGAAAGCACCCTAATTTGTCCTTTGTCCCTATTATAAGTGGTAATAAAATTATGATGCCATTTTTCTGCATTTTTCTTTTCTTCTTTTTTCATGGATTTTTTTCCTTTTAAACAGTCTTCCTGTGTTTTTCTCAAATTGATTCCATAAGCCTCCTTCACTAGTTTTTTGGGGTAACCTTTTTCTAGAAACCTGCTAGTGATAATCTGTTATTGTTCAATATAGGTATACTGTAGTTCTCCTTCAAAATCAAAGAAATTATGTTCCAGAATGAATTTCAATCCCAGAAAAATGAATTCTATTTGTTCTTCGGGCATTGTATTACTTTTTTTTAAGAAAATATTGCACTGCATAAATCCCTAGCCCGTGTTCTATATCGGAATACTTTCGACGATCTCACCTTCCGACGATCTGCCAGTTGAGCGGCTCCGTTCTACCAGCTTAGCAGTGACTTCCTGCTTTGTTCTCGGCTATCGGGTCATGTTACTGGAGCGCATCATGTGACTGGATGTCATCACTGTGCGCTCCTGATGGCCGGGACCAACGCAGAAACTCACTGCTCAGCTGGCAATACGGAGCCGCTCAGCTGGCAGATCATCGGAAGGTGAGTAATGTTTTTTTATCTTACTATGTGCACGCCAGCAGTGGGGCTCTAAACAGTGATGGGGCAAGTGTGCAGGCACAGGGGGCAAGTGTGCAACCACAGGAGACAAGTGTGCAGCCACATGGGCTGTGTGAAGACAGGGGCAATGCAGAGGGGCAAGTGTGCAGCCACAGGGCAAGTGCAGCACAGGAGCAAGTGTGCAGGCACAGGGGGCAAGTGTGCAGACACAGGGGGCTGTGTGCAGGCACAGGGGCAAGTGTGCAGGCACAGGGGCAAGTGTGCAGGCAAAGGGGCTGTGTGCAGGCACAGGGGGAAGTGTGCCAGCACAGGGGCAAGTGTGCCAGCACAGGGGCAAGTGTGCCAGCACAGGGGCAAGTGTGCCAGCACTGGGGACGTGTGCCAGCACTGGGGGACATGTGCCAGCACTGGGGGACGTGTGCCAGCAATGGGGAACGTGTGCCAGCACAAGGGGGCTATATCCAATATAAGGGGGCCATATCCAGATTAAGGGGGCCATATCTAGGATAGGCACCATATACCAGGCACCATATACCAGGATGAGGCACCATATACCAGGATGAGGGGGCTATGAGGGACATATACCTTATATGATTTGTAAGATGAACACTGATATTATAAGACGGACCCCATTTAACATTAAAAATAATTTTTTTCTTTTTTCCTTCACCAACTTTGGGGGTGCGTCTTATAATCCGGTGCATCTTATAAAGCGAAAAATACAGTAATTAATGAGTGGATATCAAAGAATACTCACAGTATAACAAATCTCTATTTACCAAACCTCTTTGCATAATGCTTTATAGGAGACTTGGAAATCTGCAGTCTGTATACACTTTCAGAATAATTAAATCTCTATAAGATATGTAATACTCTATTTGTTATATTCTGTTAGTATAATCAAATCTTTATGGATATACACAAGTGGATAGATATAGGGATGGGCGAATCTACTCGCTAGGACTCGTTACTCGGCGAGTAGTAAGGGACTCGCAGGACTCGGTACTCTGCGAGTTTCCCAGCGTTTACTCGCACGAGTCCAATGCAAATCAATAGCAAACGCTGACAAAACTAGGATTGCCATTGTTTGCATTAGACTCAGCTACTGTGCCAGTGATAGCAGGGAAACTCTCAAATAACTGCTGTTACATTGCGAGCCGAGTCCAGCTGTCTTCTCTGTGCAGCTCCAGGGTCCTAGAGCCTGCCTGCTCACAGAGATGATGTAGCAGTGCTGAGATTGTTCTCAGTCTGCTCATTCCCTGTGCATAGACATCTATATCTATGCACAGGGGATGTAGCAGAGAGGACATCGCGTTTTGGACTACGTCGGACGGAAGAGGATTTTTTTAATTAAAGATGGAGTCCCTAATGGCTTTTTTTTTTTATTTCTAATAAAAATGTTTCTCTCTGTTGTGTTTTTTTAACCCTTTATTGGAGATTCTTAGTGGCTGGGTCAAACGTGGCCTGACATTAAGAATCTCGGGCTTAATACCAGCTTGTATAACAAAGCTGGTATTAACCACTTTATTACTCAGCGTGCCACCGCCACCAGGGCTGCTGGAAGAGCGGGGTTCAGCGCCAGAGGATGGCGCTTCAATGAACGCACCATCTTCTGGGGCGCTGCGGGCTGCAATTTGCAGCGGGGGGTGCCCAGAAAGCTTGGGCATCCCTGAGCTGCGGATTCCAGCCCCCAGCTGCTTAGCTGTACCTGGCTAGACATAGAAATTGCGCGGAGCCCCACACATTTTTTTTTTATTATTTCATGAATTTCAGAGTCAGAGTCTCAGAGTCAGAGTCTCAGAGTCAGAGTCTCAGAGTCTCAGAGTCAGAGTCTCAGAGTCTCAGAGTCAGAGTCTCAGGGTCAGAGTCTCAGAGTCTCAGAGTCAGCATGACCAGAGCTTACATAGCCCACTGGGAACGCGATCTGGGGTACAAGTTTTCACCGTCGCAAATACGACATATTTATAGATATTCACATGGCCCCTCTCAATGTGTGAGAGCTCAGGAGGCCTCTTTCAAAATAGTCACGAGATGGCACATTACCCCGGATCGTGTTCGGCAATGGAATGCGGATCTCACGAGTGGTTGCTGGAGATGTGGAGCAGAGACAGCTGACTACTACCATATATGGTGGAACTGTCCGGACTTGCAGACATTTTGGAAGACGGTCGAGAGATTTATTCAAACTATAATAGGGAGACCTCTTCATCTAACACCGGAAATGGCACTATTACATATTCCAACCTGGCCCAACATTAAAACGGGGTCGCTTCTAGCTCAATATATACTCACAGCGGCGAAGCTATTGATACCGCTGTATTGGAAAACCCCGAACATACCCACACTGCCTCAACTGATGGAAAAAACCCACTCCCTCTATCAAGTAGCTGAAATTGCAGCTTTGGTAAACAATAATAAAACTGCCCACTTATTAACCTGGCAACCTTGGTTGGATTACCGCCACCTTGAAAACATAAGAAACCACTAAAAAGATGCAAGATAGACCCTGACCAGCTGTGAATGGACAAGTCCTGTACCTCCCCCCCCTCTTCCTTGTCCTCTTTATTCCGCCTTCTCCATCCTTCCTTCGTGTTTTTACCTTCTGCCCTTCTTTCCCTCTCACTACCTCCCCACCACATTGTTTTGCCTAATTACACTTTACTATTGTAATATTGGGTCAAGGACCCTCACCTGCAATATATGCTAATAACTACGCCAAAGATGTAGACCTACGGGACTCGAATTAATACATTATCTTGGCTGTAAAGTAAGTTCTTGACCACCTCACCTTGTTAATCTTTCTGTATTATCTTGCATTGAAAATTCATAATAAAAAGAATTTTGAAAAGAAAAGAAAAGAGTCTCAGAGTCAGAGTCTCAGAGTCAGAGTCTCAGAGTCTCAGAGTCAGAGTCTCAGAGTCAGAGTCTCAGAGTCTCAGAGTCAGAGTCTCAGAGTCAGAGTCTCAGAGTCTCAGAGTCAGAGTCTCAGAGTCTCAGAGTCTCAGAGTCAGAGTCTCAGAGTCTCAGAGTCTCAGAGTCAGAGTCAGAGTCTCAGAGTCAGAGTCTCAGAGTCTCAGAGTCAGAGTCTCAGAGTCAGACTCAGAGTCTCAGAGTCAGAGTCTCAGAGTCAGAGTCTCAGAGTCAGAGTCAGAGTCTCAGAGTCAGAGTCTCAGAGTCAGAGTCTCAGATTCAGAGTCTCACCCTCAGAGCCAGAGTCAGAGTCTCAGAGTCAGAGTCAGAGTCTCAGAGTCAGAGTCTCAGAGTCAGAGTCAGAGTCAGAGTCTCAGAGTCTCAGAGTCAGAGTCTCAGAGTCAGAGTCTCAGAGTCAGAGTCTCAGAGTCAGAGTCTCAGAGTCAGAGTCAGAGTCTCAGAGTCAGAGTCTCAGAGTCAGAGTCTGAGAGTCTCAGAGTCTCAGAGTCAGAGTCTCAGAGTCAGAGTCTCAGAGTCAGAGTCAGAGTCTCAGTCAGAGTCAGAGTCTCAGAGTCAGAGTCTCAGAGTCAGAGTCTCAGAGTCAGAGTCTCAGAGTCAGAGTCAGAGTCTCAGAGTCAGAGTCTCAGAGTCAGAGTCAGAGTCTCAGAGTCTCAGAGTCAGAGTCAGAGTCTCAGAGTCAGAGTCTCAGAGTCAGAGTCTCAGATTCAGAGTCTCACCCTCAGAGCCAGAGTCAGAGTCTTAGAGTCAGAGTCTCAGAGTCAGAGTCTCAGAGTCAGAGTCTCAGATTCAGAGTCTCACCCTCAGAGCCAGAGTCAGAGTCTCAGAGTCAGAGTCTCAGAGTCAGAGTCTCAGAGTCAGAATCTCAGAATTTCATGAAATAATTTAAAAAAAATGCGTGGGGCTCCGCGCAATTTCTATGTCTAGCTAGGTACAGCTAAGCAGCTGGGGGCTGGAATCCGCAGCGCAGGGATGCCCAAGCTTTCTGGGCACCCCCCGCTGCAAATTGCAGCCCGCAGCCGCCCCAGAAGATGGCGCGTTCATTGAAGCGCCATCCTCTGGCGCTGAACCCCGCTCTTCCAGCGGCCCTGGTGGCCGTGGCACGCTGGGTAATAAAGAGGTTAGGGCCAGCTTTGTATTATCAGCTGGCCCTAAGCCCGAAATTTATGGCGGTCACGCCAATATTAGACATGACCGCCATGAATTTCTATTAAATTGTTTAAAAAAAAACACAACACAGAGAAAAATTTTTATTAGAAATAAAAAAAAAAAGCCATTAGAGACTCCATCTTTAATTAAAAAAATCCTCTTTCGTCCGACGCAGTCCAAAACGCGATGTCCTCTCTGCTACATCCCCTGTGCATAGATATAGATGTCTATGCACAGGGAATGAGCAGACTGAGAACAATCTCAGCTCTGCTACATCAGGCAGCAGGCAGGCTCTAGGACCCTGGAGCTGTGGCAGCCAGCACACTGAGCAGACAGGACTCTTATCTGTGCGAGTTTCCCAGCGATTACAGTTGCAAAGTAAACGAGTCCAATGCAAATAAATGACAAAACTAGGATTGCTTCAGGCTGAAGCTTCCGAGACACATCTGCGA
This sequence comes from Allobates femoralis, assembly GCA_033576535.1. Taxonomy (NCBI): domain Eukaryota; kingdom Metazoa; phylum Chordata; class Amphibia; order Anura; family Aromobatidae; genus Allobates; species Allobates femoralis. The sequence goes on along the minus strand of JARQOC010000007.1, from coordinate 208,592,341 downwards.
TTTGTAAATCTCACACTACTCGCTATTACTCGCTTCCCCATTCATTAACATTGGACTCGCTAGACTCGCAACGAGTAGCGAGTCCTGTGCTCGGACTCGCTAGAGTCAAGCGATTCCGAGTAATTTAGGATTCGCCCATCACTAGATAGATATTGAAAAGTGCCCTCAATCTCACCATTCCTACAGTATATATATCAAAAATTCTTTACCCAGTACCTTCTTATTAGCTTGGCAACCTGCAGTCTGGTGAGTGAGTCCGATTAGCAGCCGTAGGGTCATTTACTTTCTGATCTTCTGCACTGTGTGCCACTGATATTCCTACTCTAGTATCGTCCCACTTGGCATGCAAATCATATGGCAGGTTTCTGTGGGGTTCAGTGCGAAGTTAGAGGCAGTATCAGGTGGTATCAGGCACAGAGAAACACGCCGTAGCCAGTGGCAGTGTGCTCCATACCATGCACCTGTCAGCTGACGCAACCATGACTGGCTGCAATCCCCAGTTATCTGCTTTTCCTTGGCTGGCTATAAAAAATAGAAAGCATTCCACACCATTTATTTAAATTATTTAGATAAATTATTAAAAAGATGGCGTGGGCTCTGAATTTTTTTTTGATAACCAGCCAAGATAAAGCAGACATTTGGGCGCTGGTGTTATCAATGTGAAGGGCCACAACCAGGGCAAATCTGGTCTTCTGGTAGTTATGAAACTTTCAGAGAAGCTTGTGCCTGCTGTGGGCTGCATGCTCAAACACATGGCCCACAGGGACGTGTGGTCCCTGAGGCTGCATCATGCCACCTGCAAGCACCATAGATCCTATGCCAATGACCACGCTTTCCTTCACTTGAATTTCCAGCACTGCCCAGGAACCAGGTCTGCTCAGATTTACTGATACCTAATTTACCAATTAGGTATATGACCATCCTGAAGAAGGGGCAAGTGTGTGCCCTGAAACGCATAGAAATAAAGTCATTGTTCATAATCTTTGGACTGGATTGGATTTTTCCCGACAGTGCGGCATCACACCATCCTTCTAAAATTACTACTCATCTCTGTTTTTGGTAGATGCAGCAGTCATGGTTACATGTGATTATAGTGGTTGTGTCTCACACAACCGCATAAAGTGAGCCTCTGCATCACGTTTTTACCCTGTGTTTTATATGATAAGACCCTACTTGCGCTAAATTGTCTTTCCAGCTCATCCTAAATCAGCTTTACCAATGGCAGCCGCCAGTCAATCAGAGGCCAGCAGCTGACATCAGCAGCTGGCCTCTGATTGTCCATTGGCTGCAAGAGCTTGTCTCTATGTGCACCGGCAAGACAAGTGATGGAAAGTGCAGATGGCAGCAGCTCCTGAACCGGTCCACAATCCTCAAGGTCGCATGTGGTAAAAAGAGGACGTTGAGGGATCAGAGGGCAAGTGAAAAGTGCGTGTGTGTGACAGGTAAGAAATGTGTGTGTGACAGGTAAGGCTACTTTCACATCAGTGTTTTTTGCCAATTGCGGCAGATTGATCAGTTTCGGCTAGCAGCGTTTTTTTTCTGTTGCCGCAAGTGCCAGATTTGCCGGATCCAGCAAAACCCAAAGTGCCACACATATCCGCAAGTCCCATAGCAAATGAATGAGGCCGAATGCAGTGCTGCCACAAGTGGTCCATTACGCGGCAAATAAGGCAAAACTGCCGGATCTGCCACAAATAGCGAAAATCGCTGATGTAAAAGAAGCCTAAGAAGTATACCATTACTATAAGATGAGGGAACCAGGATGGGGGCATTACTGTTGGCAGCGGATTATTCAGGATACTCTCAAAGCGTGTTGACAATAGAACAGAGATTTAATTAGCAATAAACAGGTACAGATATATATAGGCTTTGTGGAATCAGGAATATACATTTCTTAAGTGTCTCTGTGCAGCATCAGCAGGCTGCTTCTCCTCTCATGCAGAGACACAGGAAACTGGTGACAGTCACATGGTCTTTCCTGTGTATGAGCCTCTGGGAGTGTTTTGTATTTTTTTATCTAACTTTATAGACAATACACAAATCTAGCAATAGAACACTTACATATACAGGAATGGAGTTGTTGCACTAAACATATTCCAACACCCCACTCAACAACTACTTATCCTGTACCATTGTGGTTCTGAAGTCCTCAAACTTGGCTCTTGGCAATGGTTTTGTCATACCATCAGCTAACATCTTGTCAGGCTCGCAATAAACAAACTCTAATACACCACGTTCCACTAAGTCACGTAAGTGATGATGTTTAACATCGATGTGCTTAGCCCTTATACTAATCTTCTCACTGCTAGCAAGTTTAAGGCTAGGGTCACATATAAGCACTGGATCAATTATTGGCATCAGTTTTTCAACTTTCGGACAGCCTTCCTCGGGAAGGCTATGTGTACAAAATATTCAGCCGAAACGCGTTGTATGACCCCCCTTTTTTATGCACCAAAACCTTTTTTTGTTGTTAAATTATTTTTTTGAATAAACCTTTGAAAAATAAGAAGAAGGCTTTACTCCATCACTTTGGGAGCGCCCTACATCTTTCCAGATGTTACCTGAAATCCTCCCTTCTGTTACGGTCACACTGGCATTGTGATCCGAATGATCCGGGATGGGGCTGCACACCATAATCACAGGATATAATCATTAAACCAGACATGGTCAGATAAGCAAGAGACAAGACATCTATAAGGTGAGCAATAAGATTTATTTACACCGCATAATAGATCTAAACACGCTGCACTCAGATCTGCGCCATTTTTCTTGTTTATCTCCCTACCCACCCTTTAGACTCCACAGCCTTGGAGATCTACATATATTGCAGTTTTTCAACTTTAGAATTCTAAGTCCAAAACTGATGCTAAAAACGGATCCTGGGATCAAGTGTGACTGCATTGTTAACAAAAGCTATTTTTATTTTTACTGGACCCAAAAAACGCTGCAAGCAACGTTTTTGGGTGCAGTAAAAAACTGATCCGTTTTTTTTAACATGGGGCCCTAAGGGAAAACTGATCCGTTTTTGCAAGCATTTGTGGCGCCCCGCAACGAGTGCGTCACAAGAGAGTATTGCAGCCATAAATGCAGCCGCAAAACCCTGCATGCATCACTTAACATAGAGGGCCAATCCAAGGTCCTGGTGGGCGGAGTGCAAGGGTAGTGTAGGAGAAGTGCAGATTAGTCTAGAGGAGAAGGAGTCTAGTCTAGACGAAAGACAGACTTGAACTTGGAGTAGGAGCGGGGGCTCTGCACCTCGTGCAGCCCCCGGGCCGTCACCGGTCGGGTGTTAGCACCTGAGGCCTCAACAACCGGGATCAGGCATCACCAACCACGGGTTCCAAAATACCCCCGTGCCCAAAACCTTACAGCCGGTTCACTGGTACCGAAGCTGGCAGCAGTTCACCTCTGCTACGCGAACCAGAAGCGTGGAGGAGCAGCTTTACAGGAGCACCCCACCACCAGCCAACTTCCAGTCGTCTAACCAGCGGTGTACCCACCGAGGGACCCAAGGCTCCCCAAAACATCCATAGCGTACATCTTGGATAGGGCATTGAAGCAGCCTCCCCTTACCTGACCTGGTATTCCTGGGCGACACTGGCAACCACTTAGCTAGAATGGAGGAACACTACGGATCTCTGAGGGACACCATCACTGCTGAGTCCACCGGTCCACTACCCGTTAACTGTATACCATGTACTGCCTGCTGGTTACAGTAAAGACCCGTTGCAGAGACTTTCTGTGTCCATGCTTCCTTATGAACTGTCCGTCCACACTACAAGGTAACCGCAGCTGCCGCAGAACATCTTGAGCAGCTCCAGCCTCCGGGGATCACCGCTTAGCCTGTGGGGAGAGCGTTCCATCTTGCTGCTGTCCATCCCCGGAAGTTCCGCAGCGTCGGTAACGATTACCGAACTACTCATAGGTGGCGTCACGAATAAATTAACCCCTTAATCTGTTCCGACAAGACGTCTACAACTATTGATCTGCACTCAACCGGGCCCTACTACCGGCAGGCGCGGTCCACCCGTGACAAGGAGGAAGGAAGCATCAGCCTGTCTAAACCGGAGTCCACGGGCCGACGGTGTGAGTCACATTTTTTGCCAAAAAATGGCTAAGTCCAAAAAATGCATAGCTGCACAGGAGGCTCAAAAAACAGCCTAAAAAAACAGATTTGTTATTGATACCAGTGGAAAAAAATTATTGGCATGTGTGACCCTAACCTAGTACATGCTTGGTTGTCCTCATATACAAAAGTGCCCCCACTGCTTGTCTGTAATTCTCATTACTGGAATTTTGACGAATCTTTGGCTTCTGAGAGCTCTTTTTCCTTACCATGACTGTGGCTCTGGTTCAGGAAGTGTTCTGGCCATATAGGAAAGTTATTGTTAATAAGTACCACACACCTAACTGTAGAATTCCACCACTACAGCATGGAAATTTACATTTTATCTATAGATAATCTATGTTTGTGGCATCATTTAGGACTCTATATCAATAATAGACAAATCGCAAAGTTAGAAGTGAAGGCAGAGAAAAAAAAGCGACCACAAGTCCAACTACCGTATATACTCGTGTATAAGCCGACCCCACTACTTTTGCCCCCAAAACCTGGGAAAACCTATTGACTCATGTATAAGCCGAGGGTGGACCCCAGCACAGGTATAAAGCCCCCAGCAGTGTGGTATACAGGCCCCCCCAGTGGTATACATGCCTCCCCAGTGGTAGTATACAGCAGCCTCCCCAGTGGTATATACAGGCCCCAGCAGTATCTACAGCAGCCCCAGTGGTATACAGCAGCCCCACTGGTGTGGTATACAGCAGCCCCAGTGGTATATAGCAGCCCCAGTGGTATACAGCAGCCCCAGTGGTGTAGTATATAGCAGCCCCAGTGGTATATAGCAGCCCCAGTGGTATATAGCAGCCCCAGTGGTATACAGCAGCCCCAGTGGTGTGGTATACAGCAGCCCCAGTGGTATATAGCAGCCCCAGTGGAATATAGCAGCCCCAGTGGTATATAGCAGCCCCAGTGGTATACAGCAGCCCAGTGGTATGGTATATAGCAGCCCCAGTGGTATATAGCAGCCCCAGTGGTATATAGCAGCCCCAATGGTATACAGCAGCCCCAGTGGTGTGGTATACAGCAGCCCCAGTGGTATATAGTAGCCCCAGTGGTATACAGCAGCCCCAGTGGTGTGGTATATAGCAGCCTCAGTGGTATATAGCAGCCCAGTGGTATACAGCAGCCCCAGTGGTGTGGTATACAGCAGCCCCAGTGGTATATAGCATCCCCAGTGGTATATAGCAACCCTAGTGGTATACAGCAGCCCCAGTGGTGTGGTATACAGCAGCCCCAGTATTATATAGCAGCCCCAGTGGTATACAGGCCCCCAGTCATCATTACTGCGACGGCCGGGGACCCAGGATGCAGCCGAGGACGGAATCATGGAGTACGGAGCACAGAAGACCGGCGCGGTGCAGAAGACCGGGGATGGTAAGTTAAGCAGCGGGGGGGGCCTTACAACAGAGAGGGGGCGAGTGCCAGCATTTGGGGGTCATATATTTAGATATGCACTGCTTCCCCCTGCCGCTGATTGACAGGGGGAAGCAGTGCATATATAATGAGCGGCCCCACGTGACAGAGCGCTCATACATCAGCCTCCCCCCGCCTCCTCCAGCCTCCCCAGCCCAGGACACAGCCCCCACCACACCATGTACCGTATTGACCCGTGTATAAGCCGAGGGCGGAACTTTTCAGCCCAATTTTTGGGCTGAAAAACTCGGCTTATACACGAGTATATACGGTATATATGCAAAAGTAAAAAAGCCTTAAATACATAATCAGGATAAGTACAGTGCTATACTCAAACCAGAAGGGCAGAGTTTTTACAGGCAGAGATGCTGGACAATATAATCACATAACAATTCTCAATTTATGCAACAGGAGAATATACATATATATATATATATATATATATATATATATATATATATCATAGAGAAAAAACTGCACAGCACTCACAGACAATGTGAACTGGTGCCAGCAGGGACGCTGGTTCAAACAACTAGAAAAAAATTCTCTGCAGCACTCAGCTACTACCAATGATGTACAAATGCTAGCAAGCTGTATGTATATGAGAAAAAAGTTTAAAAACTTATGGGTTTTTTTCAAAAAACTCAAAATTCTTATCTTTTTATTTCTGAAGTTCTTAGTACACACATTGGCCAATGTCTGCTTGCTCATCAACTGCGACAAAGTGACTTCAGGTCTGATGAGTCCTACCGCTGACATCCCTGACCTGAATGTTCCTGTGTCTACTGTGTGCAGTGTCATCAAGAAGTTTAAAGCCAATGGCACTGTGGCTAACGTCCCGAGATGTGGACGGAAAAGAAAAATTGACGAGAGATTTCAATGCAAGATTGTGCGAATGGTGGATAAAGAACCTCGACTAACATCCAAACAAGTTCAAGCTGCCCTGCAGTCCGAGGGTACAACAGTGTCAACCCGTACTATCCGTCGGCGTCTGAATGAGAAGGGACTGTATGGTAGGATACCCAGGAAGACCCCACTTCTTACCCCGAGACATAAAAGAGCCAGGCTGGAGTCTGCCAAAACTTACCTGAGAAAGCCTAAAACGTTTTGGAAGAATGTTCTCTGGTCAGATGAGACAAAAGTAGAGCTTTTTGGGCAAAGACATCAACATAGAGTTTACAGGAGAAAAAAAGAGGCATTCAGAGAAAAGAACACGGTCCCTACAGTCAAACATGGCGGAGGTTCCCTGATGTTTTGGGGTTGCTTTGCTGCCTCTGGCACTGGACTGCTTGACCGTGTGCATGGCATTATGAAGTCTGAAGACTACCAACAAATTTTGCAGCATAATGTAGGGCCCAGTGTGAGAAAGCTGGGTCTCCCTCAGAGGTCATGGGTCTTCCAGCAGGACAATGACCCAAAACACACTTCAAAAAGCACTAGAAAATGGTTTGAGAGAAAGCACTGGAGACTTCTAAGGTGGCCATCAATGAGTCCAAACCTGAATCCCATAGAACACCTGTGGAGAGAACTAAAAATGATTCAACCAGAGCTAAGGGATGGGGTACTCGGTCACCAGGTCTACTGAATAGGGAGTCACAGATGGGCGGAATTCTGGTGCCGTGCCCAGGTGATTAACTGTGGTAGATGTTGATGATGGTAGATTAAAGGGGTTATTTACAGGGGATCGTGACGCCACATGTAGTGTTCGGTAAGATGGTACCGACGCTGCCAGCCGGCCGCTGAGGTGATGGTTAAGGCAGCAAAGTGTGATACAGCTCCCCACAGGTGTAGCTTTACCTCACGGCAGCTATTGTAGTGAGACGGTGAGGGAGGACAGTGATGGTAATGGCGGTGCTGCAGTTCTTACCCCTCTGCTGAGCTGCTGATAATGTTGAGCCTTCCGGGCTGTGCCGGGAGAAAAAAAAGAAACCAGTTCAAGTTTAACTCCGCTTTACTCGGTACCGGTTGATGGCATAACAAAACACGGTACAGTTTAATTTACAGGGTAGATGTTACCAACTCAGGGTTTTCCTTATGGAGTCTCTAGATGTCCTCTCTTTGTCTTTCAGGGTTTACTTTTCCTTTCTGTCTCTCAATCTTTCCTGCCCTTGCAGAGCTCACCCGCCTGTCCTGCAGTCTGTATCTAGAAGGCTTAGCTAGACTTGTACCGGTCCAAATAGGAACAGCAGGAACGCACAAGTTTCCCACCTGACACCGGGATTCAGTCTTCCTCCTCTAGTGTAGAACCGTCTTTTGGGCTTGAGGGGTGAGGTACCTTTGTGGGGCTGTCAGCAACCCGGTTCTGTTGGGCCTGCAGCTCGTCGGCTTTGCAGTCAGGGTTGAACTCCTGGCTGCCTCAGGTGTCCGTGTCGCCGGTGCTCCCTCAACGTGACCAGCCTGCTCCTACCAGTCCTAGCCCGTTGCCTTCTGTCCTGGGTCCCCACTTAAAGATGGGGCACCCTCCTCTCAGCTGGGCTGCCAGGCCTGACCACTCTGTCTGCCTTCCCAGCACCGTCTGAGGTAAACTGTCAACTGTCACTCTTCCTCTATCCTAAGCTCCGCCCCACCTATCTGGGATCTACCAAGTACTGTTTCCCCCTACTCTAGGTGGTGTGGTCCTAAGTGAGTGTAGAAACAGACTCCATAAGATTTAAATCCCAAACTAGCAACTTACAATAATATTACATCTATATAATAAGTGCAATACCACTCTGTGGCACCTAGTCACAGGGGGCCACACACCCCCTTGGTGAAACACACCCGTCCGCGGGTGTTAAACCAAATCTGGAATAAAATACATTTTACATATAACAATGAACATTTAGGGCGTATCTGCTTAGGAGGCCTGGCTCTACTTAGACCACCCCCAGGCACTTTCTTTTCCTAACTTAATGTGCATGGGGGTTAGTCCAGTTCCTCCACCCTTAGTTCACAACCATTAAAAACAAATTTAGCTTTTGACTCTTTTATTAGTAATTAAACAGGTAACTTTAAACATTCAAGCAATAACTTGTACGCTTACTTTTCTTCCCTTGCTGGAGGCTGATTATTTATAACGTTACTTCAACATATTTTTAATTCAAGTCCACCTCGGCCCAACGGGGACCGGGTTGTAAATCTCTGATATATTGTTCATCAGGCTTTAGGGAAAACTTTGCATACATTTACGTTCATGTACATCTTATTCACTGCAAGAAGAAAAACATAAAACAAAACACTGCAAACATTACTGATCACCATTTTTCTCTTCACACTCGTAGCAGTGGCTCACCTGAATGGCAAACCACCCTCTAGGACCTGCATGGCGTTCATATGTGATAGTGTCCCCACTATACAGATCTCTGTCCGGGTGGCCCTAGGGTAGACGGGCCTCTACCTCCCTCCTCCCAACAAAGACTTCAGCAAGCAGGCCCTCCCCCCGGGCGAACCCGTACCCGGTATTGAGATTAAAAATGGTGATCACTCCTCTCCTCCGCTGGCTGATCGGTTGCGGGGGTAGATTGTGGGCAATCGTGCGGGCTTGGCGGGTCTGCATCTCGTTCACCCACCACGCTTCACGGCACCTCTGCCTCTCAGCCTCGTCAGCTGAGTTCGGTAATGTGGACCGGGGACGGCCCACCTGTTGCCAAGGCAGTGGCTCTCTCACATACTGCTCCACTCTCCTTTCCGCATCCACGACCCGGGTTGCTGGTACCGGAGCCCTCCATAACTCGCGGGGCCCGGCCTCCTCTGCGCCAAAGACAGCTCCTTCCTCCGATCCCTCCTCCTCTCCGACACTGACCTCATTAACATTCTCGTCAGCCGACTCCTCAGGGAAACGGATTAGGTCAGCCACGGTGGTCTCCTCCTGTCCAGGCTCCTCAGCGGTCATGGTGCTGGCTCTCCGGTCTCCTGAAACCGGTCGGGTCACCTCAGTGTTGGTGGAAGCTTCTCCGGTTACCGGGCGCTCGGTCTGTGTAGCTACCGATACTCCCGGTTCCGGGTTTTGCCACCGGGCGTTCAGCTCTTCCGCCCGCTGGTCCACGACTAGGACCATTTCGGCGCTCCAATACCAAATGGTCCAGTCTACAGTCTCCTGCAAGTGGGCCCACAGGTCCTACAGCGCTGTCCCCCAGAAAACCAGATCTTCTCCAACAGTTTCCAGGGTCGGGGTGCCCGGGGCGGCTTGGTCAGCTCTTATTTGGTCTTCCACCGCACGGATGACATCAGCAATTCGTGTGGTACCGCCATCTCTACCAGGTCACTTGCAGGTAACGGGTCCGGAGTCTGGCACAGGTTCTCGTTCTGCCCTCCGGCCGCGCCCTGTTTAGCTTTTATAGTCTTGACCTGGCATGGGCGGATCCTCAACCCGCCCCCTTGGTTGATTGAGAGCAATGGCGGCGGGGAGACTTTTTGGCGCCTCTTTCTTGGCCCATGTATGCTGAGGGGCCAAGGTACGCCCCTGGGCCAGCACATAGTTCTTTTTACATTTGTAGGCCCGCCCACCACGAAGATCCTATGGGCGAGTCCTTCGGGCTTTTCCGGAGCCTGCCACTACACTTCGTCTCTCCTCAGCAGAGCGGAGGGGCGGGGCTTATCTTCCCGCTCTTTCTCCTGCTGTAGTGACGCAGCTTAAATTGTGAGGCGGTGTAATGGCGGCTCTGCTCAGTTTTTGTAATCCACACAGATAGTCAATGAAATAAAGTCTTAAGGCACACTTTACCTGGTAAATACCAGGCTGGCTCGGATCCTGTTCGTGATGCCAAATTTGATTCAACCAGAGCTAAGGGATGGGGTACTCGGTCCCCAGGTCTAAGGAATAGGGAGTCATGGATGGGCGGAATCGTGGTGCCGTTCCCTTGTGATCAACTGTGGTAGATGTTGATGATGGGAGATTAAAAGGGTTAGCTTTACCTCAGGGCAGCTATTGTAGTGAGACAGTGAGGGAGGAAAGTGATGGTAATGGTGGTTCTGCAGTTCTTACCCCTCTGTTAAGCTGCTGATGATGTTGAGCCTTCCGGGCTGAGGCGGGAAGAATAACAGAAACCAGTTCAAGTTTAACTCCGCTTTACTCGGTACCAGTTGATGGCATAACAAGACACGGTACAGTTTGGTTTACAGGGTAGATGTTACCAAGTCAGGGTTTTCCTTATGGAGTCTCTAGATGTCCTCTCTTTGTCTTTCAGGGTTTACTTTTCCTATCTGTCTCTCACTCTTTCCCACCCTTGCAGAGCTCACCCACCTGTCCTGCAGTCTGTATCTAGAAGGCTTAGCTAGACTTGTACCGGTCCAAATGGGAACAGCAGGAACGCACAAGTTTCCCACCTGACACGGGGTTTCAGTCTTCCTCCTCTAGTGTAGAACCGTCTTTTGGGCTTGGGGGGTGAGGTACCTTTGTGGGGCTGTCAGCAACCCGGTTCTCTTGGACCTGCAGCTCGGCGGCTTTGCAGTCAGGGTTGAACTCCTGGCTGCCTCGGCTGTCCGTGTCGCCGGTGCTCCCTCAACGTGACCAGCCGGCTCCTACCAGTCCTGGCCCGTTGCCTTCTGTCCTGGGTCCCCACTTAAAGATGGGGCACCCTCCTCTCAGCTGGGCTGCCAGGCCTGACCACTCTGTCTGCCTTCCCAGCACCGTCTGAGGTAAACTGTCACTCTTCCTCTATCCTAAGCTCTGCCTCCAACTATCTGGGATCTACCAAGTACTGTTTCCCCCTACTCTAGGTGGTGTGGTCCTAAGTGAGTGTAGAAACAGACTCCATAAGATTCAAATCCCAAACTAGCAACTTACAATAATATTACATCTATATAATAAGTGCAATACCACTCTGTGGCGCCTAGTCACAGGGGCGCCACACAAATATCAGGGACCTGGAGCAGTCTGCCAAAGAAGAATGGTCTAAAATTCCAGCACAGCATTGTAAGAAACTAATTGATGGTTACCGAAAGCGGTTGATCTCAGTTATTTTGGCTAAAGGTTGTGCAAACAAGTATTAAACTGAGGGTTGCCAATACTTTTGTCTGTCCCATTTTTGGAGTTTTGTGTGAAATGATCAATGTTTTGCTTTTTGCTTCATTCTCTTTTGTGTTTTTTCATTGAAGACAAATTAAATGAAGATAATAATACCAAAGAATTTGTGATTGCAATCATTTTCAGGAAGAAACTGAGTATTATCTGACAGAATTGCAGGGGTGTCAATACTTTTGGCCACAACTGCATATGGCAAAATATTCCCATGTCTGAGACCCAAAAATAATGGTGTACTGCTTTGGAAAACGGTACAGCTAAAGCTACATTGGATGTGTTTACCTCCTAATGGTGTCTTGTAAGTCCAGCATCCTCACTGCCTGTAAGACACGCGCCCAATAATGTTCACTTTACATACACATAGACACATTGGAAATATATGTGGAACAGCAGTTGATATAGCGATTGGTGTTCTGATATACTAGTAATAGGCTGGGGTCACACAGGGTTTAGGACCCACGTTGCCTAAAAAGGGGGCCCCATTGAAACCCGTTGTGTACCTTAGTTACAGACTCAAATTTGTTCCAAATTTGTTAAACACTACGGCAAGATATTCTTCAAGGTTCTGTGGAACTTCATCCTTACTGTGAAGCAGGTAGGCAACTGTATATTTGGAGTAGTCATCAATAAATGTGAGAAAATCTCTCTTCTTGCTTGGAGTTTGAACACTCATTGGATCACAAACATCTGTGTGTATCAAATCCAGTGGCTGTGCAGATCTAGTGCTGCTTACTTTAGGAAAGGATTTTCTGGACTTTTTCCCTTTAAGGCTAGGGTCACACTGAGCGCTGCACCTGCGGCAGCCGGATTCCATTACAGCAGAGCTCAGCATGCTGTAACCGCCAGCGGTTACATCAGGAACTTCGGTCGAAAGCTGCCCTTAGTTACCCGATGTGTACCATAGTTACTGGCTACACACAAAGCTGCCTGGACTGCGGTAATCCTGAGCGCAGAGAAAAACGTTGCCTGCACGGTTTTTCTCTGCGCTCAGGATTACCGCAGTCCAGGCAGCTTTGTGTGTGGCCAGTAACTATGGTACACATCAGGTAACTAAGGGCAGCGTTCGACCGAAGTTCCTGATGTAACCGCTGGCGGTTACAGCATGCTGAGCTCTGCTGTAATGAAATCCGGCTGCCGCAGGTGCAGCGCTCAGTGTGACAAGGATGAGGATATTACTGGATATTACTACATGAAGGGGAGAAGGATGGGACATTACTACAAGAAGGAGTCAATGACGGGGAATTTCTACAAGAAGGAGACAAGGTTGGGACATACTACAAGAAGGGAACATAGATGGGGATATTACTACAAGAAAGGGTCATGGATGGGGACATTACTACTAGAAGGGGACAAGAATGGGACATTACAACAAGAAGGGGATAAGGATGGGTACCTTACTACAAGAAAAGGACAAGGATTTGGTCATTACTACAAGAAGGGAACAAGGATGGGACATTACTACAAGAAGGGGACAAGGATGGTGACATTACTACAAGGAAGAGACAAGAATGAGGCACATTACTAGTTGGGGATAACAATGGGGACATTACTACTAGAAGGAGACAAGGATAGGACCTTCATATAAGAAAGGGACAAGGATTATGCACATTACTACCGGAAGGGAACGAGGATGAGACATTACTACAAAAAGTGGACAAAGATGGGGATATTACTGCAAGAAGGGAACCAGGATGGGGATATTACTACAAGAAGGGAACCAGGATGGGGACATTACTATCAGAAGGGGACATTACTTTAAGAAGGGGACAAGGATGGTGACATTACTACAAGGAGGAGACAAGAATGAGGCACATTACTAGTTGGGGATAACAATGGGGACATTACTACTAGAAGGAGACAAAGATGGGAACATTACTACAAGGAGGGGACCAGGATTGGGCAGATTACTTTCAGAAGGGAACCACCTCAAACAATTCAGGCCAGGCACATTACTACAAGAAGGGGACCAGGATGAGGACATCACTACAAGATGAGGACCAGGATGGGGCATTACTACCAGAAGGAGAACAGGATGGGAACATTACTACAAGGAGGCGACAGGATTGGGCAGATTACTACCAGAAGGGAACCACCTCAAACAATTCATAAATCAATGGTAATGTGGACAACAGAAGCACCAGCAGGTTTAATGACCTGGTACGAGGTTTGTAGCATGCAGTATGAAATGTTTGGACTACTGCTGCTTTGCGCTGGGAAAACCGCTTTTTTGTAATGTGAACAGCAGAAGCACCAGCGGGTTAAATGGCTTGATGCGAGGTTTGTAGTGGGCAGTAGGAAATGTTTGGACTACTGCTGCTTTGAGTTGGGCAATAACCACCTTTTTAAGTGTAGTAATATAGACAGCAGAAGCACCAGCGGGTTAAATGGCCTGGTGCAAGGTTTGTAGCAGGCAGTAGGAAATATATCAACTACTGCTGCTTTGTATTGGGCAAGCCGTCTTTTTAAGTGTGGTAATGTGGACAGCAGAAGCACCAGCAGGTTAAATGGCCTGGTGAGAGGTTTGAAGCAGGCATGTGCTACGCTGAACTTCAGCACCAGGGAGCTGTCCCCTGTGAAGCGGTTCAGCACAATTTCGCAGGTGACAGCTGCGCTCGGCTGAATCTGGCTACAAACAGGGTGGAGGGCATATTAGCCCTCCGGTTCTGTTTGCAAATCCAGTTCGGGGCTGTTTGATTCACATCTCAATCTCTTTACTGCTTGTAATTTTTCATGTCACTTTATTCTATTTTATTATGTTTTTTAATGTCATATTTTAATCTATAGCGTCACCTTTTATTGCTTATTTTGTAATTGCTCATGTTTTTAGCATTCCATACTGTTATTTCGTCTATTCTCATTTGGCACATGAAGGGTCTTATGAGGACATAAATTGGTAATTTGTCCCCATTGGTGCACTTTCCCTTTAAAGAGAACCGTTTACCCCCTGGTGCTTTCCAAAGTGAAAGCACCACTGAGTGCAGCGTGTATGAAGGGAAGGTGTGTACCATGTCTCTACCCACCGTACCTTGAAGAAAACACTTTGGAAAGTTTAGAGTTAAGAAGTGTGTTGCGCTGTACCAGGTAAGCCACAGAACCAACTAGTACACTAAGGGATTTCCACGTCTGGAACTCACATACACCCAACACCTTCCACTCCAGGCCTGTAGAGGGAGCGCTACTGGTTGCTGTTAAGCCAGAGCCCCTATAAAAACAGGTACTGGGGGTGGAATTAGCCAGAGTGTGCAGTCACTAGAAGAACTGTGAAATTCTGCTCAGAGCTAGTGCAAAAACTGGTTACCGGAGCAGTGTTAGGCCCGACACCAGTGCACCTCCAGAGCCAGTGTGAGGGTCCAGAGAGCGAGGACCGCAGGCAGAGGCGAGGAACACTTCAGAGGGGGCAGAGGAGTCATACCGGCTCACCCAACCAAAACACCAGTCACTGGAGTCCGAGTCTGCACAAAGGGAAAGAGATCAGCCCAGCAGAGAATCCAGTACACGTGGAGGCTTAGCTTCCCGGACCCCCGCAGCATCCACATTTGAGAGCTAGGGACCACAGGAGAGATAGCGGTAGCCCAGAGAGAGCGTCCTCAGTGCAGCAACATGGGAGTGGAGAAAAAGGAGGTCAGGTCTGGTTTCATGCCAGTCAGGCTTCGGGACAAGGAACAGGGCAAGGAGGCCTATACCTCACTCGACGTGGAAGTCCCAAAGTGTATCCTTCATCCCTGGATGTCTACCGGTTTTGTGTGTGTGTGTGTGTGTGTTCATCATTCCAGTCCCACACCACAACGAATGCACTGCCCTACTCCACCATCCATCCATACAGCCCCGGGGACCCCGCTCTTCCTGTAGGGAGCCACAACACCTTGCTTCCGCCCATCCCCCGGAGGTCTCAGCAGCTCCGGTGCCATCACCGGACCTACAAGTGGCGTCACGACTGACAATAACTTTAATCCCTGTAAATATAGCCCTTTTCATTGTCACCCAAGGGCACAGGCTCGGGCACGGACAACCCGTGACATCCCTGCACCCGACCGCCCAAGACCTGAGTACCCAGTCCCTTGTGGCCCCAGACAACTCTGGCATCACAAACAGGATCCCGTGCCCGTTGTAACCGGGTACTGTGTGCCGTGATTAGACTGTGTTTGTGAACTGTTAATCTGGGCCGCCTTTGCTGCGCCACAGAGCGGGAAGAGCGTTGCAGATAAAAGGTGCGAAGATAGGCCCTGCCCCACGCTCTGAAGAGAGCCGCCAAACGCAGCAGCCTGATCCGGAAATACCCGAAGCGCTCTACTCTCCGCCTACAGAGCCGACTATGTACTTTCATTTTTTCAGAGACTGGCAGTGATTCACTAGGGAAAAGCGAGAATGAGTGCACAGGGCCCAAACGATGCTGTGGCCCCAATCGTGAACCAGCCCGCCACCGCTAACGGAGTCCCGAACAGACAACCCGCCGGGCCCGCAGTCGCCAATCCACCCAGTGGCGCAATACCGTTACCGGCACCTGCATCAGTAGCCCCGATAATGCCGATCTCACTGCCATACGTCCCTAATGCAGCCTGGTTGCTCAAGTATGATGGCCAGCCAGGCACCTTGGATGCATTTAAGAGGAAGATCTGTAATGTGTTGGACATGTATGCGATGACTGGTAGACAGATAAGCATCAGTAGTGATGGGACAGTTAAGGGTAAGTTCACATTTACCCGGCGTGTTTGTCGGCGGCAGCTGGCGGGTCCCGCCAGGAAGCTCCGGCGCCGTCCACCGGCTTCCTGGCGGGTATGTGCGGGCGGTATCCGGCGGCTGCCCAGCGGGTTCTCGGCGGCGATTCTGCAGCGGCTGGAAGCAGCACATGATTCTGCTTGCAGCCGCTGCAGAACCGGCCGGTTTTTAGAACATGGTCATTCTTTGCTAACCCGCTGGGAAACCTGCGGGTTAGCAACGGATGACGCTGGGTAACCGCCGGTGTGTGCACAGGCTTGGGCGGGTTACATTAGTTTCAATGTTAATCCAAACGTCGGTTTGGATTAACATAAATTTAAATAAAACTAATGTATGCAAAACGGCGGTTTACACAGGTAAACCGCCGAAAACCCGCCCAGTGTGCACATACCCTAACAGGTGCAGCGGAGCTGGAAACCTGAAACTGGTCAGAGGAAGATTAGCAGTCTGATGTTCAAATATTTGAGAAGCTGAAAAAGGTTTTTGAACATTATACTGAGACTGAACTTAGAATATTGTTTTACTACTGCAAGCAGGGGGCACAAGAAAGTGTCCTAGATTACCCCTTACACCTGCAGGAGGTGCTGAGACTCCTTAAACAAGTTGATCCACTTGGTATACGTGATGAAAATAAAATGCTTATTGAACAGTTCGTAAGGGGGCTCAGGTTACCAGATGACAGCAAGCAAGCACGCTGGTGGGCTCTCCAAAACCCTGATGCAGAGTTTGCCACTCTAAAAGAACTAACCATTAAGGGACAGCAGCTCCCAGCAGTACAAGACTTAGCCCCACAGCCGCGATGGGTTAAAACCCCCTCTTTGCCAGAAGCACCTTCCTTATCCCCTGCAGTAGAAACTTGCATGCAGGCTGTGACCCCTGACCGGTTTGACAGCCTCTGCTCCGAGGTGCGCCAGCTGAGCAGAGAGATGGCCAAGCTCCGAGTTGCTAGACAACCCAAGACAGAGACACAGCCACAAGTAAAGATACAGCTCGCTGACAGCCCGGAAGACATCCCGTGGATGAGGAAGAGGACACCGCCACTTCGAGGGAGGACCACAGGCCGCTACAGTGCCAGCAGACAACCCATCTGTTGCAAGTGTAACATCTACCGGTTCTGCCCTTTAAACGAGCAACCCCTGGGGCCGGGGGCCCAACCCCAGGAGTACACTGTCCAGGCCCATTCAATTGGTTGCGCAGGTACGTGGGGGATCGTCCGTACCTGTCCATCATCATAGAAGGCATCGCTACCACTCCTTTGGTAGACACTAGGTCCCAAGTGACCACCATCCCGAGTATCCTTTACAAACGATTCTGGTCTGAACTCGAACGTGACCTCCCAAACCAAGACTTGAATATCATTGCTACCAATGGGTTGCCTGTCAATATAGAGGGGCATTGGGAGGCAACCGTAAAGGTGGAGAAGGTGGAATTAAAGAATCAAGGACTCATTGTGGTTGAGGATAAACCAAATAAAAGGGATCCACATGTGACACTTGGCACAAATATCATGGTTACCGTATATACTCGCGTATAAGCCGAGTTTTTCAGCCCAAAAATTGGGCTGAAAAGTACCCCCCTCGGCTTATACGCGAGTCAGTGCGGGGGCTGCTGTATACAGCGGTATACAGCAGCCCCCGCATCCCCAGTAATGCAGGGCCCCCCCCCTCATGCTCCGGTCACCTGTAAAGCAAATTATACTTATCAGTGCCCGCTGCCGTCCGCGCCCGCCGCTGCCGACATGCGATCCTCCATCTTCATTCATCTTCTTCCTGCTCTGTGCGCGTCGCAGGCAGTGACGTCATTACCGGCGACGCGCACAGGAAACAGGAAGAAGATGCATGAAGACGGAGGATCGGGATGTCGGCAGCGGCGGGCGCGGACGGCAGCGGGCACTGATAAGTATAACTTGCTTTACAGGAGACCGGAGCATGAGGGGGGGGCCCTGCATTACTGAGGCTGCCTGTATACTACCACTGGGACTGCTGTATATAGGGGCCCTGCATTACTGGGGCTGCAATACCACTGGGGCTGCTGTATATAGGGGCTGCAATACCACTGGGGCTGCAATACCACTGGGGCTGCTGTATATAGGGGCTGCAATACCACTGGGGCTGCAATACCACTGGGGCTGCTGTATATAGGGGCTGCTGTATACACCACTGGGGCTGCAATACCACTGGGGCTGCTGTATATAGGGGCTGCAATACCACTGGGGCTGCAATACCACTGGGGCTGCTGTATATAGGGGCTGCAATACCACTGGGGTTGCTGTATATAGGGGCCCTGCATTACTGGGGCTGCAATACCACTGGGGCTGCTGTATATAGGGGCTGCAATACCACTGGGGCTGCAATACCACTGGGGCTGCTGTATATAGGGGCTGCAATACCACTGGGGCTGCTGTATATAGGGGCTGCTGTATACACCACTGGGGCTGCAATACCACTGGGGCTGCTGTATATAGGGGCTGCAATACCACTGGGGCTGCTGTATATAGGGGCTGCAATACCACTGGGGCTGCAATACCACTGGGGCTGCTGTATACACCTCTGGGGCTGCAATACCACTGGGGCTGCTGTATATAGGGGCTGCAATACCACTGGGGCTGCTGTATATAGGGGCTGCAATACCACTGGGGCTGCAATACCACTGGGGCTGCTGTATATTGGGGCTGCTGTATACACCTCTGGGGCTGCATATACCTCTGGGGCTGCATATACCTCTGGGGCTGCTGTATACTACCACTGGGGCTGCTGCTGTATACTACCACTGGGGAGGCTGCTGTATACTACCACTGGGGAGGCTGCTGTATACCTCACTGCTGGGGGTTGTATACCTGTGCTGGAGTCCACCCTCGGCTTATACGCGAGTCAATAGATTTTCCCAGGTTTTGGGGGCAAAAGTAGGGGGGTCGGCTTATACACGGGTCGGCTTATACACGAGTATATACGGTAATTGTCTAGATGAAGTGCTATTTTTGCTTCAACAGAGTGCAGATACTGCTACTCCAGGAGAGAGGAGGGTTCTTCAGAAGGAGATCCGAGCCCTCGTGTTCCAGCAACAGGTAACACTATCAAGTGGTGAAATTGGTAGCGAACGTGTAACAGATCCAATTCCTATTGTAGTGCCACCAAGAAGTGAAATGATGTACGCAAAGGAAGGGTACCTGTAAGTGTATTGAATTATGGTGATGACGAAATAAAGCTACCAAGATATTCCACTGTTGCTAGGTTGTACCATGTAGACAACAACTCCATACATGAAGCTGAATCACTAGCTCAGTCATAGTCAGATGAGCCTCACAACTCAAAAAAACAGCTAGAGAAATGGTGTCGGGAGCTCCATGTAGGAACTGACAACACACCTTCTCACCAGAAACACGGAGTTTATCAGGTAGTTCAAGAGTATGAACAAGTATTTAGCAAGCATCCACCTGATTTTGGGAGGATAAAAGGGGTAAACCATCATATACTCATCCACTCATTAAAGAAAGATACAGGTCTATACCACCAGCACACTACCAGAAAGCAAAAGAGATGTTGCAAGACATGAAGGACGCAGGGGTCATCAGAGATAGTTGTAGTCCCTGGGCAGCACCACTGGTCCTGGTTAAAAAGAAAGACGGTAGTATGAGGATGTGTGTAGATTATAGGCAAATCAATAAAGTAACACACAAGGATGCGTACCCGTTACCCCGAATAGAAGAGTCACTTGCTGCATTAAAGTCTGCCAGTTACTTCTCTACCCTAGATCATACTAGTGGGTACTGGCAGGCCTCCGTTGCAGAAGAAGACCGTGAGAAGAAAGCCTTCATGACACCGATGGGGTTATGTGAGTTCAACAGCATGCCATTCGGGTTATGCAACACACCAGGAATGTTCCAGAGACTGATGGAATGTTGCCTAGGCCACAGAAACTTTGAAACCGTAATGCTATACCTGGATGATGTCATAGTGTAGTCCAAAACCTATGAAGATCACCTGCAACACTTGAGTGAAGTGTTTGAATCATTGTCCAAGCACAGCATGAAGTTGAAGCCTTCAAAATGTCACCTGTTAAGACTCAAAGTCCAGTACCTTGGGCATGTGGTCAGTGCAGAAGGCATAGCACCAGACCCAGACAAGGTCACAGTCATCGAAGACTGTCCAGCACCAACTCCCTTCAGAGAGGTGCGCCAATTCCTAGGACAGGTCGGGTACTGCCGGAGGTTCATCAAGGGCTACACGAAGATAGCAGCGCCCATGCAAGATCTCCTAGTAGGACAATGCAAGAAGGGCAAGTTCAGAGGTCCTCCATTCCAGTGGGGGCAAGAACAAGAAGAGTCTTTCCAGCAGCTGAAAGATGCCCTGACTGGAGAAGAGATCCTGGCCTACCCCGATTACAGTCTACCGTTGCTGTTATACACCGATGCCAGCAATGAGGGCTTAGGAGCTGTCTTGGCACAGAGACAGAAAGGCAAAGAGAAGGTTAGAGCCTACACCAGCAGGAAGCTCCGTCCAACAGAGAGGAATCCAGAGAATTACAGTTCTTTCAAGCTGGAGTTCCTAGCCTTAGTCTGGGCAATCACAGAACGGTTCAAACATTATTTGGCATCCTCAAAGTTCACAGCTTTCACCGACAACAACCCTCTAACCCATTTAGAGACTGCAAAGCTGGGAGTCATGGAGCAGTGTTGGATGGCCAGATTATCCAACTACGACTTCACTGTCAAGTACCGGGCAGGTCATAAGAATGGCAACGCTGATGCCCTATCCAGAATGCCTAATCTACCAGACATGGGAGAAGACATGGATGAGCTATGGGAGGTAGAGTTACCGGCCTTCCACTGTCCAAGTGCATCCTCATGTCATCAGGCAAGTCAGAGACGTCAAGAGACAACAATGAACCCGTTATCTCGCCATAACTGGAAAGAGACCCAGGACAGCGACCCGACTGTTAGCTTATTCAAGGAGCTGATAACCAAAGAACATTCCTGCCTGAGTCCAGAAGCTCCACAAGAAGCCAAGCGCCTATGGAAGGAGAAGGAGAAATTGTTTGCTATCAAGGTAAACTGTGCAGACGTCACCTCAATCCCAGAACCCATGAACGGAACTGGAAGATCGTGGTCCCAAAAGGAGATGTACAGATGGTACTAGAAGCTTATTACAATGATGCTAGATACTTTGTTTGGAAGAAACTGGAGATGTTGCTGAAAGACCGCTTTTACTGGGATTGCATGAGAAGTTCCATTGAAAGATGGTGTAGAAATTGTGGACCGTGTCACCTGTGAGGAAAAGATCAGCAAAGCCAGAAAGCTCCTTTACAGCCAATCATCACCAAGAAGCCTTTAGAGATTGTAGCCTTGGATCATGTGAAGCTGACACCCAGCATAACAGGGTATACCTACCCTCTTACCAAGGTTGACCACTACTCTAGATTCTTAGTAGTTGCACCAGTCAATGATTTAACTGCAGAAGTAGCAGCCAAGAATTTCCAGAATTGCTTTTGTAGACCTCATGGGTACCCAGACCAGGTATTAACAGATCAAGGTTCTGCATTTGAATCAAGAATTACAAGGATTGTATGGTTGTAAGAAGATCAGGACTACACTGTATCATCCACAAACAAATGGTCTTTGTGAGAAAATTAACAACATTGTCATCGATATGTTGAAGACCTTACCACTTGAAGAAAGAAATCAGTGGCCAGAAAAACTACCTGACTTAGTGGATATATACAACCACATCCCTGTAATTTCTACTAACTACACACCAGCATACTTGATGCGAGCAAGATCTGGAAGATCCCAATTGACTTGGAGATGGGAACTGTAGAACCAGACCAAGATACTTCAGAAGAAGATTGGGATTATCACCGTCAACAGCAGTACAAGTAAGTTCAGGAATGCATGGAAAAGAACTTAGAACAAGTCAGAAGCCAACAGGAACATGACTATAACAAACATGCGCCAGCTGAACCCTTAATACCTGGTGAACTAGTTCTCAAAAGAAAGAGAAGAACCAACAAACTAGATGACCAATGGGAAGCTGAACCCTATACTGTCATGCAATCCAATTTTGACAATTCCAAGACCTGTGTAATCAGTCGAGATGAAGGTAGAAGAACCTTGACAGTATCTAGAGATCATCTCAAGAAGTGTCCTGACCAACTGAAACCGCTAGAAGAAGTAAACTACCCCTTAACAACAATTGAAGAAACAAGAGAGAAAGTAATCCACACTGTACTAGGAGATTTCCCAGAAGATTGGCCTCAATATGAAGGAGCCATCATAGTACCAGTGCTCTCATTTTATCAACCTGTAGAAGAATAAGTACCAGTACCAGAAGAACCAAGAAGAGAAGAAGAGCCTGTTCAAGTACAAGAAGTGCAGCCTGTTGTACCGGAACCAGAGATTCCTACAATCGGTGAACCTGCTAGTCCTACAGTAAGACTATGGCCTTGCAGACAGTTACCCGACTTACCTCCTCATGGAGAAGTGAGTACACAACATGAAACATCTAGTCCACGTAGGTCATGTCGCAATACCCAAGGACAGGTCCCATCTAGGTATGGAGAATAGGTATAGAATATAAAAGTGTGTAACAGTAAACAGAAAAAGAAAAAAAAAGATTCCTTGAAAAAGGATACCCCAAACGTCTTTTGCAGGACGCGTATAAAAAAACAAACATTTTGTCCCAAGAATCCTGTATAGACAAAATATCTTCAAAAAGGACTGTGGAGGTTAAGGAAATGGACAAAAAAATTGAGAATAGAACAAAGTGGAGCCTCATCACTACCTTTTGTGAACCAAGAAAAATAATTTTAGACCTGATGGCTAAATATTGGTTTGTGCTGAAAAGTGATCATTTACCAAAGAAACCTAATGTGATTTATCGGAGGAATAAAAATTTAAAAGAGATGGTTGCTCCTAGTAAGATGAAAATTAAACCAAAAGAGAGTGTATCGGTAAATGGGGAAGATGGTGTCACTGGATGCTTTGCATGCGGGTCCCCAAAGTGTTTGTGCTGCAAAGTGATCAGTAATGGTGAAAAAACGTTTACATCTACAACAACTAAACAGAGCTTCCCGATCAAATATAAGGTTTCGTGCCAGTCTACTTACGTCATTTACTTAATAGAGTGCCCATGTGGCACACAGTATA
This sequence comes from Allobates femoralis, assembly GCA_033576535.1. Classification (NCBI taxonomy): domain Eukaryota; kingdom Metazoa; phylum Chordata; class Amphibia; order Anura; family Aromobatidae; genus Allobates; species Allobates femoralis. The sequence goes on along the minus strand of JARQOC010000007.1, from coordinate 208,568,950 downwards.
TAGGAAGAACAATTCAAACTATGCACGCTAGATTAAATAAACATAGGCAAAACATTAAAAATGGGTTTCAACATCACAGCCTATCTAGACATTATGCTGTGTGCCACCAGAAGGATGCAATGAAAATGAAACTTACTATCATTGACCATATAAGGGACAATGTAAATGACCGTTTTAAAACTCTCATTAGGACAGAGAGCTATTGGATTATTAAAATGGGAACACTAAGTCCGGAAGGGCATAACTTAACCTTAGATAACGTGGCCAAACACTAATAGAATGTCCCATTTTTATTTTTTATTTTATTTTTTTAAGCACATTTTTAGCACATTTTTTTAGCATGTTCCTGCTGAAATTATAGTAAATGCTGATAAGTGAATTATTATTATTACACCATTTTTTATGTAGAAAGGAAAAAGAAAAAGGAAACGGGAAAAAAAGAGAAGAAAAAAGAAAAACAGGAAGGGAAGAAGAAGAGAAAAAAAAAAGAAGAAAAGAAAGAAAAAAAAGAAAGAATTTTTTTTTTTTATGTGAAATTTTAAAATCTTATCTATTTTATATATTTTTATATACTTTTATGTATTTTATGGTATTTTTACAAATATATGTAATGATAATATTGTAAATATTATATAATGAAATGATATATGGTATATTTTTAAACAATAGGCAAGCTAGTATAGGAATAAATTGTTATGTGTTTTAGATAGACTAAAGATTAGGGAGTGAATGAAGGGTTAATGGGAAGACTTTTTATCAACCAATCAATATGTGTAATAGGGAACCAATCATGTTGCTTATAAAATGTATGATCACAGTCTAATCCCCTTACACCGCCTGAGGAAGACTGTCAGAGCACAGTTGAAACATGTTGTGGAGCTAAGCGGAAATAAAGTCGCCTGTTAATGAAATCAGTTCAGGTGCCTTGAGCGCTCCCACAAAGACCGCTTATCATCCTTGTAACATATATCTATCCCCATTATAGGGGGCAAGCGGCAGGGGCAGCCTAATAGAGGCACGGAGCAAAAAGCAAAAAGGGGGGTGTGGCCTGCTGATGAGGAAATAGGACGCTGGTCTGAGCTGCTCCGCTCCTGAATCCCCCTAAAACGCCACTTTTACCTCCTCACCGCCGGCGATATTCATATGGGCAAGTCGAGGAAGTCGCAGGGAGGCCCTGGCACTGATCTCCCCAGCAATAGCGGTAATTTAAACCGCTATCTCCGCTCTTCGAGCACCACCAGCCAGACACACAGCGGGGCCAAGATGGCGGCACCCTCCCAGCCTAAGGGGAATGGAGCGTGGGAAGCCAGTAACCGAGGCAGAAGCTTCACCCCACTGCAGCAGGATTCTGATGAGGACACAGCCCTGATGGAGGATGCAGTGAATCTACCCCCCACTGAACTAAGTAAAATCCTTAAACTTCTCCCTACCAAGAGAGACTTGGACAGGCTGGCAAGCAGGCTGGAGGGTTCATACAGGAGGTAGTTGCAAACCCGCAAAGCTGAATTCACTGCACGTGTCGAGGATGTGAAGGCAGTGCAGGAGGGTGCATTGTCTGAGCTGCAGGCACACAGAGAGATGTTGCAGCTCCACTCTAATATGATTGAGGATATTCCTTATGGTCAAGAAGACATAGAGAACAGAAACAGGAGGAATAATATACGCATCAGAGGCCTTCCTGAATCAATCTCTCCTGTAGATCTGAAATCAACAGTTCAGCAGCTATTCAATACAATCCTGGGAGACCCTATAGACTCTGAAATCGTCATGGACAGAGTTCACAGAGCCCTAGCCCCTAAACCATCTGCAGAATCTAGGCCCCGTGACGTGATCTGTCGTCTGCATTATTATACCACTAAAGAGGCCATTGTACAGGAGGCTAGACAGCAAGCGTGCATACAGTTTCTGGATGTGGAGGTTGCCTTATTCCCGGATCTGGCGAGACGCACTTTGCAACAAAGAAGGGGATTGAGACCTCTTCTGACCCTCCTTAAGGTTAATGGCATTGTCTACAGATAGGGTTTCCCGTTTCAACTAATAGCTCACAGAGGAGGGAAATCTGCCTCGTTTCGCAGAATTGGTGACCTCCCTGCATTTTTTAATGTTTTGATCTCCCCCAGGTGGACCTGCCAGATTGGCCCCCATCTCATCACCTACCTCCACCTCCAACTATATGGCAAGAAAGGCAAAGAAATCGGAATTCGGCAGACCCAAACTCATGAATGACTTTGGCTTTCTTTAAGTTGATTAGTGATATCGTGGCCTAGGTCCCTATTGCGGTCCTTCATTCCTTCTCCCAATTACACCTATCCCTCCCCCCCCTTTTTTCCCCTTCCCCACCTTTCCTTTTCTTAGAAGATTTAGCTGCCACAGCCGGCGGTGATGAATATTAGTTAATTAGTTATATAGGTTTTGGGATGTAGCAGGGAGCAGGAGCGGCCACTTCCTTGGCTCCCGTGACCCCTATGTGTGCTAGACAGTTGAAGTGCTGTCTTAAGTTGCACGAATTAAGTTCTACAATTTCTGTGTCACAGTTATTATTTAACTTGCATTTGACTCTCCTCTTTTCTATACTTCTTTCTACCTCTCTTCTTTCCTCTGGACGAACTGGGCCTTGCTCCTGGGTTGGGAGGTGTGGTGTCGGATGACAATGGCTGATCTAACATTTTGCTCTTTTAATGCGAGGGGTTTGAATGTACCACAGAAGAGGCGCCAGGTCCTGTATTCAGCACATAAAAGGCGGGTACACGTCTTGATGCTTCAGGAGACACACTTCCGTTCTGACTCGGTGCCTAGGTGCGAATCACCACTGTATCCTCTGTGGTTCCACAGTACCAACCCAGAGTCAAAATCAAAGGGTGTATCCATTGGATTTCATAAGTCATTCACTCCTTCCATATTGAAACAAATAATAGACCCATCGGGTCGCTTTATATATTTCATGGTATTGATCTCTAACCGTACTTATGTTATTGTTAATGTTTACTTTCCTAACAGGGGACTGCAACAGTTTGGTGCAGGCTTTAGATCATCACTGCGTGACTTTGCGGACTCGGCTCAGATCATCTTGGGTGGTGATTTCAATTATCCAGCTGACTCTTTTCTAGATATCTCCACGGGTAAGTCGAGCCGGCCTGTGCCGTCTCTCCGCCACCTGGGAAAACAATGGGATGGGCTTTCACTAGTAGATGCCTGGCGCATTCTAAACCCTGAGACTCGTGATTACACATATTTCTCGTCAGTTCATTCCAATTATTCTAGAATTGACAGATTTTATGTATCCCATTCTCTTCTGGATTCCCACCTGCGTGCAGACATAGGCAACATTCTTCTTTCAGACCATGCTCCGATTTACCTCTCTTTGGGACTCTGCTCGGACACTCCTCGGGAATACTCATGGCGTCTAAACGATAATTTATTACGTGACCCCACATGTGTCTCAGCAATTGAAAAGGCCATCTCTGATTCTTATGCGGATCATGAGACAGACCTTACTCCCAATCCGGTAAAGTGGGAGGCTCTTAAATGCGTTCTCAGAGGGCTCTTTATATCCCATAGCTCACAGCTTAAGAAATCCAGAACCACTGAAATAAACTCATTGTTACAGCAGATCTCTAGCCTTGAATCTCAGCATAAGATGGACTCATGCCCAGAGACATTTTCTTCTCTCTCCAGTGTCAGACATAAACTTCTATCCATATTAGACGAAAAGGACCGGGTTTTTCAGAGTAAGCTCAGCTCCCGTTTTTACTACCTGGGTAATAAAAAGGGTAAGCTGCTGGCCAGAGCTCTCCACCGTAGAGAGAACAGACCTACGATTCTACAAATGAGAGATGCAGCCGGGAAAGTGGTTCACAGAACGAGGGACATCCTGGCTGGCTTCCGTCAGTTTTATGCTGACTTATATAATTTGAAGGGACACTATAACGATATGCCGTTACCTCAACTGAAAGATAAAATAAGCTCTTATCTGCAGGGATGTGGGATGCCTACCCTGCCGCAGTCCGCTGTGGACGCATTGGCCAGACAATTCTCGGTTGAGGAAATAGAGGATTGTATTCAATCCATGAAAGTGGATAAATGCCCGGGTCCTGACAGTTTTTCTGTCAGCTTCTATAACAGGTTTCAGAATTCGTTAGCCCCTAAACTTCTGGAGGTCTGCAATGATGTGGCTGGGGGCAAATCCTTTCCTGCGCAGGCGCTGATGGCGCATGTTGTGGTCATTTCAAAGCCAGATAAGGATGCCTCTCTTTATGTGAACTATTGCCCTATATCCCTGATTAACATAGACATTTAAGTTCACTCTAAATTGTTAGCAAATCAACTAAAAATGTATCTCCCGGACTTGATAAAAGCTGATCAGGTGGGTTTTGTCCATGGGCGGGATGCGAGGGATAACACCATCAGATCCATTGCTTTGATAGACGGAGTCAGAAGACACGGTGTGCCCATGTGTATCCTGTCACTGGACGCTGAAAAGGCTTTCGACAGGGTACACTGGGTGTTCATGATGGAGTCTCTACGCTATCTAGGCCTATCAGAATCCACTTTACATTGTATCAAAGCTCTTTATAACAATCCTACAGCCCATATCCGGATCAATGGCTCCCTGTCTGAGCCTTTTACAATCAAAAATGGTACAAGACAGGGCTGCCCATTGTCTCCCTTTCTATATATTATCTGTATGGAGTCGTTGGCCTCCTCGCTCAAGGGCAACCCTTCTATCCAGGGAGTGGCGGGGGGGGGGGAGCGAGAGAGCACAAGGTAGCTCTCTTTGCTGATGATCTCCTCCTATATATTACCAACCCCTTGATCAGCATCCCGAACATCATGTCAGAGTTAGGTAAATATGGCCTCTTGAGCAATCTCAAAATTAACATGTCTAAGTCACAGTTGTTAAACGTTTCGCTCCCTCGTTTGGTTTCCCATCTTTTGAAGGAAGATTTTTTGTTCAAATGGTCCGGAGATTCTCTGCCTTATCTGGGTATTAAATTAACTCGGGATCCCGCTGATCTTTATAAAGTTAACTTCCTCCCAATGATGAATCGTGTGGAGTTGGATTTGGTTAAATGGAATAAACTGTCTCTTTTGTGGCTAGGGAGGATTCACGCAGTGGGGATGACCCTCCTTCCTCACATATTATACCATTTCCAGACGATTCCTCTCATGCTTCCCGCTGCTTTTTTTTCCAGATTAAAATCTAAACTGTTGAAATTTATATGGTCACATAGACGACCAAGGATCTCCTTTTGTACTTTGTGTAGACCAATAGACAGGGGGGGTCTAGGTATGCCGGAATTTCTAACTTATCACTCTGCCACTCTGGGGGATGCATTCTGGATCTGTTTAGGTTCAAAGATAAGAAGCGGTGGGTGGAGACCGAATCCCTGTTTATGGTCAGCTCTCCCCAGGGCCTGGTATGGTGGGAGGGCTTGAACACACCCGGTGATACCTCGTTTATCAACTCCCAACTACACCTTTTCCTCTATAGCCGTAAAACACGTTTAAACCTTACGTCTTTGCCGGGTCCCCTGACCCCTATCTATGGGAATCCTCACTTCCTGGTGGAGGCGGAAAGGGCTTTCTTTTTGAAAATCCTGAGAGACTCTTATCCTACAATATCATTATTTGTCGCCTACTGGGGTTAAAGCTCTTTCTGCCCTGTTCCCGAGAGAAGAACCCCCAGCTGATTCTTGGTTGATGTATGCCAGACTAGTGAGTTATATCAAATCCCTTAAGCATGACGCGGTGTTCCGTCCATTAACTGTGTTCGAGCAGAGATGCAGGGGGGGGACCTCTGGAGCATGCGGTTTCAGTCTTATATAAGTCATTCTGTAGTTCTGAGACTGAGAACTCAACACAAATTCTTTCCTTTGTGCCCAGGTGGGAGTCAGACTTGGGAAGGTCACTTACCCCCAATGAGTGGGAGAACATATGTATCTTCTCCAACAAAGCATCTATCTCGGCAGATGCATAGGATCGTAACTATAGGGTGGTGGCGAGATGGTACAGGTGTCCGGTGGACCTCAATAGAATTTACCCAGACACATCGTCTATGTGCTGGAGGAGCTGTGGGGAGGTAGGTTCTTACATCCATATTTGGTGGAGCTGCCCACTCATTAATGTGTTCTGGGCCGAGTTAGCGGATCTGTATCAGAGTTACGTCAGAAAGAATTACAATAACCCCAGAATTGGCTCTGTTGAACTGTTCGCATACGTCCTTATCCAAATTCAAAAAAGGATTATTGAGACATTTTCTGACTGCTGCGAGACACTTAATCTCAATGCATTGGGAAAAAATAGTGTGTCCCACGCGTCATGACTTGGTTGTAGAGTTAAATAAGGTGTGCAGATTAGAAGAATTAATTAACTTCTCAATACTTGATTCTCATTCCATTGATAGACATTGCAAAATTTGGTCCCTATGGATACTGTATCGTGAGACTACAGAGCTGCGGATCTGGCTCTCAGGGGCTCACAAACATATATAGAACATATATAGAAGGTTATATATTTACTTGTATCATATGTCACACAAGGTCTGTTTTTCTTCCACTCTCTATGTCCTATTCCTTATTTCCTATTTCTTTTTTCATTTCTTCCTTTTCTTTCCCTATATTGTTGATTTGTTTAAGACTCCTTTTTTTGTATAAGATTATCTTGATTTTCTTGCTAGATATTGCGGGGGTCTATCAGACTTTTCTTAGCATCAATATACTGCTCAATGCTATTGTTTGAAGTCAGAAGTTTGTGTTTGTTCTTGAGTAATTACTAATGTGTAATTTTGTTTACAATATTTTTATTTCAATGTTGTCATTGGTTTTTCTCTTACTAATAAAATCTAATTTACCTAAAAAGCAAAAAGGTAACCAGTGGATGCGGTGACGTAGTTCCGGAATTCAGGTGACCACGTGACCGGAAAGGTCCTGTCGGAGCAGCCGGGAATGAGTGAGGAAGGAGGAATGAACAAACGTTCATTGCATCAAAGGGGATACCAAACAGAGGCTTACAAACCGGGTTGTGCAGGCAGCACAGGTGAGTGGCCATTGCCCCACGCCACTAATAAGAGTCTGGAGGATCCTACCCATTGCGCCCCATTCTATTCTATGAGGGTCATCCGAGGTGGTTGGTTCCTATGCAGATTACCGCAACCGCGCCGCAACCACGCCGCAAGTGCGGCGCAAGTGCGGCAGCTATGCGGCAAGTGCGGCAGATGCGGTTTTTTTACCGCATCTGCCGCGAACGCGGGTAGCCCGCTTTTAGCAAAAAATTCTAGACCTAAACAGACCGCCAGGGAGGCTACCAGTAAACAGTGACTTAATGTAAATAGACAGTAAATAGTAGTGTACAGAAGGGTGGAGGAACTGGGCATAGCCCCATGCACATTAAGTTGGGAATAGAAAGTGCCTGGGGTGGAGAGAAGGAAAGACCCGGCCTCCTAAGCAGAGACACCCATAGGGAAATTGTGTGTAAAGTATGTTAACCTGTTGAATTTCCCAAGCCAAGAGAGACTTTACTGTGAGGACTTTACCTTTTTTCCCTGGATTTTTCCCTTTTATCTAATCCTGGACTACAGCCACAGGACTAGTGGTGGCAAAAACTACTTTCTTTACTTTTTACAGCCTGCGGCGGATGGACTAGCGCCGTAAGGACTGCCTTTTTCTATTTTCACCGGTTTTCAATGGTTTTTGTATATTTTGGAATTTTGAGACTTTGTAAATACCTGTTATTGATATTGTTTATGTGTTATGTAACAAAAGCTTTGTTCAGTCCGGGAGTACTGAAGTTAACTAGGGGGGAATGTGGCACTCTGTACCAGGTAAGCCACAGAACCAACTAGTACACTAAGGGATTTCCACGTCTGGTACTCACATATACCCAACACTTTCCACTCCAGGCCTGTAGGGGGAGCGCTACTGGTTGCTGTTAAGCCAGATCCCCTATAAATACAGGTGGTGGGGGTGGAATTAGCCAGAGTGTGCAGTCACTAGAAGAACTGTGAAGTTCAGCTCAGAGCTAGTGAGCAAATACTAGTTACCGGAGCCGTGTTAGGCCCGACACCAGTGCACCTGCAGAGCCAGTGTGAGGTTCCAGAGAGCAAGGACCACAGGCAGAGGTGAGGAACATTTCAGAGGGGGCAGAGGAGCCATACCGCCTCATCCCACCAGAACACCGGTCACTGGAGTCTGAGTCTGCACAAAGGGAAAGAGATCAGCCCAGCAGAGAATCCAGTACACCGTGGAGGCTTAGCTTCCCGGACCCCCGCAGCATCCACATTTGAGAGCTAGGGACCACAGGAGAGATAGCGGTAGCCCAGACAGAGCGTCCTCAGTGCAGCAACATGGGAGTGGAGAAAAAGGAGGTCAGGTCTGGTTTCATGCCAGTCAGGCTTCGGGACAAGGAACAGGACAAGGAGGCCTATACCTCACTCGACATGGAAGTCTCAAAGTGTATCCTTCCTCCCTGGACGTCTACCGGTTTCCATCAGTAAAGGTACCAAAAGAGACTTTCTGTGTGTGTGTTCATCATTCCAGTCCCACACCACAACAAATGCGCTGCCCTACTCCACCATCCGTCCATACAGCCCCGGGTCCCCACTCTTCCTGTAGAGAGCCACAACACCTTGCTGCCGCCCATCCCCTGGAGGTCTCAGCAGCTCCGGTGCCATCACTGGACCTACAGGTGGCGTCACGACTGACAATAACTTTAATCCCTTTAGATATACTCCTTTTCATTGTCGCCCAAGGGCACAGGCTTGGGCACGGACCACACGTGACATCCGTATACCTGATCACCCGAGACCTGAGTAACCAGTCCCTTGTGGCCCCAGACAGAAGTCCAAGGGGCTTATCTGATTATCATGTGCTTGCTGCCAGCCCGGACCTCCCCGCCTCCTCCTGTGTGTGTGTCTGTGTGTGGAGCCGAAGAGGAGGGCAGACCCACACAAGAGGAGGCAGAACACACAGGAAGAGGCAGGGAGGACTGTGCCAGCAGCGAGGACAGCATAATCAGATAAGCCCCTTGGACCCCTTAACTCTAAACTTTCCCAAAAAATGTTTTCCTAGGTTACAGGGGGGAGGGGGTAGAGACATGGTACACACCTTCCCTGAATGCAGCATAGACACTGCATTCAGTGGTGCTTTCACTTTGGAAAACACCGGGGGGGTGACAGGTTCTCTTGAAGTATGTCATTTCTACTTATGTTCTTTGTTATTTTTATTATTATATTATTATTATTATTATTATTATTATTGTTACCTGAGGAAGATAGCATGTCGCTATCTAAACATTGTGGAGTACAGAGAATGTTTAATAAAGGTTTGTGGTTTATTCATTTCTAAGCATCTCCTTTTGCTTCAGCGCTTCTGAAGACTGCAGTCTTTTTTGCTTCCTTATGCTCTGAAATGACAGAAGAACAGGTAGATCAGGTTTACCAGACTCCCACTGCTGCTCCCACTGAATCACTTCTGGGGCCACCCATTAAGCTACTTGCATATTCACTGAATTGTCAGGAAAACAGACAATCAAAGATGCTCACACTCTGTGAGCACCTATGTGATTGGCTGTTGCAGTGAGAGTGCATTTTCACAGTCTGGACGGTGATTGTGCTTGTTTACCACACACATTAGTGTATGGCGAACAAACCCGCCATCAAGGGGGTGTTAAATAAATAAATAATTTTAAAAAAGCATGGGGCTTCGCAGTATTTTAAAATCTACCCAGTGAAAGCTACAAGCTGTCACCCTCAGCTGCATAATTTTGCCTTGGCTGGCAAAATAAATGTGTGGGTTCCGCTACATCAGAGACCATGGGGAGGAAAAACACATCCGCTCCCGTGGTCTCTGATGACTGAATGTCAGCACTGAGACCTGCGGTGTAGTAAACTGTGAGGTTACTGTTTCCTTAGTAACTGCTGTTGCTATGGCAACAGTGACCTCACCTCTTACTATATGAAAGCACTGAGACCTGCGCTATAGTAAAGCGATAAAGCGAAGGTCTCAGCATTTTCATATACTAAGCAATAAGGTCAACTTTGCTATAGCAACAATGGTTACTATGGCAACGGTGACCTCACCGCTTAGTACATGACAGTGCTGAGTCCTGTGCTTTATTGCATTACTATAGCGCAGGTCTTAGCGCTTTCATGTTGTAAGCGGTAAGGTCACCGTTGCCATAGCAACAGTGGTTACTACAGCAACAATGACCTCACCGTTTAGTATATGACAACGCTGAGACCTGCGCTTTATCGCTTTACTATAGCGCAAGTCTCAGCGCTTTCATAAAGTAAATGGTGAGGTCACCGTTGCTGTAGAAACCAATGTTGCTATGGCAATGGTGACCTTACTGCTTACTATATGGGTACAGTCACACATAGCATTTTAGCTGCATTTTGTGGGGATCCGTTTTTGGTGCAGAAACTGCACCAAGAACGGATTCTCACCAAACGCAGCCTTGTGTGTGAATGCAGCGCTATTTACTCACCTCCCTGCACTCCCACTGTGAATTCCAGGGATGTTCTCATCCCCGAGGCTGTAATCGGTGCCTCGAGGACTCTCATGTGACTGAGTGATGTCACTCAGTCACATGATGCAGTGCCAGTCCTCAAGCACCATGTAGAGAGCTCTCGTGGGTTCTACAGTCTCCGGGATGAAAGAACATTGCTGGAGATCACAGTGGAAGCGCATGACAGTGCTGTCATGTGCTCCCACTGAGATCTTTAGTGATATAGTAAAGCGGTGAAGTGCAGGTCTCAGAGCTGTCATATAGTAATGCATGATATCACCGGTGCCATAGTAACCGCTAATAGCTATGGAAATGGTGACCTCGTGGCTTACTATATGACAGCACTGAGACCTGCGCTTTACTACTTTACTATAGTGCAGGTCTCAGCACTGTCCATAGCAATAAGGCTTAATATGGCAACGGAGACCTCACTGCTTACTTTATGTCAGCTCTGAGACCTGCGCTTTAGCGCTTTTCTATAGCACAGATCTTAGTGCTGTCATTCTGTGATCAAAGATCACGGGAGCGGATGTGTTTTTCCTCCCCGTGGTCTCTGATGTAGCAGAGCTGAATCTGTCCAGGGAGAGGAAAGAAGAGGATCTTGGAGGGGTACAAGGGTGGGGAGGAGGTAATAAAGATGGAGTCACTAAGTTTCTCTGTGATTTTTTTTTTAATGTAATATTTTTTCTGTGTTGTGTCTTTTTTACTATTAATTTGAGAGTCTTAATGGCCGGGTCTAACTTGGCCTGACATTAAGAATCTCAGGGCTTAATACCAGCTGGCAATACAAAGCTGGTGTTAACCCCTTATTAACCAGCATGCCACCACCACAAGGGCCACTGGGAGAGCCTGGTAAAGCATCTAAAAATGGCACTACAATGCACCATTTTCAAGGGCGACTATTCTTTAGCATGAGGGACCCTAAAACAATGGGCCTTCATCCTGCTGTGAATACCAGCCTTCAGCTGCCTAGTTTTAACTTGGTTGGCAATTAAAAATAGGGTGGAGCCCACACTTTTTTTTTGCCAGCCAAGGTAAAATTATGCAGCTGAGGGTGGTAGCTCGCACCTATCCGCTTTCACTGGGTTAGATTTAAAAATACTGCGAAGGACCAGACATTTTTTAAAAATGATTTATTTATTCAACACCCTATGACAGCAGGTTGTATGACAACCAAGCACAATCACCGTCCAGATTGTGGAAATGCACTCTGACTGCAACAGCCAATCACAGAAGTGCTCACAGTGTGTGAGCGTCTGTGATTGACTGTTTTCCTGACAGTGCAGTGTATATGTAAGTAGCTTAATGGACAGTGATTTAGGGGAGACTAAGCTGACCTAGAAGTGATTCAGCAGAAGCGCATGAGACTGAGCTGACCCAGGAGCAGTTGCAGGAGTCTGGTAAGCCCAATCTACCTGTTCTTCTATCAATCTATCTTCACTAAGTTCTGTCACTCAGAGCATACAGCTGTATGGCAGAACAGTATGCAGACAGTCTACATTATGTCTGCCTACTGTTCCCATGCAGTTTGAGCACATTCTCAGCCATCTCTGCCTTTTTACAGCTCTCCCAGACCTCTTTGTAGGGTCCAGCAGAAAATTACTCATGTTTCCCTTTGACTTATATCGTACTCACTATTCGGAACGAATACTCGAATATTACAAAGTACTCGTTACAAGTATAGTGATTACGAATATTTCAATCATCACTAGGTGTGAGGTATGGAAATGCACCCACTCCAGTTGGACAAGGCTGTCCAAGTGCAGTTGTCAAGGGCCGTGCATGTTTTCAGCACTTCCCTAGCATTGTACAAGGTGCTAGAATCATCCATCACCTCTGCAGATGATGAAATTAGCATCTGTACAATGCAAAGGAAATCCAGAAAACTTGCACTGTTTTCAGACCTTGAGAACTGTAGTTGGCCACTCCTGCCCTTGAGATGTCTGTGGAAGTAACCAGAGGGCAAGAGGAATCCTTGAGCCCTTTCACCAAAACTGCAGCTCTCACTGGACTCCCTTAGGTCCTGTGGCCACGCTGCATTGGTTGATGTTTTTTTTAACCACAATGATAATCTGCATCAAAATCTGCATGTCTATGCTGAGGCCAGCAAAGTGTAAGACAGGTCAGAAGTGCTTTGGCCACATAGCTTTTTTGTATACTTGCACATTTGGTTCAGAGTTCTTTTTTCTGCACCAAAATCTGCAAGAAAAAAAAACACTTTGGCAAAGCACTTCAGAACTCTCATAGACTTTGCTGGCTTCAGGATAGACATGCAAATACTTAAAATCTGCTTCTAAAAGTGCATCAAACAACATGGCGGGGCCACAGTGGGATTCACTGTTGCATGATGCTGACTGTGTAACCTGACATAAAATAAATAATGGAAAAAAAAGTTTTGGCTCCACCCTATTTGTAATTACCAACTAAGGTTAGGCCACTTTCACACATCCATGCAAATGCGCATGTGTGAGAGAGGCTGTTTTTGGGAGGACATCTGTCCATGTGTCTGGCACTATGTAACATACGTATGATATCCGTGTGACATTCAGATAGCACACAGACAGGATGTCATTGTAAACTCACCTGTCTCCAGCGCTGCCTGTCCCTCACTTCTGGCACCTCTGCAGCTCACAGTTCAGTGAATATTCATCAGCTTAATGTACGGCCCTAGAAGTGAGAGGGACAGTAGCATCGCTGAAGTCAGGTAAGTATAAGCATTGTTATTTTTATACTTACAAATGTTTGCTACAGTCCGAGCAGACAAATGTCACACGGATGACATCCGTAAGCGGAACATTTTTTGCACAGACCCATTGACCCGAATGGGTCTGTGCTGCTGACTAAAAACGGAAATGTCTCTGTGTGGAGCACATGAGCATGCATCTGCTCCACATAGAGACATGTGTGCTTCACATACAGACGCGTGTGCTCCACATGGAGACATGGTCTGTGCAGAATAACGGACATGTGAAAATAGGTAAGCTGATTTTATTCTCCTGAGGAAGTGCGCGGTGGCGCATGAATCGCGTAGAGAAATAATGAAGTCAAGTGATACTCCATTGTTCGTGTTTCTTGAAGGCAGCGCCATTTTATTACCACCGTCTTCACTCCTTTTCATGTGGACATGGGAAAATGTCACAGATTAACATTGGTCTCCTTATGTCCGTGCCTACGGCATGTGTTGGCATGGACTGCACACGTACCAGAGGCACAGATGTGTGAAGGATGCCTTAAAGTAGGCATCTGAGTGCTGGTATTCTCAGCGGTGAAGCACCATTATTAGGCCCCCCCATGCTATAGAATAGCATCCCACAGCCACTCCAGGAATTGGCACATTCATAAAAAGCTCCAATTCCTGGCACTTTACCTGCCTCTTCCATTTGCCATGTAGTGGCAAACTCGGTAATAAGGGGTTAATGACAGCTTTGTATTGCCAGCTGGCATTATGGCCAAAATTCTTAATGTCAAGCCAATGTTACACCTAGCCATTAAGAAGTTCAAGTAAATAGTAAAGAAGACACAAAGACACAACACAGAGAGAAAATATTTTATAAGAAATAGAAACACACGTATCTGAACTCCATCTTTATTACTCTCTCATACCCATCCTCGATCCTCTGTGACGTCTTCTTGATTGCAGGCTGCTGTGAAGAACACAGCGTGCTGTCACCGCAGCCTCCAAACATTGAATGAATGAGCCGCTAGCTCCAATCGGTAAGAGAGTTGAGAATAGAAAGCTGGTATTAACCCCTTATTGCACAGTTTGCCACTGCTACATGGCAAGTAGAAGAGCCATGTAAAGTGGTAGAAATTTTTACTTCTTATTAATGCGCCAATTTATGGGGCGGCTGTGGGATGCTATCCTATAGCATGGTGGGGAGGAAGAATAATGGGCCCTCGCCCCACTGAGAATATCACCCCTGAGCTGCCTACTTTTACCTTGGCTAGCAATTAAAAACAAGGCAAAACCTTATTCAATTTTTTTCCCACTATTTCTGGGCATTGTACAGGTGTTAAGTGAATCACATGAACTAGTGATGATTCCAAACCCTATGCAATGCTAAGAAAAATCCAAAAACATGACCTGTTGGCGGGCCTTGGGGCCTGGAGTTCCACACCTCTGGTGTATGACAACCAAGCACAGACAGATTGTGGAAATGCAGTCTGATGGCAACAGTCAATCACCGACGTTCTCACAGAGCATGAGCGTCTGTGATTTGCTGTTGCTGGTCAGTGAAGTGAATATGCATGAATCTTCATGGGCAGGACCAGAAGTAAGTGAGAGGGAGAGTGGACTCACAAACAGCAGAAGACTGGTAAGATGATCTGTGTGTGTTTGTCTGCTTTTGGACCCCTTTGCAGGTGTTTACTATATATTTCATGTTACTTGCATTGATTTCAAAGGCGTTCGGAAAATTCGTCGAATGTTCGTTAACTTATTTGAGGAGCACTGCATAACAGTGAACAAATCCAAATTCAAACACCATAGTGTTCACTCATCTCTAAAGAGGACTTGATTTCTAGTGGCATCTATTGGAAGTAGCAATCCTAAAAGTGGTGGCATTAGAGTTTAAGTCCTCTTTAAAAAGGCAATTTGCAATTTTAATCCTAAAGATTCTAATTCAAAGATATGATATTGGATCATTTTAATCATTTAGAACTGTCAGTCCTTGACTTGTTTTAAGGTACCTTTACACGCCGCAACGCGGTGAGAAATCTGACCGGCAATCTGTAGCCCCATCACCATCGCCGTGAAATTGCCTCAAAATTGCGGTTTGTAATTGGTGAATTTGGCGGTGATAAAAAAGGTTGCACCTGGTTCCGATTTCACAGCACTCGTCCAAAATCAAAAGCAATCATGAAGGCGAAAATCCCGGCTTTTGGCGTGTGAACGGGCGATAGGAATGGAATCTGCTTCACCTCCTGATTTCCCAGAGGCGTGCCACAGCGTGCTGGATACCGCGCCCCTTTAGCGATGATTGGTGGTGGCTACTGTGTTTCCATTGGCTGTCCGTTCACAGGGCGCCATATTTGAACAGCTGTCCATTCACACTACACAACGGCAATGGCGTCATGTATTAGCCAGCCTTCCTGCGCAGGCTGCCCAATCATAACGCTATTGCGTTGTCTAATCAGCATGTTTGGGGCGCAGAATATATCAGTCTGTGCGGAGTGTAAAAGTGCCTTCGGCGTTCAGAGGCAACCATGAAAAATGTGCACGCACAAGTTAGATTGCCTCCTATCGCCGCCAAAAGCTGCGTTGAGTAAAGGTACCCTTATAGGGTGTTTATTTACCTACTTTTTAGATTTATGTGAAAATCTGATGCAGTTTTAGGTCAAATGTATACAAAAATATAAAACACTCTTAAGGGTTCACAAACTTTCAAGCTCCACTTAGATATCTATAATATTAAGAACATAATAACCTATCAATAAAGCAAATCAATATGTACAACTTATAGATAACTAGATTAATGCCCGATGCTATCGCATCGGGAGGATGGTGATGTGATATTGAGGATGTTTTGTGTGACAGTAAGAGCAGCACACTTTGAGATGGAGATGTGGTGAACAGCCATCCTGCCCATCTCTTTAGCTGTTCACAAAAACCTGTCCCTGTTGTAAAAGAAAATAATATTTCTCAGCAGCTATGCTGCTGGACCTTAACCCCTGGGTTCATATCACCAAATAAAAGTATTTGGATGATACACATCTCTCCTCTTGTACTAAATGTGTATTTATCTTAGATTTATGTACAAAATATAAAAGGGGTGGGGGACAAGAGGCGCAATAGTGCCCTATCACTAGTGACACTGTGAAGCAGGGTGGTGCTATGAAACCACTCACCTGGTGCAGTTGTGATCCCCACAACTGGTTTGAAATCGTGAAGCAATCAAGAGCTGCTGCAAGACCTCCACCGACCAGTGACCAGTGGTGAAATCCGGAAAGAAGATGGGAATGCAGGTGTGTCATGGTCCGCGCTGCTCCAGGCTCAAAAAACTCACCAAAGAGTCAAACTTTCCTTAAGCAGATTTCCAAGCTTATTTTTCTTCCTCCAACGCGTTTCGGCACCTAGCCTGGCATCGACATCTTTGGAGACAAGATTTGCATTGATGTTAATAACAACGAAAGCATAAATACTGCTGCATCACATGCCATGCTATGTCCAAAGAAAGAGATTATCTGGTGTATAGACGAGTGCTCAAAGGTCCAGAAAGACACAATCCAAATTCTTCTTATTTTCCAAAGAAGTAATTTATTCCATTAGTAATGTAGTGGAGAACATACAACGCTTTTCAGCTTTACAGTAAGGATAAGCCTTCCTCAGGTATACATGTGTACTGATATTTTCTCTTTATATAGGGTCTGAGCGCTTAGATAATTAACCTAATTATGCTAAGTACTAGGTCAGGTTGCCCGGTTAATGAGAAATCCCTGATTGCTTCTCCTTAATTCTCTGGGAGACCTCTGTTTTTTTCTATATCTATAAATAAAGTGTATATTTCTATTTCTATATTTAAGTGCATAATAATTAGTAAAAAATAAAAGTTGTATGTTCATAATAAAACAACACAATAAAAAATAATACAATAAAATACATTAAAATCTATGTCTTCATAATAAACCAGCATCATTATTCATTTTAAATATTAAATTTTAGGTTAATTATCTAAGAGCTCAGACCCTATATAAAGAGAAAATATCAGTACACATGTATACCTGAGGAAGGCTTATCCTTACTGTAAAGCCGAAACGCGTTGTATGTTCTCCACTACATTACTAATGGAATACATTACTTCTTTGGAAAATAAGAAGAATTTGGATTGTGTCTTTCTGGACCTGGGAGCACTCGTCTATACACCAGATAATCTCTTTCTTTGGACATAGCATGGCATGTGATGCAGCAGTATTTATGCTTTCGTTGTTATTAACATCAATGCAAATCTTGTCTCCAAAGATGTCGGCTGCTATAGAACCAGTGCAAAGCATATATGGAGGTATTTCAATGACATCATCTCCAAGATTGTATTCATTAGACAGCTCACCATTTCCAAGTTTAAGCAACCAACTGCTGTATTCAGGATCAGTGGAGTGCATATTGTTGAACAGCGGCAGTCGAGTAAAAAGTTGCCAGTGTTGCGAATATTTAATGCAGCTATCTACAATATCTGTTCTTCTTCCATGAGAGATGACGGGAAGGCATTGTCTAAAGTCTCCTCCAAGAACAATAACTTTAGCTCCAAAAGGGGTTTTATGTTTCTGAGCCACATTTTTTGTCATGATGTCCTGTAGAAGTCTATCAATCACATTCAATGCATGTTTTTGTACCATTGTGCACTCATCAATAATAAAAAGTTTTGTACTCTGCAAATGGTTCCCTGCATCTGTTTCGTTTTTAATCCTGAAAACGGATGTTTCATTGAAAGGTATTGGTATGCCATACAGAGAGTGGATAGTTTGGCTTCCTTGTAGCAAGTTAGCCGCTATTACTGTAGTGGCAGCAGGTGACACAATGTCTCCTTGTACCCTTAGATAATGTATAAGTAGATGGTATAGGTAGATTTTTCCACTGCCACCAGGACTGTCAATAAAAAAGCACTTTGGTGTTAAACTTCTGTCTTGTAAAGCCTGAGTAATGACATCATAGGCAAAACGTTGCTCCTGATTTAGAGTTTCTTTCATCTCCGCAGCTGTTCTTAACTCATATTCCTTATTATACTGTTGTAGGAGTTGTGTTTTCTTTGCTGGGCGTGGAAAACTGAAATCAGGAAAAGTTTTTCCATGAACTATGAGGACATCTTGGACATCTTTCATAGCATATCCTTCACAATTGACACACTCCTCAGTGTTGGTGTGGTATGCATGACAGTAGTCTTGTAAAAAGTGTTCCTTAAATTCATTCCACAACTCAAGTGGATTTGTGGGAGGGCCAAAAATACAGATGTAAGCAAACATGTCGCGAAGTTGGGTAGGCATGTTCAGAATGCAGGCATCCATTAAAGTATTTCTACACACACTATCATCGAATAATAATCCTAGTGTTAAAGCATCTTCTTTGAATGTTTGATGTGTAACTCCATTGACGGTTTTAATGCTGTCAAAACTGGTTGCACCTTTTACATGCAATAACAACAAACGTAAATGGTATCGTTCTTGGTCTTTGACACTAACAGTATACATTCTTCCAATAACTGTGTTACTCCCTCGTTTTCTACGTTCCCATGTGCCTTCTTTCCAAACATAGTATTCAGGAATTTCGCGGTAGAAATAGTTATGTGCATGCAGGTCGATCTTATTAAGGTTAAAGTACGCCATAAGTGTTGAATTGGTATGGAGCTTTTGTTGGATGTTGGTGGCAGAATCATCCTCATGAAAATATAGAGGTTGAGAATGAGGCAGATGTACCGCTAGGCAAATGATGGTATGAGATTGTTTATGCATAGGATAAGCAAATATTCGCCACGCTGCTTCAGGAGCACTAACATATCTGGAATCGACAAATTGGTTTGTTTCATCATGTTGAATGTTAGTTTGGATAATTTCAAGATTGGCTTTATCATGTCCTTTGTAAACGTATTTGAATAAATATTTTACACTTTGAATGGAAGCACATATTTCGACATTAATATGGCACTTGTATTGGGTGAGTAAAAAAGGGTTATATGGAACTACGCAGGAATTGTCAATCGTCCTAGACTGGTGTTCATATGTTGTGCCAATGGGTCTGCGGTAAGTAGGATAGCCGTCCTTTGGAGTGATGGTAGATAGTTGAAATTGTTTAGGGAAACCTTTGGTACACTTTCCAAGATCCATACAGGGAGAATTCGGGTTGTGTTCTCCACAGGGACAATGAATCAAGTGTTGAAGCTATGGAGCTGAGGGCAGTAAGTAGCATCTGGGATTTCAGCCCACACGATATTGTCTACAGTATGTCCTCCTCAGTCCTTAATTTAGACAGGCTATCAAGAATAATTAAAATGTGAGCGTGTGGGAGACCACGCTTTTGAAATTCAATGACATGGACCATTGCGGCAACGTTTCCAAATAATCCACTGCTAATGTCTTTTAAGAGGGATTCCAGTTTAATTTTAAAGACGCGGGCAACCAAGTCAGGTCTGTGTTCAACACGCTGCCATGGTTCTAAATGTGTAGTCATTTCACTCCACTTTCTTTGGATTACACGTCATGGTGATAAATAGATCAGGTCGACCATACTTTGTCACAATAGCCATAGCATCCTGGTAGCGCTGTTGCATGTTTCTGGGACTGCCCTCAAAAGAAGATGGTAAAATGACGGTTTTTCCAATTGGGATACCCTTTTGAATAGATTTTTTTTAGTAAATGTTCTTGAAGTAGGCAGTAATCCTCCACTTTTAAATCTTTTTGGTGTTTTCGGATGTAATGTAAACGATTAGCCTCGATTTTGACATAGGCATCTACAAAGTATTGCTGAGTTAACTTATCACCATTGAGGAGTGGATTAAAATAATTTCTGACAGATAACATATAGCAATAGTATTGGAGTTGTGTAATCTGCTCGTGAACGCATTCCTTGTTGCTTGAGTCCATCATGCCACCCTTGGTCTCCATAAGGAAAAAGTATGGGATATAGGAGGGCATCCAAATTCCTATGGAGAATGCTGATTTGTTGTGTTTTTGGAGCTAAAGGGTTGTGCGGATCCGGTTTTAAATGAATTAATATGTCTCTATTGAATGGCGGCTCACCACTGTCATTTTGAAAGATGACGGCGACTTCACTGATAGTGGGATTATTGTAGCGTTGAGGGTCTTGAGTACGATCTTGTTTAATAGCCATGGTGATGTTTGGCATGACAGTTCCGTTTTGTAGAGCTTTAATATATTCTTGTTGTTCCACATCACATAACATGTGATAAGCTGCCACAAAAGTGTTGATAGCTTGTATTTGAAGGGCAATAATGTTCATCAATGTAGGATGACATTTTTGATTTTCTTTACATTGTAAGCGTTGTTCATTAGCAGTAGCGGTATCGAGAATGTAAAGTAGGGCAAATGCTGGGAGTTGGTTGTCAGAGGGATGTAGTGTTTCATTCGATGATAGATCTGGCCATGTATGCGGAAACAGTATGGGCCATATCCAGGTGGAGGTGAAATATTGGCACCCATGGAAGCAAAAGCAAAGGAATTATTAATGTTTCTAATATTGTCCATGAAATTTTTGCTATATTCACTTTGTCCTTTGAGCAAACGTGTAAAGACATCTGGATATTGTGGTTTGGGAACATGGACTTTACCCTTATGACAGCAGAGGGTAAAATTGTTATCAGAAGGTGTCTCATGGAGAAAATGCAAAGCCTGGCAATGTTGACATAGATGGTTCATTGCACCACAGCTATGTTCTATAATCTTACGTTCATCATTAGCATGTAGTGGAAGAGCAGGTCCTAACAGTGCAGTAGGGCTCTTGTGCAGACCGATGTATATAAGTCATATGTGTGGTGGTGAGAGTGATAAAAATGTAGACGTCGAAGGTGTAGGTTGTCGGCGTTGATGGCGAGCAGAGGCTGCTTGTGCTAATCTAATGGATTTAGACTTAGGGGCCTCATGTGTCAGGCGTTGTCGTTTATAAGCCTTCATGGTGGCAAAGCGATGTTCTTTTACTTCAGGAGTCTCATTAGCACGGCATTTTCTTTGACGTAGTGACGAAGTATTTTTCCGCTGTGTGTCAGTGGCATACTTTTTGGGAGGAGTCATGTTGAGACTGGTAAGGGAGTATGAGAGCAAATAGTGGAGAGTGATAGTATTGGTGGTTATAAGGCGTTAGAGAAGGGGTCCTGCAGTTATGAAGACAGAAAGGATGTGTATGTACGTATGTACAGGTGGCGTAAATCAGAAGGGTAAGTTGTAAAGCAGTGCTACAGGATAGAGCTTATATACGTGGGCTAGTTCACTGTGTCTTAATTATACAAAGGTATACTCAGCAGGAGTGAGGGCACTGAAGAGGTTAACTGAGGAGAATATAGAAGCAATATGGTACAGACGGAGTTAAATGTTCACAGCGTCTTAGCTATAATCAGCTGGAGTGAGGGCACTGAAGAGGTTAACTGAAGAGAATATCGAAGCAATACGGTGAAGAGGTTAGCTGAGGAGAATATAGAAGCAATACAGTGCAGACGGAGTTAAATGTTCACAGCGTCTTAGGTATACTCAGCAGGAGTGAGGGCACTGAAGAGGTTAACTGAGGAGAATATAGAAGCAATACGGTGCAGACGGAGTTAAATGTTCACAGCGTCTTAGGTATACTCAGCAGGAGTGAGGGCACTGAAGAGGTTAACTGAGGAGAATATAGAAACAATACGGTGCAGACGGAGTTAAATGTTCACAGCGTATTAATTATACAAAGGTATACTCAGCAGGAGTGAGGGCACTGAAGAGGTTAACTGAGGAGAATATAGAAGCAATACAGTGCAGACGGAGTTAAATGTTCACAGCGTCTTAGGTATACTCAGCATGAGTGAGTGAGTGAGGGCACTGAAGAGGTTAACTGAGGAGACGGAGTAAGTGAAGAGAGCAGGAGGAGTTATGACGCAGCAGGAATGGCGGGCTGAAGTAAATTTTCAAAAAGGCGGCATTTAAGATGGCGTCTGGGAAGTCTCGCAAGACTTCCCGGACGCCATATTGGATCCAGTCCTCTGTGGCGGAAACATACTTAGTTCAAGATGACGTCCGGGAAGTCTTGCGAGACTTTTCAGAGGGCATCTGGGATCTCGCGAGAGTTCCTGGACGCCATTTTGGAGGAAACATGTCGCCGGGACGGAGGAGTGGAGCCAACATGATGGGGTCGGCGGCGGAGCGAAGATCATTGGCTGGAGGCGGCGGCGGCAGGGAAAACAATGGGCCGGTGGTAAGTATGGCAGGTAGAGTGCATGGGGGTATGAGTGGGGGTATGAGTGTGGAGGTGCTGAGCGAGGAGGGGGGCGCGAGGAGAGTGGAAGGGGGGGACATGTGTGTGTGGATATGGCAACTGAGGGGGGGGTGTGATGAGAAGTGTAGTGTCGGAGGGTGTGTGGAGGAGTGGGGAGTGTGACCGGAGTGTGTGTGGGGCCACAGCTTGTACCGATGGCGGGAGTGGGGCTTTGGAAGCCCCGCTCCCGGCAATGGGAGGCCATATTGGAGCACCCAGGGTGGGTGTACAGGCAACTTCAGCAGGATGTGACGTACTATACCGTTACATCGTGACGGAAGTTGCCTAATGGTACCTTTACACGCCGCTACAGCCGGGTGGAAACAACAGGGTTTATGAGACAAATGTATCTTGCACCGTCAAATCAACCCGAGGTAGCGGCGTGTAAAGGCGGTTGTTGCCACCCGTCACTCGCGGCACCTGTTTCAGAGCAGTGCTCTAAAACAGGTTGATTTCAACCCGATGGTAACGGCGTGTAAATACGGTAGGGTAAGGTTTATTCGTCACCTAGATAACTCCCCGGGGCGTGACACAGCCTCCGTGAAACCACCCCCCTTCAGCGATCATTGGTGGAAGCTCCTGCGTTGCGATTGGTTGTCGCTGCATAGGGCGGCATATTTAAGGAGCTGACCAGTCACACTACACAATTGCTCAAGCGTCATGTATTAGCCAGCCTTCCTGCGCTGGCTGGCCAATCATGATGCTATTGCTTTGTCCTATCAGCGTACGAACGTCTCGTAATCCACAATTCTGGCACGCCTATGTGTTGTCCCTGCTGCACCAGGTCCGCCCATATTACCTTGTTGTAGTGGCGTGTAAATGAGGTAAGGTGCTCTGCAGAAGGTAACTTTAGGCACCCGGTAGTGCATCCAGAGATAGATTCAACCTTCTGTAAAGCACCTTGTAGCGGCGTGTAAAGACGGTATCGGGTACCGTTTGCAACCGTTGGTGCGTGCTCGTGCAAGTGAAGCACCCGGTTGTTTCCACCTTGTTGTAGCGGCGTGTAAAGGTACCTTTAGGGTTTTATTATAATAGATAATAGCTATATCAATTATTTTCTTAATCAGCTGTGAAATTGCTAAGCTTGTCTATATGACATTTTCCAGTAACCTGAAGGCTGGTGAAGGGTAGATCATTAGTGGACTCATTAGTGCAATGGAGGCCAGGAGCAGTTTTGTCCCATTGTACAACCCCTGGCAAAAATGATGGAATCACCGGGCTCGGAGGATGTTCATTCAGTTGTTTAATATTGTAGAAAAAAAGCAGATCATAAACATGGCACAAAACTAAAGTAATTTCAAATGGCAATTTTATGGCTTTAAGAAACACTAAAAGAAATCAAGATAAAAAATGTGGTAGTCAGTAAGGGTACCTTTTTTCAGACCAAGCAGAGGGAAAAAATTGTGGAGTCACTCAATTCTGAGAAAAAATTATGGAATCACCCTGTAAATTTTCATTCCCAAAACTAATACCGTACCTACATCTAGCGCCGGACTGGGGTGTCTGGGGCCCACCAGGGAAATTGACTCCAGGGGCCCACCCACCCGGGCCCACCCACCCGGGCCCACCCACCCGGGCCCACCCATTCTTCAGCTATATGCAAATACCTGTTAGCCGTTATACCTATTATAGTGGAGTGTGGACTGTAAAACACAGGCAGTTCCTGCACATCACTGTGCGCTCACCATAACTGGGATGTACAATTACTGTAGTTTGCTTTAAAGGGGTTTTTTGGTGAAAACAAGTTATGAGCGATGCACAGGTTAGGACGGTGATCACTTATTTATTGGTGGAATCCACACCATCAGAAGAATGTGGCACTTTGAGCATTTGGTGAGTTTTTTACCTCAGTGTTTGTAAGGCTATATGCTCACGGTCTGGAGGAGCTGCGTGTTGGATGCAGCTCTTCCGGACCTGAGTGATGCCGCAGGTGGCCGCATGTGTGGCAGGTGCAGGGCGGCTTCTCCCTGCAGTCACCCGATGGGAGCCGCTTCTGACTCCGCAGCATGAAATGAACATGCGGAGGAGGAGCGGAATGGCGGCAACCCGCACCACAGCTGTCAGATCGCTGCGGCCGGGTTAAGCATAGTGAGGATGAGATTTCTTGAAATCCCATCCACTATGCTTATACTGTACTACGCAGTGTTTTGGATGCAACGGCAAAATGCTGCATCCAAAATGCTGCGTATACTGATCGTATGCACACAGCCTAAGACAAAACCAGGAGTGGAGCAATCAGAGGTAATGTTTTCTACATTTCTCACCCTCTCCTGGTTTTGTCTTATAAATACTGAGGTGAAAATCTCACCAAATGCTCAACTTGTTTTCTCTGGCGAACCTCTGTAACTGCATCTCTGCTTCTGTGTCACAGGACAGGAGGGGGTTAAACATCCAAGTATTAAATATCTATTGGAAATAAAGAAGTTTCTACTTATTGATATTAGATAAAACAAGTGACTGACCACAAACCACTCTATGAAGACCAATATTACCAGATAGAAGTCAGAAATACCACCACACCGTGACCAAATCACATATTACCACGACCTAGTGCCCAAATAATGCCACATACAAGGCACAAATACCGCCACACCATGACCAAAGCACATAATACCACCACATAGTGATCAAATGCTACCACATAGAAGGTATAAATACTGCCACACCATGAGATAACATATTAGCACTATATAGTGACCAAATAATATCACATACTAGGGACAAATACCGTCATGCACATAATGGCACCACATAGTGACAAATAATACTAAATGAATAAAAATGTAAAAAAGCTCTGTATATTGTGTCAGTGTATAAGTAATACTGTACAGTGATCACCAGTGACATTATACACAGGGGCTCAGTATATAGTTTCGGTTTACAGGTAATACAGTGATCACCGGTGGCATTATACACAGGAGTTCTGTATATAGTGTCAGTGTACAGGTAATGCAATGATCACCATTGACATTATACACAGGAACTCTGTAAATAGTGTAAGTGTGTGTGTATAGGTAATACATGTAGCTTCTCCCCCCATCCATCTATGTACCTTCTCCCTCTATCCCCCATCCATGTACCTTCTCCCTCTATCCCCCCATCCATTCATGTACCTTCTCCCCCATCCACCAAACCATCCATGTACCTTCTCCCCCATCCATCCATGTACCTTCTTCCCCATCCATCCATCTTCTGTCCCCTTTTCCATGCAGCCCCCCATCCATCTATCCCATTCTCTCCCCTTTTTCCATGCCCCCCCCCCACCACCCTTCCATCCCATTCTTCCCCCTCTTCCAGGCTGCCCCATCCATTCATCCATCCACCTCTGTCCCTCCCAGGCTGCTATCTTCGGCTGTAACAGCACCTTACCTGACTCCACACTCCTGATCCTGGCAGCTTCTTCCTCTGCGGCTCCCAGTCTCCCGCTTGCCGGCACCAGGCGGCTTCTTACTCTGGGGCTCCAAGTCTCCTTCTCACTGGCACCAGGCACCTGGCAGCTTCTTCCTCTGCGGCTCCCGGTCTCCGGCACCAGGTACCCGGCACCAAGCACCCTACAGCTTCTTCCTCTGCGGCTCCCGGTCTCCGGTACCAGGCACCCGGCAGCTTCTTCCTCTGAGTCTCCGGCACCAGGCACCCCGCACCAGGCAGCTTCTTCCTCTGCGGCTCTCGGTCTCCGGCACCAGGTACCCGGTACCAAGCACCCTACAGCTTCTTCCCCTGCGGCTCCCGGTCTCCGGTACCAGGCACTCGGCAGCATCTTCCTCTGTGTCTCCGGCAGGCACCCCGCACCAGGCAGCTTCTTCCTCTGCGGCTCCCAGTCTCCGGCACCCAAAGGCACCAGGCATCCGGCAGCACAAGGCATCCAGGCACCTGGCAGCATCAGGCACCCAGCAGCACCAGGCACCCAGCACAACCAGGTACCCAGACACCCAGCAGTACCAAGCACCAGGCACCCAGCAGCACCAGGCACCCAGGCACCACCAGACAACCAGACAGCATCAGGCTCCCCGCAGCACCAAGGGCCCAGCAGGCACCACAACCACCAGGCACCCAGGGGGCCAGCAGCACCAGGCACCACCAGGGGCCTGGCAGTACCAGGCCCCCAGCACCACCAGGTACCCAGGCACCCGGCAGTACCAAGCACCAGGCACCCGGCAGCACCAGGCACCCAGGCACCACCAGGCAACCAGGCAGCACCAGGCACCCCGCAGCACCTGGCACCAAGCAGCACCAGGCACCACCAGGGGCCCAGCAGCATCAGGCACCACCAGGAGCCCAGCAACACCAGGGGCCCGGCAGCACCAGGCACCACCAGGAGCCCAGCAGCACCAGGCACTACCAGGGGCACAGCAGCACCAGGTACCACCAGGGGCCCAGCACCACCAGGCTCCACAAGGGGCCTGGCACCACCAGGGGCCCGGCACTACCAGGCACCACTAGGAGCACGGCAACACGAGGTAACACCAGGGGCCCGGCAGCACCAGGGGCCTGGCAGCATCAGGCACCACCAGGGGCCCGGCAGCACCAGGCACCACCAGGAGCCCAGCACCACCAGGGGCCTGGCAGCACCAGGCACCACCAGGGCCGCAGCAGCACCAGGGACCACCAGGGGCTCAGCACCACCAGGGGCCCGGCACCACCGGGCACCCAGGGGGGCCCTCCCTGCTCTTCCTACTCACCACTCACTGCAGGCAGCCGCTGCCTAGGGCGATCTGTCCTCCACAGTGCCCTGAACGCCGGCACCCGGTGTGCACACAGGAAGCAGTCTCAGGGCGATGACATCATCACCCTGAGACTGCCCTCCTGCGCACGTGCTGGCAGGAGGCAGAGCAGCACTGCGGCGGCAGCAGGGAGATCGCTCTCCCTGCTTTGCCACTGCAGAGAGGACCCAGCCATTGCTAATGATATCAGCAGTGCTGCTGATATGATTAGCAATATTACCAGACCGGGGAAAGGGGCCCAGGGGAAAATGGGGACGGGGCTTGGGGGCGTGACCCTCACACCCCAGGGCCCACCGGGGGTTCTCCCGATCCTCCGGTGGGCCAGTCCACCATTGCCTGCATCAAATTAGATCTGCTTGTTAGTCTGCATCTAAAAAGGAGTGATCAATCACACCTTGGAGAGCTGTTGCACCAAGTGGAGTGACATGAATCATGGCTCCAACACAAGAGATGTCAATTGAAACAAAGGAGAGGATTATCAAACTCTTAAAAGAGGGTGAATCAACAAGCAATGTTGCAAAAGATGTTGGTTGTTCACAGTCAGCTCTCCAAAACAGGAAATGCACAACAAAACAAATGAGGAATGAATTTGAGGAAACTGGAGTCAATGTCTGTGACCGAACTGTAAGAAACCGCCTAAAGGAAATGGGATTTACATACAGAAAAGCTAAACATAAGCCATCATTAACACCTAAACAGAAAAAAACAAGGTTATAATGGGCTAAGGAAAAGCAATTGTGGACTGTGGATGACTGGATGAAAGTCATATTCATTGATGAATTGTGAATCTGCATTGGCCTAGGTGGCTGGAACTTTTGTTTGGTGCCATTCCAATGAGATTTATAAAGATGACTGCATGAAGAGAACTTGCAAACTTCCACAGTCACTGATATGGGGCTGCATGTCAGGTAAAGGCACTAATAGAGTCTGTGGAGCCTCTGTTAGGAGTCTCAAACACAGAACTAGCCATATATCCCTCCAGGGAAGGACCCAGCCAAGGGGTGGCTCCTTGCGGAGAACACCATAACCACCATATGAAGTGGCCCTTTAAGTCAATATCCAACTCTTTTACAAGTTTACAGATATGACAAGGAAATACCAAGGCCAAGTATCCATCCACATACAGCTGTTTCGGGGTGTTGCCCCTCATCAGTGTGGAGTTGAGATCAGTGAATACTTTGCAATCTAGGTAAAGGCACTAGGGAGATGGCTGTCATTACATCTTCAATAAATGCCCAAGCTTACATTGATATTTTGGACAGTTTTCTTATCCCATCAATTGAAAGGATATTTGGGGATGATGAAATCATTTATCAAGATGATAATGCATCCTGCCATAGAGCAAAAACTGTGAAAACATTCCTTGAAAGAAGACACATAAGGTCAATGCCATGGCCTGCAAATAGTCCAGATCTCAATCCAATTGAAAATCCTCAGTGAAAGTTGAAGAAAATGGTCCATGACAAGGCTCCAACCTGCAAAGCTGATCTGGCAACAGCAATCACAAAAAGTTGGAGCCAGATTGATGATGAGTACTGTTTGTCACTCATTAAGTCCATGTCTCAGAGACTGCAAGCTGTTATTTTTTTTTTTAAACAATAAATGTTTATTGAACAAAGTTTTCATACAAATCAAACAAGACATCAGTAATATACTATAAGGAGTCCATGTATAAAACAAGGGTCAAGGGGGGGGGGAAGGGGAGAGGAGATAAAAAGGGGGGGGAGAGTCCCCCAGGGGGAATCACAAATTCACATTTGACACTTTCTGAGATAAGGCTATGAACATATAAAGCATTCAGACAGTTCCTGAACTCTGGATCTATTTCTGGCCTTATACCGTACTTAAGTCTAAACTCACATTCAGACTAAAATTAAACTTAAAGGTACCGAGTCTACACCATGGCTACCAATATAGAGTGAGGCTGAGCTCAACCAATGAATGCTGGTGGGTGCCACAGGAAAACGTAGTGATATCTAATAGCAAAAGTCCTGGCACACCATAAAACAAGAGTCAATGAAAAAAGATTGTTGTGAGAGTACTGTATTCTTTATTGAGAAGGTTTTCTCAGAATCTCTTTTGATCACAGAGGTTGAAAAATGCAAAATATTTTCAGCCACATACGGCTTTCTTCAGTGCAAACAACTATAACAGAGTAGTAAACACATAATTAGTGTTACAATATACAAGAAACAATATCTCAAACACAGTAAGCTTCTCACTTTGATCTTTTCAAAAACTTAGGAGGAATTAAAGATGAGAATACAGTGTATACAAGTGATTGACTGACACAATAATGAGAAAAACAATGAAAAAAAACAATCATAGGAACAGAATTGTCTTCTGGTAATACCTTTTGATCAAAAAAAGGGTGAAGAGATTCACAATAATCAAAATCAGCGGTAAATACTGCCACCTGCTGTCCAAAATAAACAAGATAAGGAAAACACCTCAACAACAAGACATATAACAGGTTAATGGTAGTATCAATCAACGGCATCTACATGATATGAGGACAAAAATGCAAATACCTGAAAAACAGTGGAGGAGCCTGAATCCATGCACTGTAAAGTATTATGGCAATATGACAATACCCTCATATGAGACAGGATACTTTATTATGAACTAGTATCAGTGAAAAAAAAAAATAAAAAAAAAAAAAAAAATACAGAAATTAGTGAGACCTGCATGTCTCTCTGATATATGAGCAAACATCTGTCATGATAATGGACAAAAAGACAACAAATGAATTACCTTAATGTAGTATACCACTATTTCATGGGGCTCACAGTGGGAAATTGGCCTTTAGAAAAATGAATGGTGTGCATTAGTAAATGAAATTCCCTAATAGAAGAGTAGCCCATAACAGAAAAACAATGAACTCCCATGGCCCCCATGTCTGCAATATGCTGCATATAATCACTAAAGACCAGGTGGTCTTATATGCTAAAGTCATATACTTAAGTTACCCCAAGCAGGAAACCGTCCCCCAGGTACTGGCAACCAAAACCACCATGTATAAGTACTTACTATGTACACCATGTGTGTCCAGGAAGACTGTGAGCAATGAATGACACTGAAAACCAGCTTTTTATAGGAGCAGGGAGTCAAATGACTACTGACTTCCTGTATTGGGAACACATGTGACCTGCAAGCAGTGAGCATGTGCAGGAGTAGTGAGCGACCAGAGTGTTATAAAAAGGATACTGCGCACCCCGGTGGACGGAGGAATGAATTACAGGCATTCATTACATATGCTGTAAAAACAAAGAAGCAAAGAAAAGCAGCTTAGATTAGATGTTAAATATATCACATAAGACCAAGAGACCCGGGGATTAGATTGAGGCAGTAAATATGTATATGGGCAAACCTGTAAAACACAAAGATTGTTAAAACAATGTAAATGTGCATGAATAGAGGCTCCAACCAGAATATATTCATCTTATAGCAAGACCTCATATTCTCTATTCAGACCCTTTGGTGCAAGGGTCTGAAGGGTAAAAATCCAAAACATTTCACGTTCTTTTAACCGCCTAATGCGGTCTCCGCCTCTACGCATAGGAGGAATATGTTCTAAAATATGATATCTCAATTGGGCAACATTATGACCCTGATTAATGAAATGAAACGGAACAGGTAAGAGGGTGTTTTTACATCTAATTGTACTTTTATGCTTAGAGATGCGGTCCCGGATACGCTGGGTGGTCTCCCCAACGTACCCGAGACCGCAAGGGCACTTTATGAGGTACACAACGAACGCCGTATCGCACGTGAGATAGTCATCAATCTGATAAATGTGACCAGTTCGTGGATGTGTAAAAGTGGAGCCCTTGATCAAATTCGAACACTGTAGACAATTGCGACAGGGAAAATTACCTTTCTTAGGAGTGGCCAAGAAGGTTTGTCTAGATTTGACTGTGCTGGAGCCAACGTCTGCACGTACTAAATGATCCCTAAGGTTGGGGGCCCTCTTATAGCACCATAGTGGTGGTGTTTTAAACTCATCAATGGATGGATATGAATCAGTCAAAATCTTCCAGTGCTTATATATGATCTTCTTAAGTTTAGTGGTGAAAGGGTGGTATGAATTCACAAAAGTGACCCTGGGAGAAGGTGACCTATGTAACCCCTCCGTTCGTGCCCGTTTTTCAGCAATATCTCGAGGATACCCTCTCTGAATGAACCTAGAGGTCATCTCCTCATGTCTTAATAAAGCTAGAGAGGAATCAGAGACAATATTGTCAACCCTAATGTGTTGAGAGAGAGGTAAAGCACCTTTAGTATGCTTGGGGTGACAACTAGAGTAATGTAATAAACTGTTCTTGTCAGTAGATTTACGATATATATCTGAAAGAAGAAAAAAATCAGAAGAGATAGAGATCAGAGTGTCCAGAAAGTGAGACATAACATTCTTCAAATGCGCCATAAACGCGTTTGCGTAAGTAGGCGCCACATTACTACCCATAGCGGTCCCTCTGACTTGTGCATAGTACTGGTCCTGAAACAGAAAGAAGTTCCGCGTCAGAATAATGCTAAGAAAGTCAAGACAAAAAAGTTGTTCAGTGTCCGATAAAGAGGAAAATTTCTTGAGAAACCAGTCCATAGCTGCTATACCATCAGAATGATTGATACTGGTATATAAGCTATTAACATCTAACGTGACTAAGAGACTGGTGGGTGAGACTTGCCCTAGATCACGTATCTTGGATAAAAAGTGTGAGGTATCCCGTATATAAGATGGGATTAAAGGGATGAGTGGAGCAATGATTCTATCAATAACCCTAGCAGCTGGAGACAAGAGTGAATTAGTTAAAGACACTATGGGACGGCCGGGAGGATTATACAAGTCTTTATGAAGAATGTTATGTCTTCTCTCACTCTCTCTTTCACTCTAGGATCTTAGTTTGGTTTCGTTTTATCGACGACATATTCATGATTTGGACTGGCTCTGAGCCAGAACTACTTGATTTTCATGGCTATCTGAACCAGTGTGTAACGGATCTTACCTTCACACTTCACAAAGATAAGACTAAAATTCACTTTCTGGACACTCTGATCTCTATCTCTTCTGATTTTTTTCTTCTTTCAGATATATATCGTAAATCTACTGACAAGAACAGTTTATTACATTACTCTAGTTGTCACCCCAAGCATACTAAAGGTGCTTTACCTCTCTCTCAACACATTAGGGTTGACAATATTGTCTCTGATTCCTCTCTAGCTTTATTAAGACATGAGGAGATGACCTCTAGGTTCATTCAGAGAGGGTATCCTCGAGATATTGCTGAAAAACGGGCACGAACGGAGGGGTTACATAGGTCACCTTCTCCCAGGGTCACTTTTGTGAATTCATACCACCCTTTCACCACTAAACTTAAGAAGATCATATATAAGCACTGGAAGATTTTGACTGATTCATATCCATCCATTGATGAGTTTAAAACACCACCACTATGGTGCTATAAGAGGGCCCCCAACCTTAGGGATCATTTAGTACGTGCAGACGTTGGCTCCAGCACAGTCAAATCTAGACAAACCTTCTTGGCCACTCCTAAGAAAGGTAATTTTCCCTGTCGCAATTGTCTACAGTGTTCGAATTTGATCAAGGGCTCCACTTTTACACATCCACGAACGGGTCACATTTATCAGATTGATGACTATCTCACGTGCGATACGGCGTTCGTTGTGTACCTCATAAAGTGCCCTTGCGGTCTCGGGTACGTTGGGGAGACCACCCAGCGTATCCGGGACCGCATCTCTAAGCATAAAAGTACTATTAGATGTAAAAACACCCTCTTACCTGTTCCGTTTCATTTCATTAATCAGGGTCATAATGTTGCCCAATTGAGATATCATATTTTAGAACATATTCCTCCTATGCGTAGAGGCGGAGACCGCATTAGGCGGTTAAAAGAACGTGAAATGTTTTGGATTTTTACCCTTCAGACCCTTGCACCAAAGGGTCTGAATAGAGAATATGAGGTCTTGCTATAAGATGAATATATTCTGGTTGGAGCCTCTATTCATGCACATTTACATTGTTTTAACAATCTTTGTGTTTTACAGGTTTGCCCATATACATATTTACTGCCTCAATCTAATCCCCGGGTCTCTTGGTCTTATGTGATATATTTAACATCTAATCTAAGCTGCTTTTCTTTGCTTCTTTGTTTTTACAGCATATGTAATGAATGCCTGTAATTCATTCCTCCGTCCACCGGGGTGCGCAGTATCCTTTTTATAACACTCTGGTCGCTCACTACTCCTGCACATGCTCACTGCTTGCAGGTCACATGTGTTCCCAATACAGGAAGTCAGTAGTCATTTGACTCCCTGCTCCTATAAAAAGCTGGTTTTCAGTGTCATTCATTGCTCACAGTCTTCCTGGACACACATGGTGTACATAGTAAGTACTTATACATGGTGGTTTTGGTTGCCAGTACCTGGGGGACGGTTTCCTGCTTGGGGTAACTTAAGTATATGACTTTAGCATATAAGACCACCTGGTCTTTAGTGATTATATGCAGCATATTGCAGACATGGGGGCCATGGGGAGTTCATTGTTTTTCTGTTATGGGCTACTCTTCTATTAGGGAATTTCATTTACTAATGCACACCATTCATTTTTCTAAAGGCCAATTTCCCACTGTGAGCCCCATGAAATAGTGGTATACTACATTAAGGTAATTCATTTGTTGTCTTTTTGTCCATTATCATGACAGATGTTTGCTCATATATCAGAGAGACATGCAGGTCTCACTAATTTCTGTATTTTTTTATTTTTTTTTATTTTTTTTTTTTCACTGATACTAGTTCATAATAAAGTATCCTGTCTCATATGAGGGTATTGTCATATTGCCATAATACTTTACAGTGCATGGATTCAGGCTCCTCCACTGTTTTTCAGGTATTTGCATTTTTGTCCTCATATCATGTAGATGCCGTTGATTGATACTACCATTAACCTGTTATATGTCTTGTTGTTGAGGTGTTTTCCTTATCTTGTTTATTTTGGACAGCAGGTGGCAGTATTTACCGCTGATTTTGATTATTGTGAATCTCTTCACCCTTTTTTTGATCAAAAGGTATTACCAGAAGACAATTCTGTTCCTATGATTGTTTTTTTTTCATTGTTTTTCTCATTATTGTGTCAGTCAATCACTTGTATACACTGTATTCTCATCTTTAATTCCTCCTAAGTTTTTGAAAAGATCAAAGTGAGAAGCTTACTGTGTTTGAGATATTGTTTCTTGTATATTGTAACACTAATTATGTGTTTACTACTCTGTTATAGTTGTTTGCACTGAAGAAAGCCGTATGTGGCTGAAAATATTTTGCATTTTTCAACCTCTGTGATCAAAAGAGATTCTGAAAAAACCTTCTCAATAAAGAATACAGTACTCTCACAACAATCTTTTTTCATTGACTCTTGTTTTATGGTGTGCCAGGACTTTTGCTACACCATGGCTACAACATGTTCCATAATACACCTTACATTCGGTATTAAGAAAGGATCAGTGTAGCAAGAGGATGAGAAGCCCATATGTGCCATCCATCCAAAGTCTGTTTTCTAGTTGGCAGGTTTTGCGCCAGGTAATATTCATGAGCAAAAATAGAGTTTACCCTGTTCACCACTTCCGATAAATTAGGTGGGGTCTGCGCCTTCCAGTCGAATGCCAAGGCCAGCCTGGCAGCCACCAGAATATAAGTCAAGGTCCTCCACATAATGGGGAGATATAACTGCAGGCCAATATGTAGGAGTGCCAATTGTGGTGAAAGAGGGATCATAAAACCTGTGACCGACTGGATCAGGCGCTCGACCAGAAACCAAAAGGGGGTGACTCTCGGACTGGACCACCACATAGTCTCCAGCACAAAGGGGAGGCATGTCTCTCAAACCTGGCCAAACGGGCTGGTGGAAGGTACCAGCGAAAATTTAATTTCTTTAAGTTCTCTAGATGATTGATACACCTGGTAAGTTTAGCCATGCGTTGGGACGCTTTCTCCCAGTTCTCTCTCGACGTAGTAAACTGGAGGTCATCCTCCCATTTCTGCATGTAAACCAATTTCTCCGGGTCGCCCCTGGCCAGGAGAGCCTTATACAGTGCCTACAAGTAGTATTCAACCCCCTGCAGATTTAGCTGGTTGACACATGCGGAATTAACTTGGCATTGTGACATTTGGACTGTAGATCAGCCTGGCAGAGGGAAATGCAGTGCCACAAAAATTTTTTTTTTTTCTTTAAAGCGTTAAAAGTTAATTCAGAGGGTCATTTATTATTCAACCCCTCAAACCACCAGAATTCTGTTTGGTCCCCCTAAAGTATTAAGAAGTAGTTCAGGCACAAATAACAATGAGCTTCACATGTGTGGATTAATTATCTCTTTTGCCAGCCTTTTCTAACTATTTAAGACCCTCCCCAAAATTGTGAACAGCACTCATACATGGTCAACATGGAAAGACAAAGAAGCATTCCAAGGCCATCAGAGACAAGATCGTGGAGGGTCACAAGGCTGGCAAGGGGTACAAAACCCTTTCCAAGGAGTTGGGCCTACCTGTCTCCACTGTTGGGAGCATCATCCGGAAGTGGAAGGCTTATGAAACTACTGTTGACCTTCCACGGCCTGGACAGCCTTTGAAAGTTTCCTCCCGTGCCGAGGCCAGGCTTGTCCGAAGAGTCAAGGCTAACCCAAGGACAACAAGGAAGGAGCTCCGGGAAGATCTCATGGCAGTGGGGACTTTGGTTTCAGTCAATACCATAAGTAATGTACTCCACCACAATGGTCTCCGTTCCAGACGAGCCCGTAAGGTTCCTTTACTTTCAAAGAGTCATGTCAAGGCTCGTCTACAGTTTGCTCATGATCACTTGGAGGACTCTGAGACAGACTGGTTCAAGGTTCTATGGTCTGATGAGACCAAGATCGAGATCTTTGGTGCCAACCACACACGTGATGTTTGGAGACTGGATGGCACTACATACAACCCCAAGAATACCATCCCTACAGTCAAGCATGGTGGTGGCAGCATCATGCTGTGGGGCTGTTTCTCAGCCAAGGGGCCTGGCCATCTGGTCCGCATCCATGGGAAGATGGATAGCACGGCCTACCTGGAGATTTTGGCCAAGAACCTCCGCTCCTCCATCAAGGATCTTAAGATGGGTCGTAATTTCATCTTCCAACAAAACAATGACCCAAAGCACACAGCCAAGAAAACCAAGGCATGGTTCAAGAGGTAAAAAATCAAGGTGTTGGAGTGGCCTAGTCAGTCTCCTAACCTTAACCCAATTGAAAACTTGTGGAAGGAGCTCAAGATTAAAGTCCACATGAGACACCCAAAGAACCTAGATAACTTGGAGAAGATCTGCATGGAGGAGTGGGCCAAGATACTCCAGAGACATGTGCCAGCCTGATCAGGTCTTATAAAAGACGATTATTAGCTGTAATTGCAAACAAGGGTTATTCCACAAAATATTAAACATAGGGGTTGAATAATAATTGACCCACACTTTTATGTTTAAAATTGATAAAAATTCAACTGAGCAACATAACTGTTTGGTTTGTAAGATTTATGCTTCTGTTAATAAATCATACTCTCGTTTGCAGTTTGAAGGCTCTAACTTATTGGCATCTTATCAAACCAGCTAAATCTGCAGGGGGTTGAATACTACTTGTAGGCACTGTATATCCGGGATAAACCCTTCAGATCTGATGGGGTGGACAGAAGGAAGCCCAGGAAGGCAGAAGGAGATTGTCTCCCCGTCAACCAGCCTCTAGCATCAGTGGCCATGAAATGTCTCAGTTGGAGGTATTGTAGGAACAAAGTTCGTAAGGATGGGTCACATTCCGTCAATGTGTCAAATGACACCAAGTCTCTTTCCGTCATTAAGTCTGCTAGTGTGTGAATTCCCGCCACTTCCCATTTAGGAATCTCTAAAAAGTGTAGGTGTAAGCGAAGTGCATTCAGAGAAATGTCAGAGGCCGGGACTCTAGTCCAGGATTTTGGTAGACCCCTCCAGTGGAGAAGCAGGGTATGTGTCGTGTCTAGATTAAATTTCCTTTTTAGTTTGGTCAAGGATTCTGCCTCGAAAATAGTACGAAGTCCCTGGAGTCCGACAATTTATTTCAAATAATTTTAAAACAGCTTTTAAAATTATTTGAAACTTATTGAGGATAAATGGTAAATTTTGGTCGATATTATTTGCAGTCATTTATGAAAAAAATTGAAAATTTGACAAAACAAATTTGAAAATGTAGCAATTTAGCTATATCACACAACATTGTTACAAAATAACATTATCCACAAGAGTACTTTACATCAAATAATTTTTTAATATATATATTTTGTATTGTTATGAAGTTAAAAGGGTTAAACGTTTGTCAGCAGTTTCTCAATATTCCAACTAAAGATACAAAACAATTTTTTTAGGGACCACATCACATTTGAAGTGACTTTGAGAGGACTATGTGACAGAAAATACACAAAAGTGACACCATTCTAAAAACTAAAAATGCACCCCTCGAAATGCTTAAAACGACATTCAGGATGTTTACTAACCCTTTAGGTTCTTCACAGGAACTAAAGGAATGTGGAAGGAAAAATGAACAATTTACTTTTTCCAACAAAAATGTTGTTCAGCCTCATATTTTAGATTTTCACAAAGGAAATGTACGATTTCTTCTGATTACACCAATAACCCATATGTGGTGGATGGTGGAAAACAACAGTTTGGGCGCACGGCAGGGCTTGGGAGAAAAGGAGCGCCAATTGACTTTTGGAGAGCCAAATTGGCTGGAATTAATAGCGGACGCAATGTTGCGTTTGGAGGGCCTCAGATGTACCTAAACAGTGGAAACCACTCACAAGTGACCCCATTCTGAAAACAACACCCCTCAAGAAGGTCAACAAAACTCTCAATCTGCATCCAACCCAGGTCTCCAGCAGATATCCAGCACTTCTTTGCTTCCTCTAATATGACTGCCCCATGAAAAGACTTTAAGTCTGGGACCCCCATCCCTCCTTTATTCATGTGAAGTGACATAACTCTTTTGGGGACCCTCTGTTTTTTGTCAGCCCATATGTATCTATTAGTCAGGGACTGCAGCGGAAACAGTAGAGAATCTTAGGTAAAAGCATCATCCTAAACGCCTGCGTTCTCGCCATCCATGTCAAGGCATGTAGGGGGTGTTTACTCATGCCATCCGACAAAGCTTTCACCAGGACCTCAACATTAGCTTGTACTATCTGAGGAGGGGGGGCCTAGAATGATGCCTAAATATTAGTGATGAGCGAGCACTAAAATGCTCTGGTGCTCGTTGCTCTGGCCGAGCATCTCAAGATACTCGTGTACTCGGCCCGAGCAACGAGCCCAATGTAAGTCAATGAGTGACAGGCTCCGCCCACAGACTTCTGGCTATAAAACGAGTAATTCTGGGTAAGGGCGGGAGGGTGGGCTTTTTCAAATCGTCACAGCATATATCACCTTGCTGTGGCCCCCAGAGGGACCCTAATAGTAAATCTGCTCTCTATGAGGTGCCAGCTCACTGTGTGCACTGAAGGGAGCTGTGTAATTGTGTCAGATCAATATTTATTAGTGACGAGTCCGAGCATCTCGGCGGTACTCGGTGCTCGCCGAGTACCCCGAGTACCGAGATACTCGTGCGAGTAACGAGTAGTGCCGAGCATGCTCGCTCATCACTACTAAATATGTTATGCCACCCGGGCACCATTGAAAGGGGAGCCTTTCTGATAAGCTGGAAGACAGAGACAACGGGACACATATTGGTAGTACCATAGATTTTGAAGAGTTTAGCTTATATAGGGACACTCGTGCAAATTTAGCGAGAGCCGACATAGTCGCAGGGAAAGAAATTTCAAGGTTCATGCAAGCAATTATGATATCGTCTGCATACAGGCCTATTTTATGGTCCAGTTCTCCAACTGCGATTCCCGATATCAGCGGGTCAGCCCGGATCAGGGCCGCAAGAGGTTCTACCACCAAGGCGAAGATTACCGGTGAAAGCGGGCAACCCTGCCTCGTGCCATTGGTAATTTGGAAGCTTCTGGACAGGAACCCGGAGGCGAGGACTCTGGCATTCGGGCGGGAGTAAAGGCTAAGGATTGCCGACACAATCGGCCCCTCAAAGCCAAACTTCCCTAAGACAGCCCGAAGGTATCCCCAGTGCACCCTATCAAAGGCCTTTTCAGCATCAAGCAACAGGAACGCACTGGGGACCCCCCTAAGCTCTGCCACTTTTACCAGGTCCAACATCCTCCTGGTGCCGTCCTTAGCCTGCCTCCCAGACACAAAGCCCACTTGATCCAGGTGAATTAAGGAAGGTAGAACTCGAGCAAGTCTGGACGCCAGTAATTTTGAGAATATCTTCAGGTCGCAATTTAGCAGAGAAATAGGCCTGTAGCTAGCAGGAGAGGGGGGGGTACTGTCACATCGCCATTGGACTCGGTGGCCGGTGTTCCTGCCTCAGCCGCTGGGAGGAGCCGGATTCCTTCGGCTGGTGGCACCGGTGACAGGAGGGCCTTGTCGTCATATGGAACTGCTCCCGCGACGTCTGCCTCTGTCGCTGAGCGCCGCTGTGTTTCCCCTCTGGGTGGTGTTGGTCGCAGAGGAGCGGGCCCTGCAGAGGTGTCCGTTAGGCGCAGCCTGCGTTCTTCTGTCAGAGGTGGCGTGGGTGGAGCCAGTCGTGCATCTCCATCTGGCCTGGATCTAGGGACGGTCCGGATGAGGTCATCGGGCTGTGAGCTCCAGCCTATGGGAGGTAACCGCGCCCTTCAAATACATTGGAGCCTGTCTTGCAGGCCGCCAGATATAGTTTTGGTTCCCCAGTGATATAGTGTATGTTTAGTTTTGTCTCTGACCTTGGCCTGGATTTCTGACTCTGCTTCTTCCTGTCGATTTTGTACCTCAGCTGCCCTCTTGGTTTTGCCCTTGACCCTTGCCTGGATTCTCGACTCTGCTACTGCCTGATGATTTTGTACCTTCGCTGCCCTCTCGGTTTTGACTCGGACTTCTGACTTTGTTTTTCGGGTCTTGATTTTTTCCCCTGGCGACCTCCCCGGCTCTGTTGCTCATAATAGGCAGCTACCCCCTGGGCTCCACTATAATTTCAGATCCCTGTATAGGGGTTAAGGGTCTCGGGTTTCTCGGGGTGCTGCCTTACCAGCAGCTCAGCTTCACAGCGGATGGTTGTCACACATGTGGTTTGCCCTGTTTAGGTATGGTGGTGATGGTCACCTCCAAGGCAGCGGGTGAGATGGCTCCCTTCGCCTGCCACAGGTTGAATACTTGTAAAAGATACAGGGACAGCTCGGCTGCAAAGGTTCTATAGTATGTATTGGAAAAGCCATCTGGGCCCGGGGCCGAGGAGGGTTTAGTGGAGGAAATAATTTTGGCGATTTCTTGTGTCGACATGGGCCTATTTAGTTCTGACAGTTGGTATTTAGTCAGTGACGGGAGTGACAGGGTCTCAAGAAAGGCATTAACCTCTTCCAGGTCAGGCTGGGGCGTCTCTCTACAGTCCCTCAGGTTGTAAAGGGATTCATAATCAATCATTGTCATAGCAGATCGTTTTTTTAGTCTCCTGGCCAGGAGTGCCCCAGCTCTGTCTCCAGCTGCATAGTGTGACGTCTTAACTTTTCTCAAATGCTTCTCATAGTCGTGGAGCATCAGGGCTCTAAGCTGATTTCTGGGCAGGAAGATCTGAGCGGTGTTGTTTGACCTCGGGTTTGATTTTTTTAGGTCTTCCAGGATCTGTAATTGAGTCAGCAAGTCCTCTCGAGTTTTTTCACGGGACCTTTTCAGTTGAGAGGCTTTCTGTATCAGCGTGCCCCTTATGACGGCCTTGTGGGTTTCCCATAGGACATCGTCCACTACATCTCCCGTGTCATTGAGGGCAAAAAAGTCTGACAGTTCCTTACCGATCACCCCAACCACAGCCTGATCCGACAGCAAATTGGCATTAAGTCGCCATGTACGCGGAGGGGGAATCCCTCCCGTCAGGGCCACCTCCAACGACACCGGCGCATAATCCGACCAAGTGATCAGACCCACTTCCGCACAGGCACAGGCCCCAAGAGTGTTATCATCGCCCAAAAAGAGATCAATTCTCGAGTAGGACCTGTGCCTGTGGGAAACGAACGAAAAGTCTTTCTCTGATGCATGGAGGTAGTGCCAGATGTCGTGGAGGCGAAATTCCCTAATCAGGGGGCCCAGCTCCTTGCCCCTTCCCACGGATGGGGCAGTACTTACCATGAGTCTGCTGTGGACCAGGTTGAAGTCTCCACAGACAATCACCTTGCCGACTGCCACCTGCTTCAGACGTTGAAACCAGGACCTAAGGAATTTAATTTGCCCATTATTTGGTGTGTAGACATTTAGTAATGTGTAAACTGACCCTGCGATCTTACATATCACAATAAGAGCACGACCCATAGGGTCAGGGATAACCTGAACCATTTGAAATTTAACAGAGTTTCTAATGAAGATTCCCACCCCTGCTTGCTTCTTGTCAGGGTGGTTAGCAAAAAACAAATGGGGAAAAAGTCGGTGGCTCAGTCTAACATTATCCGCTGCTAGGAGGTGGGACTCCTGGACGCATAGGATATCCGCTTTAGAGCGCAGGGCCTCTCTCCAGAGGTAGGATCGTTTGATAGGGGAATTCAATCCCTTTACATTAAGCGAAACCAGTCTCATAGTCATAGTTTTGTTTCCACAATTCACAGTGCCAGTATGATGGAGTCAATGTGGAAGATGACCCCCAGGGGGCGGGAGAGGGACAGGGAAAGAGAGGAAGATAGGCGATAGGGGGACAAGGAAAGAAACAATAGATATGGGATAGAAGAAGAAAACAAAAACACTGAACACAAATGTAAGCTTAATTCAAGGCAAATTGCCAAGAAGCTGGGGAGAAAAGGGGACTAGACCACCCCACCTCAATGGATTTAAGGCGGAACGGTCCCCCTGCAGGAGCTAAGGTCTAATACGACCTCCAAGGAGGTCTCAGAGCCTCCTGCTATTCAAGAGATCAGTCACAACCAGCCCTGTATGTTCATAATAAGTTCACAGCCCTTCAGACCTCTCCATCTGTTGTCTCCGGGCCACGCATCTCCAACGGGGCCCTTTTCGTTGGGGTCTCTGTGGCAGTCTTGGGGAAGTTCCAGTCTTGGAAGGCTTTTATCATTTTAGAAGGGGAATTAAAGTATTGTCTCGAACCTCTGTAGCGAAACTATCACCGACACAGGGGAACCCCAAATGTATGAGATCCCCTTGTCTCTTAGGATCGCACAGTAGGGGGCAAAGTCTCGTCTTCTGGCCAGGGTTCCGGGGGACAAATCTGGGAACACAGAGACCGCCCTGAAGGGAGAAGGGAGTTCCGGATGATTTCTCATTGCGGCCAGCAGCTTTTCCCGTGGTTTTGTAGAGGAGAAACAGACTA
Source organism: Allobates femoralis (assembly GCA_033576535.1). Classification (NCBI taxonomy): domain Eukaryota; kingdom Metazoa; phylum Chordata; class Amphibia; order Anura; family Aromobatidae; genus Allobates; species Allobates femoralis. Next base: position 208,526,333 of record JARQOC010000007.1, on the reverse strand, counting down.
AAATGTCTCTCGGGACTTCTCTGTTTAATCTTGCAGGTTTAGGTAGCCGAAAAAGTTTTTCAATTTTCCTTTCTGTGGCAGGCATATCAGGGAGAGTTACCTCCATAAAGGTTGTTACCTTGGCCATGAGGTCTTCCTCCTCTCCCCCCTCTGCAACTCCTCTCAATTTAAAGTTTTTATTACGGTGTTTGTCCTCTAGGTCACAGACAGCCGCCTGTAATTGCCTGACCTCTGAGTCCACCTCTGCAAAGTCATCTGCAAGGCTGTTATGGGCCGCAGCAAAGTCCACCATTTTATGTTCTATGTGTCCTGTTCTTTCACTTATGGCCGTTAGTCTGCTCTTAGATCAGCAATCATGCCCCTCATATCACCTGCAGGGACCTGTGGAGGGATTCCAGGAAGCCTCTCAGACATCCCTTTGACACTGGAGCCTCATCATCCTCTCTGGCTTCTGAGCCTCCTCCTCCATGCTGAGAGCGAGGAGAGGGTGAGGTGTTGCTGATCCCGCCCCCTGTGCCATGTTGGAAGCAGATCTCAGTGTCCTTTCTACCCCAAAGAAATCTCTCACCGAGTGCTCGGTATCTCTGCGTCTGGAGCCGCCTTTAGACATCTCAGTCTGCTCCTGAGGTAATCCATCTCACCCCAGCAGGTTTTGGAGGTCGTAGTGGCTGTTATGTGCCGTTATCAGGGCTTAGTGTGCAGAGCTCCTCACTAAGCGTCCTGCTCCATCAGATGCAGGACACCCCTACTGCAAGCTGTTATTAAAGCCAGAGGTGGTGGAACAAAATACTAGTAATGAATTAGAGTGTTGTTTTGTGTGTTTGTTTTTCATGATTCCATAATTTTTTTCCTCAGAATTGAGTGATTCCATAATTTTTTTCCCTTTGCTTGGTCTGAAAAAAATTACCCTTACATACCACATTTTTTATCTTGATTTCTTTTAGTGTTTACTTAAAGCCATAAAGTTGCCATTTGAAATTACTTTAGTTTATGTAGCCATGTCTGTGATCTGCTTTTTTCTACAACATTAAACAACTGAATGAACACAGCCCGGTGATTCCATAATTTTTGCCAGGGGTTGTAATATTAGTCAAAAAGCTGGAGGCCCAAAGGCATAATAATGGTCCTAAGAGAGATGTACAAAAGATTATCCAGCTTGACAGCTTGTGAACCAGAGTCTATGGAGGTCGGCCTTGAGGAGGATGTTTATAGACTGAATTTAGAAAACTGAGGTATACTTGATCACAACTGTAAGGGTACCTTTATACGCGGCAACTTTTCTAGGAATTTCACTGGCAATTACTGTTGCAGTGAAATCATGGACACATTGTTCTATCTTGTTGCTAGTGTACAAATGGAACAATGTCTCCGTGATTTCACTGCAACCAGTAAGTTGCCGTGAAATTCCTAGAAAAGTTGCCGCGTGTAAAGGTACCTTATGAGCCCGTTTACCATTGACAAGTGCGGTTGTATTTACAGTTGTGCTCAAAAGTTTACATACGCCGGCAAATTGTTTGCTTTCTTGGCTTTTTTCAGACAATATGAATGATAACACAAACTTTTTCCACTCATGGTTGAAGCCATTTATTGTCAAACTATTGTGTTTTGTCTTTTGAAAAAATGACAACCAAAAACATTCAAATGACCCTGATCAAAAGTTTGCATAGCCTGGTGATTTTGGACTCTGAATTACACAAATGGATTTGAATGGTTAATAAATGTAACATCTTCACCTGTGACCTGTTTGCTTGAAATCAGTGTGTGCACATAAAAGCTGAGTGAGTTTCTGGGATCCAGACAGACTCTTGCATCTTTCATACAGCCACTGACATTTATGGATGTGAATCATGGGGAAAGCAAAAAACATTATCAATGAATCTACAGGAAAAATAGTTAAACTGTATAAATCAGGAAAGGGATATAAAAAGATATCCAAGGATTGAAAATGACAGTCAGCAGTGTTCAAACTGTAATCAACAAATGGAAAATCAGGGGCTCTGTAAAAACAGAACCACAATCAGGTAGACCAACATTTCTGCCACAACTGCAGGAAAATTGCTCGGGATGCAAAAAAAACCCCACAAATAACAGCAGCTAAAATGCAGGACTCACTGAAAACTAGCGGTGTGGCTGTTTCAAGATGCATAATAAGGAGGCTCTTGAAGAAAAATAGGCTGAATGGTCGAGTCATCAGAAGAAAGCTATAACTGCCCAAATGCCACGAAGTATCTCGCTTACAAAATGCCAAACAACGTAGAGAGAAGCCTCCAAACTTCTAGAACAAGGTAATTTGGACTGATGAGACCAAAATCTAACTTTTTGGCCACAACCATAAGCATTACATTTGGAGAAGTGTCAACAAGGCCTATGATGAAAGGAACACCATTCCTACTGTAAATCATGGAGGTGGATCGATGATGATGTGGGGATGTGTGAGCTATAAAGGCACAGGAAACTTGGTCAAAGTTGAAGGAAAGATGAATGCAGCAAGTAATCAGCAAACACTGGAGGCAAATTTGCACTCATAAGTTCAGAAGCTGTGCATGGGACGTACTTGGACATACTAACATGACAACGAGCCAAAATACGAGGCTAAGTCAACCTGTCATTGGCTACAGCAAAACAAAGTGAAAGTTCTGCAGTGGCCATCTCAGTCTCCTGACCTCAATATCATTGAACCACTCTGGGGAGAGCTCAAGCATGCAAGAAAGCCCAGGAATTTACAAGAACTGGAGGCTTTTTGCCAAGAAGAATGGGCAGCTTTACCATCTGAGGAAATAAAGAGTCTCATCCACAACTACCACAAAAGACTTCAAGCTGTCCATTGATGTTTGAGGGGGCAATATACGGTATTAAGAACGAAAAGCAAAAGAAAAGAGAGAATAAATTCATGGGCAATAGTGCATGGATTCTTTTCAAGATAAAAACATCTCTTTATTAAAAAGAATGGCCCCCCACATCGAACAAGTCTTACATGTTTCAGACAACTTAGAAGCGTCCTTAGTTGTAGAAGTGCAGCTAATATCTACAAAGGTACATCATTTACACAGTTTTGGTGAGAGATTGACTTTGCATTATTAAGAACTGGGATATGTGAACTTTTGATCAGGGTCATTTGAATGTTTTTGGTTGTCATTATGTGTAAAAAGAGAAAACACAGTAGTTTGACAACAAATGGCTTCACCCAACCCATAACAATGAGTGGAAAAACACATAATTCATATTCTTTGAAAAAAGGCCAAGAAAGCAAAATATCTGCCGGAGTATGTAAATTTTTGAGCACAACTGTAGTTGATTATGCTGTAGCATTACAATCACTACAGCCGGCCTTTGGACATTTAATTAACATCGCTAGGAGGTACTTGTCAATTTTTGGTTTTTTTTATGTACATTATTTCAGTTTTGCTTTAGTAAAGTGAACCTTTTATCTAAGCCAACCTTTAATAATGGTGAGAGGAGATCAGAATACAATTGGGAAATAACTGAAGCTTGTGTTATGCTGGAAATCCCCCAGGTGCTTCCTGTACTGTGAGCATAGATAGAATCGGGACATTGTTTAGAAGTGTTATAGATAAAAAAAATGATTGCCTTTGTGTCCTATATATATATATATAAAACGTCAAACTTCCTAGAGATGTTCCTTCCTTTAGAAAACAAATGGAAAGGGAGCAGTAAAAGAAAAGCACCTGAAACAAGATATTCCACATCTTCTTCCCTATTACGTTGTATAATATCTGGCATTAGGTTAAAAATACCCAATGTTCTATAGTAGGACAAAGTCAACACAAATGTGACATCATGCAACTAGGTTTATTTCTACAAACTACAAACATTTCTATACATTTCCAATACAACTCTGAATTGACACAATGAGATTTTATTTGGATCTTCATGGTTAAGTGAGTTATATATTAGATATAAATGTGCATTAACAGCATTATAAAACATAGCTCCTGGTAATAAAACGGGAGAGTGGGTGGGGTCAAGTCAAGTAATGCACTAGATTAGAATTAGTGTCCTTGGCTGTAGGATGGGCCAAGGCTCTAGTCATTCCCAGATTTAATGAACCATAAAGGGTAAGTGTCATCAGGAAAAGACATAACCAATTGAATCTATGACAGCATTCAGTCTTTTTGGGTAGTAGTCTATCAACTTGATATATCTATGATTAGTATACTTTGCCCAATGTTCCTTGCAGTAGCTCCAAATCTGTCAGACTGAGGGCATCTTCTGTGGACAGTGCCCTTTTCAGGTTACCCACAGATTATCAATTGGGTTCAAGTCTGGGCTTTGAATCAGCTAAAGTCGCTATTATTTGTACTCTGGATACAAAGTCTAAAACTAGACTTATGGTTTTACATCATTTTAGTAGCCATCTCATTATCAGTACAGGCAAGATGACAGGGATATAGCTGACAGTTATATAGGGACAACCCTGAAAAATCGTATCAACGACAGTCTAATGTCAAGCACTTTTAATTTTTGATCATATTTTGGTTTCTATTTCACATGTGAAATTATATTGGTCCAATAAAAACTGTTTTGTAAGGTGAAGCATTTTTTTCTGATATGTACATTACTGTTTTCTTAATGTTGCCAGCATATTTCCTATACCTTATTATAATGATGCTGCTCCATGGAAACTATACATGCTACAGAAATATACATTTTGAAATCAGGACAAAAAGATGATTCAGAAAAGTACAAAGTCACCTGTGATGATTACAAAAAATATTTTGTGTAGACTTGTGTTATTAAAACATTATAGTTAATTTATTCCCTTTAAGGGCACCTTCACATTGCGGCACGATCCGGTCCGAGGCTGTCCAGGATAACCCTGACAGCCGCGGACCGGAACAGCACACAGGACTGGAGGGCTAATTTGCCCTCCAGTCCGGTGTGCAGCGCACGCAGCTGCAGCCGCTGACAGGTCAAGACCACGGCAGTCCTGACCTATCAGCAGCGGGAGCTGCGTGCGGTTGCACAGCAGACTGGAGGGCATATTAGCCCTCCAGTCCTGTGTGCTGATCCAGTCCGCAGCTGTCAGGGTCATCCTAGACACCCGCGGACCGGATCACGCCACAGTGTGAAGGCACCCTTAGTCTTTCTGCCTGAAACACATGATGGCTGAGGATCCTGATACAGATTTTGCATTTCCTCCTTAATGTTCTTGTTAGGAAAATACAAGCAGATAGACTCTTGTATGACAGTAACTTTATTGGCATGTGTGACCAATGCAATTCAGCATTTATCACATGGAAAACCTCACATTGAATATGAAACCATCTACAATTACAAAACCATTATCAAGGCCAATTTAATGTTGCACAAGTTTTTGAACATGTTGCTTTTGTGTCATCTATGCACATTTATCCAAATTGTTGTGTATGAGTGTTTATGTCCAGCTTTGTTCATGAGTTCTATGATGGAAATAACCTGATGATCTGGAAAGAAGAAAAGAATGTCAGTAAATCAATCACATTTATAGTGTTTACCGTATATAATTAAAGCAAATAATTTTTATTATATCAAGCTTATATCTCTTTTGGTGGTACCATTGTTAATGATGGTGGTAAAATGACACAACCAATCTAACCACAACATTAAATATTAGTGATCAATTCAATCAATTTGCAGGACCTGGTTCACTACCAGATAAGAAACCTGGCGCTCTTTTAATTAACTTACTTGGTGTATTGTAATCATTGTGGTGTAATACACATTAAGAAGTCAAGTCAGGCTGGCTAATTAAAGGAAAAGCCACCAATGCTGGCAGGTAAGAAGGGGGTTCCAATGGCCACGGAACACTGGCTCGGGCCTGGACTTGATCCTGCTCTTCTATTGGCACATCTCTATTAAACACCATTGCCTGAATCAATTCCGTATATATAATCATGTATATGTAATAGTTAAGTATTAGTATGCATAGATAAATGCAAAGAAGAGTAACTGCAGAAGAACAAAGCCAGCATCCACAACCAGCCCAGAGTTGTCAGGTATCGGGGCTCAGTGGGCATTGAGCTCAAGTACTGTGGCCTTAAGTCATCAAAATTTTCTGCCAAAATTTTGTCCAAGAAAAACAAAACATTTGTAAAATTGCAAGTTTGGGTGTTTTCAGGCCATTTAAGGCCAGCTCCACCAAAGTGAACGGGGTGGCAGAGAAACCAAGGGGAGATGGCGTGTGGAAAGACCACCTGACAAAGTCATCAAATGTGGCGGAGTACATTATGCCTAATTGCTATTTCAGCCCCTGATGGAAGTTGGAGAAGATATCCATTTTCAGAGTGGAGACATCCAATTTATGCGCAGACTGTTCTCTGTTCTCTCTGCTTGCTGTATTTTCCACTTTACACGGACACAGCACTCTCTTGCTGGCTCATCACTTCTCTTTAGACCCTTGAACGTTAGTCTACATTCAAAGGGATATAATGCTGGGAGAGTATTTAGGTATGCTTTGGAATTGACAACCAGTGCATGCCCAGTAAATCAGGGACTAGTCCAACCCCTGAAATGGAGGTCACTGATGATGCTTGATTTCAGGGTGGTGACAGCAGCTAGGCAGTGACTGCATCGCCAGCCTCCTCATGACATCCCATTAGAGAATCCCCAGTGCATGCTAGGATAGTCAAATGTCATTGGAAGTAAAAAACAAACAGGAAATTTGCGTAGAGATGAAGTCGTAGTAGGGATTATTTTACTAAGGTATATTTGAAAAGTGGCAGATTATTAAATTAAATACATACACGTTTAGTATGAAATTCACCTTTGGTTTCAGACAACCACTTTAAAGCACAATTACAGGGATTATTTTTATTGCTCTGCTGGAGTGGTGAGTTAAATCTAAGTCCCCTGCCCCCTGCCTTACACTCACCTTCCAGCAGCTTCACCTTTTATCAATAGAGCTCCAGTTACTCTGCGTGGATTTGTGACCTTCTGGTAGCTCCAGTGTTTCATGGAAGTCACAATACAGCTCTATGGATTCCTCATTCTGGCTCTCAAAGACTTGCATCCAATTCTGGTGATGTACCTTCTAACTTTTGGCCATTGAAAATTAATGGCCACAAGTTGGCACCATGGGACCACAGCGGCTCAATAAGAGATGAAGACTCTGGAAGGTGACTATATGATGGGGGAGGCTTACATTTAAAGCACCAGTACAGTGGTGAAAAACAAAACACTGGAGTGGTGATTTAAGCTGAGAACTGGAGGGTTGCTGTATTATGGCATGTTTTTACATTTTTGATTCATAAAAATTGTAATGACTACAACCAAATGTAATGTAACTGGCATGGGATTTACTTACCTATATGGTGAATGTCCAATGCTTTATGTGATGCTTCTCTTTCCTCTATAGATCACTGATAAAAATCATGAACAATATAATTATAAAGTAATAATGATAAAATCATGAATTCATAATACTAAAAGAGAAAAAATATCCTGCAGAGGACAATTTTAAGTTTTGCAATTTTGTATTCTCCTTCCATTTTTTCCAAGGATCATAACTTCTCTATTTTTATATAAACAAATCCAGATAAGGGAAGGTTTTTGCGGGACGAGATTTAGTTTTAAATTACATTAATCATTTTATCATATAATATACTGAAAAATAGAGAAAAAGGGCATCTAAATAAATGGTGTAAAAAATGTATTTCTGCTTGTGTGATTCTCGGTGTCAATATGATTATAGCGATATCGAACTTATAGCATTTTTTTTTATTTAAGTTATGAAAAGAAAAAAAAAAGTCTGTGTCCCCATCTTATAAGACTCTTAACTTATTGTTTCTCTCTGAACGGAGCTGCTTGAGATCTTGCTTTTTTGAGTGTTGACATGTCATTTTTATCGGCACCAATTTGGGGTGAATATTCTCTTTTGATCACTTTTCAATCCATTTGTTGGGTGAAGACTGGTGACCAAAAAACTGCAATAATGGAGTTTGTTTTTGATTTTTTAAATGTTTACCCAAAGAGAGAAATCATTTTTTATGTTAACTGATTTGTTGTTTGTGGCAATACAAAATGGGTTTATTATTTTTTTTAATCTTTTTAGTTTTAAATGGAAAAAAGGAGGATGGTTTGAATTACCGTATTTTTTTTTTACTTTACACTTTAATTTTCAGTCCTATAAAGTTCTGGAATCCATGTCTGGGCTTCACAAAATGGAATTCACAGATGATGGTTATGGGGGCCTTTAGCAAGCCCCAAAATGGCATGGCAACCCATCTACCCCATATGGTAAAGGAGGCGATGGACATCCCAACAGGGATCGGGCAACTTAATAGCACTGGCATAATCTGACTATGACATTAAGCAACAGCGATAAGCTCCAGCTCCATTCATTGTTCTTAGAGGCACATACTGGCTGTATAACACAGCCAGCACCTGCCCAGAGTGAAGCTGACTCAGCAACTGAGCCTGCATCATACCCCAAATGTCACATGTCGGGAAGGGATTAACTAAAGCACAGCAGGTTTCCTACAGTATGTGAAATTATATAGTCTTGATAAACTTTTTTTCTGTAATAAAGTATACAGCTGCACACTGAAACACTAAAGAGAAAACATGATCTAGCAAAATGGCAAGGTGTTCTCCTGTATTAGCTAGATCATGTTGTCCCTTCTTTTGTGTTTCAGTGTGCAGCTGTATACTTTATTATAAATGTATTTTTTCAGCTAGCTCCTTTACACACAGGTGTCGCCGGTCAGTCTTTTCCTATATTGCTAGTATATTTTTTCTGACTGAGCACCCTTGCCCCACCTCTGCCCCATAGCCTCGCTATGTCCACCATCTTGTTATAGCCAGGTTCCTAAATAACCACACATACAGATTTTAATGGCATATACAGGTAATAGGCTAGGTACCGGTAGAGGAGAACACCTTGCCACTTGTTATCAGGCTCCCATGAATTGGTCAATCCATCAGCTAGGTTTCTCCATTTTCAAATGTTCCTAAGCAGTTTTTGCTATGTCTCTTTTCCTCACTCAAATTTTAATTAGCTTTATGTATTTGCCTTGCCAAGTATTCTCATAGCCATTATGCTAGATCATGTTTTCCTTTCTGTTGTGTTTCATTGTGCAGCTGTATACTTTATTAAAAATGTGTTTTTTTCAGCTAGCTCCTTATACACAGGTGTCGCCGGTCAGTCTTTTCCTATATTGCTAGTAAACATTTTTCTGTATAGCATATGTGAAGAAGAATAAGTGGCACTCACCTTATTTCGCTTAAAAATTCCATTTATTTAGTGTCCATTCAAAAAGCAGGTGCAGGACAGAACAGCTCAGCTGTTTTTTTAATACACACTGAATAAAAGGATTTTTTAAGCAAAATAAGGTGAGTGCCGCTTATTCTTCTTCTTCACATATGCTATAAAGTGTGCACCACCTTACGCTATAACATCCATCTGTCCGCTGAAAACCATCAAAATCCTGAGCCAAATACCTTGACCAAACCCAGGTGAATTAATTGGTGCTGAACATTCCTGTTTGTGTTTCAAACTTTTTTCTGTGACTGTTCCTGATAGCTGAATGAGTATTGTAAAATTATAGCATTGTGCAGCAAAAAGACCATTCATATATTAATTTTCAGTTATGCAAACTGATGCAAAATATAGATGCTCAGCTGATGATAAATCTCCATTTCTTTCAAGCTGAAAAGTCTACAAAATGATTAAAAAAAAGGCGCCTTACCCATTCCAAGAGAGCTGCCTGAGCATGTAACTGAAATAAAATAAAGGAAAAGATAAACACAGCTTTCTAGTTAAATGTCTAAAAATACATAGTATGCTTCTCGACTGCCTTATAGATAGCATGCAAAATTTAACATTTATTAGTAGACGTCATTAAAAAGATTTATAAGGTGACAAACAGTTTATCACCCCTCTACTATACGCGCCATCCCGACCGGCCAGTTCCTACGCATGAGGCGTATCTGTTCAACAGACTCTGGTTTTGAACGGCAGGCCACGGACCTTAAACAGCGATTCGGCGTCAGGGGGTACAGCAACAGAGGTATAAGGGCTGGGTACCGGAGGGCAAAGAACACACCTAGGGACGCTTTGTTGAGATATAAACTTAAGAGAGACACGGGAGATCCACCCGTAAGGTTCATTGGTACGTATAACCATGAATGGAGCTCAATGCAGGCGGTTTTTCAACGCCATTGGGCTATCCTCAGAAGTGACAACATCCTCTCACAATGTGTCCCAGAACGTCCACTTATGACGGCTAGGAGATCCAAAAATCTGAGGGATTAGCTAGTTCATAGCCACTATATACCACCAAGAATAAACACCTTTGGGAGTTCTGGCCCGGCCATTGGATCTTTCTCCTGTGGCCATTGTGTCGCTTGCCCAAATGTTCTAAGGAGCCGTACTTTTGAATCCTCGGACGGGAAGAAACAGTATACCATCAGGCAGCGTATATCTTGCGGCTCCACGCACGTCGTATACTACGCTACGTGTGGGTGTCAGAAGATATACGTGGGCCTCACTTCCCGAGAATTTAGAAAGAGAATACGGGAACACTTAAGTGACATAGAGGGGGCTCAAAATTCACAGGATGGTAGCAAATTGCGGACCTTGCCACGTCATTTTTGGCAGGTCCACAATTGCGATTCATCCAGTTTAAAATTTAGGGGAATAGACATGGTAAGGGCAGGAAATAGAGGGGGTAATCTCAAAAAAAGCCTCGCTCAGATGGAGGCAAAATGGATAGTGACCCTAGACACCCTCAGTCCCAAGGGGATCAATGAGTCTTTATCTTTTCGGTCATACCTGTGAGGCTGGTCGCCACCTTACAATTTGGTCTGCTTCTGTGCTTTTTTGTGCATGTACTTTTCCCACCTATCTTGGGAAAGTTTTTAATTTATTTTAATTTTTATCTTTCCAGCTGCTTCCTCTTTTTGTCTCCTGAATGATGGACATCCAAGTGATCTCACCTAGGCTTTGGTCAACCATTATACAAAGGGACTTATGTCTAATCCTGGAGTGGCGTTAAACCGCGGGATTTGGATTTAGGCCCCTAGAGCCGGGGGCCCCCATACCCCGTGTGGCCTATCCTATTGTCTGATATAATGTTGTATATGTTTGTACTTGGCCTCTTTTCTCTTTGTTAGAGTTATAGTATGTCAAATTCATTTGAGGAGTTTCAATGGAGATAAGTTGTCTGTTCTTTTAAAATTGCACTTTTTTCTCTGGTTAGGTGGTGTTCTGTGTATTCCCCATGGCCCTTTTGATACACTGTTACGCGCTATTACACACACTCCACCATTCACGCTCTCTCCACCGTCGCGCACGTTGTGCCGTTCTCGGGACGCCCGAGCCTGGTGCGCATGCGTTGGTGCCATGGTGACGCGTCCCATGGCGCTGCGCGCGCATCAGAGCCGGCCGTCACGTTATACCGGGACGTCACTTCCGGTGCGCGACGGCTGGAGATGACGCGTGATTACAGGTGCTGCGCTTTAGGGAGTTATTACGGACACATATAAGATGGGCATTAGACGGGGATAGGCACAGGACGCACAACACATCCCCTTGAGGAAGCTGCAGCAACCAAGCTCATGCAGCGAAACGCCGCGTCGGGGTTTTAACCAGACAGGACTGTGGAGGGCACTCTGTTTACTACTCCTGACTCAATATGGGTATGCTACAACTATGACTTAGAATGAGACAAGCAATTACTTTGATCCCAAGGAAAGTGCCTTAGTATGATCACTCTAGGGACTTATGTATTTTCCCTGTTGAACGTTGCACTGGCACTTTATTGAAATGTGACCATACTTTGATGTATTTTTGCTCTCCTTGTTGCACTTTACTAAACTTGCTCTTTATCATTGTAGTTGCTGAACTCTGCATCTTGTTGTGAAAAGCTATATACCCTTTGATATTCCACTTTATTTATGTGCCCCCCATATCCTGTTTGGATTTCTGTACATGCACTGTTTGTCACCTTATAAATCTTTTTAATGACGTCTACTAATAAATGTTAAATTTTGCATAGTACTCTCAGTTCTCTTTGTATTTAAATGCTTATTTGAGTACCTTTATGCTCCAGACATATCCTCCACTAAATTGTTATGTGGAGGTTTTTGTCTTCTATGCCTAAGCCCAGTTGGGCGTTGTTTCTAACTTATAGATAGCATGTAAGGTGTTCAATTACAAACCATTATTGTTAATAGGGGAAGTCCACAAAAGAAATTGGCTTTCTTACTGATATTTGCTACAGAGCCATTAAAGCACTACTCCAACTTTAAATATACATCCCCTGACCCGTTTATTAAACTCATTTGCTGCTGTCTTCATCTTTTTCCAGTGCCGCTTCGGTTGGTCTGATGGCAGCTCCCGTGTTTCATGGAGCTGGAGATCAAAACTCAATACATCTCTATGAGAGCTGAATTCTGGGCCCGTTCTGGCTCATAAGTTACATTGAGTGCTTGTGACGTGACTTCTGACTGCCTGATAGACAGATGTTACAGGCACAAGATGGAGCCATGGGCTGCAGTGGTGCTGCAAAAGCATGAAGCTGCCAATGGGTGAGTATAACATCACAAAGCTCTCACTGATCTCAGGGAGAACACAACATCACAAGGACTCCGCAAGGAGTCCACCCCAGGGCTAGGTCCTTCCCTGGAGGGATATCTGGCTAGTCCCATGATTGAGACTCTTAAACAAGGCTCCAACGACTCCATTTGCAATGGGTGAGTATAAGACTGAGGGAAGGGGACGTACATTTAAAGCACTACTCCAGCACTGAAAATAATAATAAAAAAAATGTTGGAGTGGTGGTTTAAGGGGATTTCCTTTCCCGTCTACAAAAACTATTTTCTATCCTCTATAGGTAGATCAGTGAAGATCCTCTGTTTTGACAGGGGCCAGAAGTGGTTGAATGGAGTAGTATAACTGCCCTTCTGTTCCCCTTACTCCCAGGGGAGCAGTCAGCACTGGAACCTCACCATTCTAATAACTATCACATATCCAGAGAGTAGGTGATCATTTCTGAAGACAGGAATAGCCTTAGAAAAGTTGGATCCTACTTGTATAATGCATTTAAACCTTCTTTTGCTAAAGCAAACTGTCACCCTACCATTTGCAAAAAAACTTGCAATTTATTTGAATTTACCACCTTAGAAACAGCAAAGATTTACTGAAACTAATGCCCCTCATATACATTAGACTAATATCAGCTGATAACAAAATATTTTGCCAACTTATGGTATGTGGGCCAAGACAATTGATTGTCGGGCATGTTAATGATTCGGCATGTCTGTGTAAGAAGATGGATATACTGCTCATGTTCCCTCTTGAAGACACCAATGTTATCGATATAATGTGTAGTGTGAATTGTGACATGCATTGTTTGTGTTAGACAGTATTTGCTTGACAGCAAGGAGAGCGAAAATTAATGTTTGGGACTAGCCCATAGTTAGAGGGGCTAGAGCGAAGGGACAGATACAGTTTCCTGCGAGCAGATCAGGGAGGGCCCAGAGTGCAGTAGTGATGAACCTAAGGTCTGGTTTGTAGCAGAAGCACAGTACATAGGTGTCCCAAGTGTGAGAGGAGACCAAGGCAGAGGATAGCGAGTTCCTGAAGAGAGAGCAAGAGAAATTTGACTGAGATACAGAGTGATCTATTGGAGATGGGTCCTGGTATAGCAGGTACGGCCCTTGAAATTATAACTCAGAAAGGCAATAAGCCAGGAAGGTGCAGATAACGTGAGATAACCAGAGTACCCTGGGAGGGAGTTCCCTAAGGATCTACAAGCTGCAAACTAAGTGTCAGCTATATTGGCAAAGAATGCTCTCCTAAGCAGTGTAGGGTTGGAACTGCAAGTTGAAGATGTGACTTTCCCAAACTGAACTGTAGTGCTGAGCTGGGTGGTGTCGAAGGAAGCTAGACTAATGGAGGCAGGAACATCAAAGTTTGAGAAACAAAGAGACTGCGTGTAGAGATGCATTGTGTTAAAGAATAAATGTATGAGAAGTTATACACCGACTATCTACTGTATATAGTTGTCATCAAGCAGTTGTCAAGTAAATTAATGTTGGTTTTGAATTGGTGGTCTCATTCATTGAACTGTATATCATCTGGTTCTGGCCAGCCAGAATCATCGTCATCATGCGGCCTGCAAAGGCGATGCACCGCCCTAGCACAAGTACACACACCCAGCCAGGACAGGGTGCAACAGACGACTCGCTCGCCTACAGCTACTGCCCCGGGCCATGCTACACCTGATTTTGGACTGCTGATACTTCTGTTCTCTCTGAGATAAGCCACCGGCAGAGATGTCTGGCAGCAGCTCTCTTGCAGCAAGTGCTCCTGTGTATTATTGGAGAATTAGATGCTGGCTGAACAATTGGCCAAACCATTCTTTGGCAGACAGCAATCTAAGGTGTAATAGAGCTTAAGTTGCTTCGAGCAGTGTTTACATATGCTGACTTCTATAGCAGACCATATTCATAATATAAGTTGCTCTAAAATAATAAATCTTGACTGTACTGTATCTTTTACCACAATGGAGCATTTGTATGGTAGTGGAACTTTACTAAAACATATGCACATATATTACCAGAATATATTTTTTGAGGACAGAATAAAATTTGGTTGTTTTCATCGCTGACAGGTGAAACGACCACAGTGTACACATCTCCACATGGTATTTCAGTGATGTCACAGTAACTGAAGCTGCTGTTCGGACTACAGGTAAAATTTCCTTTTGTTCCATAGATGTTGACTGTGTAGTTATCCGGAGTGGCTGATGCCCGCCAAGTAACCCGTATACCAGTGTTAGACAGTCTATATAGCTTCACTCCTGATGGACAGCAAGCACCTGTGATATACAAACAAATTGGTGTCCAGCTTGGCAATTTCTTATAGTAACTCATCTGCCTGATCAAATACTAAAGCAATTAGATATTATACTGCCACACAATAAGCACATTATGTGTTACATTGGAATAATGATTAAAGCCATTGCATCCAATCATTAGCTGGATAAAAAATATTTGTTATATTAGTCGGTCAAAAAAGACAATAAATAATATCAACAATTGCACGAAGTTAATGCCTAGTTAATGATAGGTCATGACTTCTACATCAGTGGGGTCTGACTGCTGAGACCCCCCCAATCTCCAGAATGCGGCACTTCTGTCCTCTGTCTGAATAGAGCTGCAGCTCACATGATCAACTCCATCCTCTATGGGACTGACAGAGAGAGTGCTGTACTCAGCTATCACATGAATGGAGTCCACCAAGCCGACGGACGCTCGATGGAACTGAATTTGTGGTGGAACGGAAAAAAACAGCAATAATATTTATTATGCCATAATACTGACATATTCAGTTTATTCTGTGAAAGTAAAAGTAAATTAATATCAATTTATGTTTCCCTATTATTTTAAAATATAAAAAATCTTTTTATAGCCATATTCTGAGAGCTAGAATACTTAGTTTTTCATGATAGAGCTCTCCAGAACTCGATTTTTGCCATAGATTATTTATTTTTCCAGGAATGCAAAGTGGTGAACATGCAGCAATTTGGACACTTCTATTTTTGTATATTAAGGCTACGTTCACACATCGCGTATTTTGCGCGTTTTTTTAAGCGCGTATTTGCTCCAAAAACGCATGTGTGTCTGTGTTTTACAGCAAAGTGAATGGACATTCACTTTGTGCCTTGCAGACATCGCGTATTTAAACGCAGCGTTTTGGAGCAAAAAACGCGCGCGTAAAAGAATGAACATGTCAATTCTTTGCGTTTTTTTACGCGCGCGTTTCCATGGGCCCATTATAAAAACGCGCGTCTAAATGCGCGATTGAAGTAGAAGCGAGTTGTTCCCTCGCGTATTCTTATCGCGTTTTTAAATGCGCGTTTTTCCCTTGAAAAGACGCGCGTAAAAAAACGCGATAAAATACGCGAATGTGTGAACGCAGCCTTAGTTTCCCATGTGAGATAAATATTAATAATACAAACATTTCAGCAATATCTTAATTGACGAATTGTTACAGATGCAGCAATAGTAAATATGTTTTTTTAATTCTTTATGTAACAAATAGAAAACAAGAAATTAGTTACATTTTTACCTTTCATGGATATTTTTGCAAATTTTTTTTTTATTTTTTTTAAAGGGACACTTTCAGGTCATTTTTCAGTATGATACTCATCATACCCTTGAATAGTGCCTGGGCAGACCTTTTAAAAACATGTAAAACCATTATTCTGCACTTTCTAGATTCCATGTTATCAGCATCTTCATACCCTAGAAGGAGCTGGTGCATTAGTCCTCTCCATTATATTTCCAACCCAATAGTCCGGCTACTGTATAAGTGCTATTTAAATATCCACACCCATCCAGGCTTGTGTTCACTCCCTCCCCTCTGTGCTCTGTGTTGGGAGGGGGAAGGTGTTTTGTGCTGCAGCATGTAAGATTACTATGTGTATATATGAACTTTGGTTTTCCTACAGACATGCAGTGTGTGTATCTGCTGAGCAAATGATCAAATGTTCTTATAATCACATAGACATATCTAAGACTGCAACCATGTGAGGAAGGGGGGAGGAGGATTGCTGCTCACCTCTAGTTGGATGGGTGGATAGTAGACTCCAGGCCTTGGTGGAGGGTTTGACAGGACGTATAAATGACACAAAACACCTTTTACAGAGTTTGAATAAGATGTCTTGTTGATCTGAATATAGATGGGTGACATATGATGTCACCGCGCTGTACTCGGGCATCCCACATAGGGAGGCTTTGCAGGTTATTAATTCCACATTGAATAATACAAACATCTTTTCAGGAGAGGAGAAGATCTTTTTGCTAATGACGGTGGGATATTTGCTGAAAAGCATTTTAAATTTGATGGGCAATATTACTTAAACTGTGTGGATACCCCATGGGGGCTGGTTTTTCACCGTCCTTGGCAAATATATACATGGGTCATTGGGAAAAGATGTTTGTTTACACATCGGACCTCCCGTTTTGCGACAAATGGTGTGGTACGGGTGATACATCAACGACCTTGTCGTCATTTGGGACGGGTCGTCTGATGGGTCTCCCATACCTTCACCAGGTGACCTTTTGGAGTTTTTTAACAACAACAATTTAAACCTTACATTTACCATGGAAGTACATGCAGAAACAGCACCATATCTGGACATTATGTTGAAAGGGGATGTGGAGACAGGAAGGATTGAATCAAGCTTATACAGAAAGCCTATTAGTGGTAATACCATTTTGCGGGCGGACAGTTGCCATCCTAATCATATCACCTGGAACTTACCAATTGGGGAGTTTGTGAGAACAAAAAAACTGCTCTAATATTTGTGAATACAGGAGGGAGGAGGTTAACATCAGGGAGAGGCTAGGGAGAAGGGGTTACAAAAGAAGTACCTTAGATACAGCTTGTAATAAGGTGAGACACAGGAGTAGGGACAGTCTGTTAATGGACAGAGTGGGTGAGGGGGAGGGAGGTTTGGGTCTTCTACCCCCTATAGTCTGGATTTTGGAGACATTGTAACGAGTATGCGTAAAATGGTTCCTATATTATACCAGGATCCAACCCTAAAGGAGATTCCTTCCTGAGGGTGGCGACCAGTGGCGAGGATGGCCAAGAGTTTGCGGGACTTGCTGTCCCCAGTCTGTATTTGAGTGAACCAGTCAAACTTGGTTAAGATACAAAGGTTTTTACAGATGTGGGGGACGCCAATGTAATCTGTGCAAGTTTGTGGATGTAACATCTTCCTTCCGAAATGATCATACAGGACAGAAATTTTCTATAAGATCATACATGATTTGCAACATTACACATGTGGTGTACTTAGCCACATGTGTGGGATGCAAGTTGTCGTATGTTGGGTGTACCATAAAAACCCTAAAGCCACGTCGTCCATTTTGAGACAGGGTTTATCCGGCCTATCGAGGCATTTCCGGGTGTCCATGGAGGGGACTTGTCCCTTTTGAACGTGAAGGGTATTGAGAGTGTGGATAGGTTAGCCAGAGGAGGTGATTGGGAAAGAAAGGTACGTGATCAAGAAAATGTATGGATTCTTCGTTTGGATGTGCGACATCCTCTGGGTCTGAATCTAAAAAAAGATTTAATGTATTTTTACTAATCCCTAACTCCTTTCTTTGAATAGGAAGCGATGGTTCCAGATTTACCTCTGTATTCCCGGTAGTATTTAGTTATATGGAATTGATGTTTCCCTTGGTTTTTGTATGGACGTATAAAATCCTAGTGTAAAATCCTAGTGGGAATATATTTAGTATTGGCCTTGGGTTTCTAGCCCACCTCTTTCTCTTCTCTTTCCTGTGTCATTAGTCAGTGTCTTCTTTTTTTCTTTATTTTTATTTTTCTCTGGTCTCTCTCTCTCTTTTCTTTCTCTCTCTTTTTTCCTTCACCTTTATGAGCGGCAAAGGTTCTACTGAGAAAGAAGATTTACAGCAGTGTCTGACAAGTGCATGAGCAGCCCCTCTCCTTTTTTCCTTTCCCTTTCCTTGTAATGCATTTCTTCCCTTAGTCCCTCCCACATATTTTCAGTAGTAAAACAATTAGGGGGATTGGGCTAATAGAAGATCTTGAGCAGTGTCTGGCATGTGCATAATTAGGTGGATTGGGCTAATAGAAGATCCTAAGCAGTGTCTGGCATGTGCATAATATTGAGCAGTCCCGGGGTAATGTCCGAATATGGTTATATACAAAACATAAGAAACAAAAGACATGGAAGGTAAATCATTCTTTAAACCATAGTTAACCATATGAGGTGTGATTTTTGTAACAGTTTCATTACCATCATGGTTTATATAGCGGATTTATATGATGTAGATATGTTTTACCTTTGAGTTAGGGAACATGGCATACAGGAGGATAAGGTGAGGGGAATGATAGGTGTCATAAAAAGAGATAAAAAGAACTAATACACATTTGAATTTGATATATGATATCTAATTAAAAGTATATTTAAAAGTATATTTATTAATATGGTAGAGAAAGGACATGCATATAGACGACACTGTTGTTTTTTTTGGGGAGATAATGTATAACATCATTGCTTTTTTGTGTGTAATGCTATAGTGAGATGCAATCTATGTGTAAGCCGACTTTGTAAAGATGTTACCAATCAGGCATAATCAGGTGGGAGGGTTTACCTTTATAAGGAGAATTTTAATGTGATTTTTTTTTATGCCGATGAATAAGGACAGTGTGTCCGAAACATGTCCGGCTGGACGTTTTTAACGTGATTTAATAAAGGAACCTTCTCATGGACAAGTGGCCCTGGATTTTCTTCATTTTATATATCTAAGACTGCACACTGCAAAATATATGTCATACACACAATGACATGAAGAGCTGCAGCTAAACTCCCCCCTCCTCCCTTCTCTGTCTGCTGTGAATGAGTCACAAAACAGACAGATCAGAGAGGAGGCAGGACAGTGTCATGAAGCATGAATATTCAGTCATTGAGTGGGAGTGGGCAGCAGAGAAATCACAGTGAGTGACAGAGGGAATTCATCTTTTATTTTGAAGTTTACAGAAGATAGGAGGGGAATATAAATAATAGAAATACATGAGTAGAGAGAGTTAGAGAAAGGAATTAGAAAATGATAGCAGTTACACATGGGTTTTTGGCCAGCCAGTTTTCCTTTAAGTAAAGAAAAGTGTACAATTTTTAAGTCCCAACAGGATACTGGAAAATGTGATCATTTAATTAATGCCAAAAATAAATAAATGATGTAATACACTTTTAGGCCTACCAGTAATTAATAATATTACTAAGATTGCAGACTTGGGACCTTCATATGGCCCCACCTGCCATGACAACCCATTGGCACCATATGATTACGCTGTGGAGCAAGGATGTGGTGACAATGTAGTGACAATGTGGAAACAATGTCTAACCACTTAGATGCCATAGTCATTAGAGGGAGCGACATCTTTGGGAGTTTAAATGTCAGTATACGTGTCATTACAGACTATGTTTGCCATTCAAATCAATAGGATCCATTGTGATTTATTATGGCTGTTAAAGCAAAGTTTTAAAACACTGAAGCTCTACAAAATAAATACTAATAGACTGACTTACTAGATGAGTAGCCATGATAAGTACAGTGTGACACAAGCCCTGTCTCACTCACTGCTTCCAGGGATACAGAGTAGCTTGTTCCACATGTAATACAGCCCAGCAGGCAATGCTCCTCTAGGGTGTGGCACTTGGCCAGTCCTCTAGGTGATTCCAGCGTTGTAGTATATGTCTGCGCTCCTGTGGCTCTTGACCAGCTGACATTGGTCACAGACTGTGTGACTTGGATAACAGTAAAATTGGTTGGACAGCAGGGAGCTTCAAGACAAAGAGATGAACTTTGTAAATAAACACAGACCACACACTAAAGCAAACATTGTTATCCTCACTGTGTACACCTGTAGTACCAGGTAGCACCATAACGTACCTGTTTCCAAAGGCACACTGTAGCTGGGCAGGCTTATGCCTTCAGCTGTAGATGCCACTGCACTGACCATATACATTGTGCCACATGGAAGGCTTTCCAGAGTACAAGATGTGGCACTGCTGGTACAGTTCCATGACTTATTATGCCCTCTGACAGTCACTAAATATATCGGCATTATAGTTAGTGGAATCCCAATGTATCATATAGGAACTTGCATCAGATGTGATATTTGTGATTTCAGGGCTACATGGAGCTGGAAGTAGAAAAGAAATTAGCTGGCATTTTATAACAGATGAAGTCTAAATTTCAACAGGTTTAGTGTGTTATTTTTCCAAGCGAAAAAAATGCATAATTTTAGAGAAACATGACAATGAATGAGTTTTCTAATGGACCACTTTACACACACCAACTTATCTGTCCAACTTCTGACCAACTTACTGGTTGCAGTGAAATCATGGACACATTGCTCCATTTTGTGGCTGTGTACAAATGGAACAATGTGTCCATGATTTCACTGCAACCAGTAAGTTGGTCAGAAGTTGGACAGATAGGTTGGTGTGTGTAAAGTGGCCCTAAAACCTGGTTCACACAGAGCATAATGACTAATTGAGGACTCATCTGTATGATAAAGCAGAGATCCTGTAGTGCAGTGCACCTAGTCTACATACCTGTCTTCATGTACTTTGATGAACACGAGGTGTTGCTGCCTCTGTTCTCGCTGTATGAGTACACTGTGACATTGTACTGCGTGTTACATAGCAGACCAGACAGAGCACACACTGTAGCTGTGTCGTTACAGAGGATTACGTTGGTCCCATCATCAGCTTTGGTCTCATACATTTCGGCACCTCGCACGGCAGACCAGACAATCTCTAGAGTATCACTCGACACATAGGCTGTGCTGAAGTCACTGGGGCAACAGGGTGCTGTTGAAAAAACCATGAACAATGAGACATAGTTCAATACATTACTGATGAGATAACATAGTACTGAGAAGAGTGCAACAGTATAAAGGTCAAAACATAAAGGCACGTTCCCACGCTCAGTGTTTGCTGCGTTTTGGATGTAGTGTGTTGTCGCTATGTCTAAAACTCTGCATTGTCCAGTACAAGCACAGTGGATGGATTTATAGAAATCTCCTGCCCACTGTGCTTGTTTTCTTCTCAGCGTAAACTGACATGTGGAGCGATTTTCCAATCCGCAGTATGTCAATTCTTTCTTGTGGAGTCGCGAGTGTTCTTGATGGGAGGACACAGCGAAAATTTGCGCTGACCAGAACACTGACCATGGGCACAGACGCTGCGTTCTCCTGGGCAGAACACTGACCGTGGGCACTAACTCTGCGCTCTCCTGTGGAGCACACTGACCGTGGGCACGGACGCTGCATACTCCTGTAGAGAACACTGGCATCTCTGCAGGAGAGGAGACACTGCATCCAGGAGTCAGTGTCTCCACATCGTGGGAACATAGACTAAGTCATCTGTATTTAGTATAAAATGATATATTTGTTTAATCCTCCTATTAACTATGAGCAAATCTGCAAAACCTTAGGGTATTTAAACAGCAATACATTCCCCCAGAGTTTCTCTAACTTTAGAAATTAGAGTTGTCTTTTCTTGGGTAACATTTATACAAACACTTTGCCAAAAATAGAATAGCCCTGTACAACCTACAGTATCAATGTGTCAGTACAACATCATGCTGTTTGCATTCTTTTTTTTTTTGCACTCAAAATGAAAACTACATTAAGCAAAAGATAAAATAGAATATTTTTAATGAATGACTGATGGTACCTTTACACGCCGCTACAGAAGGTTAGAAACAACCGGGTGTCGGAGACAATTGTAACTTGCACCGTCAAAACACTGCGAGGTAGCGGCGTGTAAATCAGGTTGTTGCCACCGGTCACTGTTGACACCTGTTTTTCAGCAGTGCTCAAAAACAGGTAGGTTTCAACCCGATGGTAGCGGCGTGTAATCGAGGAACAGGAAGGTTTTTCCGACACCTAGTGAACTCCCTGGGGAGTGACACAGCCTCCGGGATACCGCCCCCTTCAGCGATCATTGGTGGAAGATCCTGCGTTACGATTGGTTGTCCCTGCATAGGGCAGCATATTTAAGGAGCTGACCAGTCACACTACACAATTGCAATAGCATCATGTATTAGCCAGCCTCCCTGCGCTGGCTGGCCAATCATGATACTATTGCATTGTCCAATCATCGTACGAGCGTCTCGTAATCCACAACTCTGGCACGCCTATGTGTTGTCCCTGCTGCCTCAGGTCCTCCCATATTACCTTGTGGTAGCGGCGTGTAAATGAGGGAAGGTGCTCTACAGAAGGTAACCTGCGGCACCCGTCGGTGCTTCCAGGGATAGAAAAAACCTACTGTGGAGCACCTTGTAGCGGCGTGTAAATGCGGTATCAGGTACCGTTAGGAACCGTTGAAACATGCTCGTGCACATGAGACACCCAGTGGTTTCTAACCTTCTGTAGCGGCGTGTAAAGGTACCATAAGAGGTGCTTTTTTTTGTAAATCGATCCTCCACCCTGAGGCTGAGAAGTGACTATACTTTGTTATGTAAAGACACTTTACTTGGTGTCCTTGTTTTCCTCCTCCTGCCTCCCCTCTTCAGATAGGCGTTTCTTTCCTCCTACTACCAAGATGGACCTCCACCATGGCATGAGAGGTGCTGTTGTAAGACTAAACCACTCCTCCCTTGCCTATCCCACAGCACAGGAAAGGAAGGGATGTCATAGTTTAGACAAGTTGGCCCCCAACCTTGAACAGATGATAACAGATAACACCCCATCAATCACTAGAACTAAGGCTAAGGACTTCTGTCCCTTGTTCTTCCCTGGTTGCAAGTCCAATGGCAGGAGAAGTTGAATGAAATGTAAGTTCTGCTCTATTTAAGTGTATGGCAATATGCAGATAAACTAAGGCAGTGCAGAGCTTAGCTACCTTCATATCTTAGTGTTGCACCTGCTGTGGAAGCCATGTGTAGAGTGCCACAGATATTCACTTCTGCTGGTATTAATGACTCTTTTGCCCCACTGACTAAAACTACAATTCCCAGGGTGCCCTGCTCATCTCAGCAATCTGGGCAAGGAAGAGCAGCAAGAGAGAACAGGACATATTGGCTAAACGTGCTCAAGAAGAAGGAAGGAGTGTATTGTACTAAAGTGTGTGAAGGGATTCAGCCATCTTGGAGCAGTGATAAGCAGATGTTGATAACTGAAGCTGCTGATTCCTACAGCTACAGGACAAACTATTGATTGTTGATAAGAGCTGCCCTCTTCCTCTGGATTTCCCATTTAGAAGAAGGATTTTGCCTGCTGTTCCTATCCTTCCCACACAACTGGACCCTGAAGCTGCAGTCTGGAACTCTGGGAGAACAAAAATCTGCTGCAAAAAGGAGTAGCTACTGCTGGGACTTGTAATTCTTTTGATGGAGTTAGCTATAAGGGAGCATTGCTAGGACCTGTAGATCTATTGCTGGAGAAGTGCACTGAAGCTATCTATAAGGGAATGTGCCTGGGATGTGTAATTCTACCATTTGAGAAGTATGCAAAAGCTAATTACAAGGTTGTTCTAAAGGGTCTATTGATTGCACTAACGAGGAGTTTAAATAGGACCAGCATGTGTGCGAATATCTGCTGCAACTGGGGCCCCAATTTGGGACTGTGTCATTTGCAAGGCTGCAGCCATTTGTAGGCTGATTGTAATTAGTTAGGAGTGTTTTATAAATTAAAGGGGAAGCATCACGCTTCCCCTTTAACTTATGTCCTCTATTTTCATGGGTGTAAGATCACAACCTGGATGAATTGAATGAAGCAGCAAGTCACACATGCCCCTGCTGCTCTATTGAAATCTATTATGAAGTTAGCTGAGTGCAGCACTCAACGTTCTATGTATATTCAGCACTATAATGTGTGTGAGTGAAAGTGGCGGTTTTGGGGCCACAAAGAGGGAGACACAGAGTAGTTAAAAGTACTTTCCTTTACTAGGCATAAAGGGGTCTTCACACGTCTCTTATGCCTAGTAAAGGAAAGTACTTTTAACTACTCTGTGTCTCCCTCTTTGTGCGCCCCAAAACCGCCACTTTCACTCACACACATTGTTTAGCCCTAGGGCGAGCGGTGGGCTGCTGCGCACTGAGGAGACATCAAAATCGCTGAATGCTTAAGGGCTGGAGGACCTGTGGTGATGTCACTCCCATGTGACCGCACCACCTGACTGACTGTGCACTGCTAGAATCCCGGCACTCATAATCCTTCCACAAGTGTTCATCTACAGTGTTATGCCTGCTGCATAACTGTCCCAGGTGAGCGCATCAACACCAGCTCTGTTCCCTGCACTGTCAGACCTTCACAAGGAGCGCCCCTCCGCTCTCTTTCTTTTTTGTTTATTCAGCACTATAGACTATAATTAGATTGTTGAGGGACCCACTGTCTCCTGCTTCTCCAGTTGTTACAATTTACTTAGAAGATGGGTGATTCCTTACTTTCACTGGAATACCCCTTTAATTATATTTTGCTTTGAAAACTGGGAATCATTTGACTTGATGTCTATGTTATAACAATTACATACCTGTGGTGTAGTTAAGAAGCTCAACCAGAGGGCTTTGTCCAGCCTTATTATACGCAAAGACACTCATGAAGTAGATAAATCCACACTCGGCTGGGAAGTAGCATGGTGACTGAGTTGTGTTGCAGTGAACTTCAAAGCCGTCATCACTTTTCACAAATACCACATAATAGTCAGAGAGATTTCCACCAGTCCATGAAACTGTGAGGTTGCCAGGGTTTTCTTCCCCAAAAGAGATTCCACTTGGTGCACAAGGAACTAAGTGAATAAGATGTGATAATCAGATATTTGCAACAAAGCTTAAAGGGAACCTGTCATCTAGATTTAAGCCCCTACACTATCACTGGCTGTCCCTACACCTTCCTAGCATGAGATTCAATGGCTAGCACACGATAGGTGCGGGGGTATGGTGCTAGTGAAGGAGGCCCGTAGGTCCCACATAAATGTCTATTAGAATCACTGCACACATACACTTAAGGAGTTTTTTGCCTGTTAGTGAAATCTATTGAAACAAGTGCTTTTATAGTGATTGCGACATAATGCACTAGGGTCGATCACGTCATCAAGCCCATAATACACTAGGGCCAATCACGTGATCGGCCCCATAATGCACCGCGCCGGAGGTGACGTTGAGGCCAGTGCACACTACGTCTACAGAGGGCGGGAGATTCCAAATCGTGGAGGCGGGGAAAAATAAAGAATAATGCTGCCCAGCGGGGCGTGCGATGCAGCATCTAGGAGGGAACACTGGAGCGTGGGGCCGCCTTTTCAGTCCCCCAGCCTCAGGGACTTCTGTAAGTTAAAACTTATTTTTCTGATGTTTAATAGGGCCACTTTAGATGAGAAAGGGATAGATAGGGAGCAGCTAGGAAGGTGTAGGGACAGGTAGTGATAGTGTAGGGCCTTAGATTCAAGTGACATGGTTCCCTTTAACAATAAAATAAAGGTCAATTTGGTTACATACAACATAGAATTAGTCATCAAAGCCTTTAAACCGATTTTGAAAAATTTTGTGACTTTGGGGATTTTCACACCAGTTTAAATCAGCTCTGACAAAATGGTTGAAGCTGGAGAGGAGTCGGGATGTGGTCACGTTCGGCCGTCACATTTATCAGGTATTTGTGTTTTGACTGAAGTAGCATATTTCTGGCACAACGCACAGAGGCACACGACATTTAGAAGAGGTGCCAAATTAATTAAGCAGCGTGTGCATCTTAATGAATTCAGAGCCTTCAACTTCAGCATAATTGATGAAGTTCAAGTTTGTGATACTCCAATTTTGGTGAATCTGCCAGTGTATTTAGCACCAAGCAATATTGTGAGCATGGGGGAGATTTACAAACACTGCTGTATTAGCAACCAGTCTTAACCGATTTTCACAGAAGTGAGATGTGCCAAATTTGTAATTAGGCAGAAGCCTCATATTGGGAACCTGACGGCTGATTCATGCTCCACTTACCAGGGGCAGCATGAATCAGACACTGGCTCCATCATGTCAGTCAGATACAGTATACTTTACTCTAAAAACATTGCGGTATTTCAGGCAAAACAAACATTTCTAAAGTCCAGTCAGGTACTATGCAGCTCAGGTGACTAGTCCAAGAGATGGGTCCTGGACACCGACTCCCCACCCTCACTCCTTGAGTGACAGGTCTTTACCTACATGAGTGTATAGGGAGAGGCCTGTCACCTATGGGAAACAGAGATTGAAAAACCACCGGTACTGGCCTCTAGAACTAGTAGATCGGATCCTGGCTGCAGCACTTCAGAGTGAAATAGTGGAGCCAGTCTGTGGCTCGAGCAGCATGACTTAGTTATCGGGTTCCCATTAACAAACTGAGGTGTATTTTGGTCAGTTCCTATGAAATACACAATTATATATACATGCCAGCAGCATGTACAGTATGTAAAGCCCACCTTTACCACTGCTTTTTTTTTCATGTGACATGAAGGAAAAAAAGTTATATATTTTAGCCAAATATGGCATTAGCCAAAATGTGTGATTCTTTGTGCTAGTAAACTGCTATACAGCTTTATCCCATCCCCTAAGACCCCCTCCTCCCCGATGTTTGAAGGGTCATAGAGTGTAACGATGGCTACAGGAAAGCTTGTATGACCTTATTCTGGAGACAAGTACATACCTGACATAAGATTCCAGGTCCTGGCAGAGGGAGTAGATCCAGCTTCATTGCTTGCTACCAAAGACACAGTATATTCTAAGCCACAATGCAGAGAGGAGATTGTACATGGAGACACTGACATTGTGCAGTTAGCACTGGCCTCTGGATCAGCCCCACTGGAAAGGAGCACTGTGTAGTTGGTTGTGGCTTCAGCTCCGGGTACAGAGAATGTGGCTTCCAGAGATCCACTGTTGAATGTAATCTGGACATCAGATGGATCAAGTGGCCCTAACAAAAAAAATACCATAGAACATAACTTCAAATTGCAAAATACATTATTAGCAAAGGTGCAGGATGAAGTATTATTTATATGCTATGGGAGGGCTGCCGGTTAATACCTAAAGACATACAGAGTACACCTAATGTCTAGAAATAAGTTGGACATAATGTATGTGGATCACTCTTACTATAGAAAAATAATGAAATTACTGGCTAACATGGTACAAAGATACATTTTCTTGTACTGTTACTATAAGGACAGTAAATTAGAATGTATAAGTTACCTAGAGTAAAATGTCGGATTTAAAAAATGCTATTTCCAATAGGTGGCACTAGAGTTTAAGTCTACTTCCTCTCTGAAGAGACATTTGCATATTTAATTTCCCAAAGGAGCATTGCAGCTCTAAAGTCTCCTCATTACTGGAATGTCAGATTGGCATGTCACTCTCCACAAAGAGAAAAGCTTACCCCTTAGACCTCACTTAGCCTCTCACACAGCCAGATCAGATCTCATACTATGCACCGATGAGGAGCAAACACTATGAAACACTGTGTCTGCCAATTTGGATTCTGGTCTGGTGTAAATCCTAAAACATATGACAAGGCTCGTTAAAGGGTCACTTTTGACTTTAGGATTGCTACTTCCAATTTGGTGACACAACAGTTCAAGTCTACTTTCCTCTCTGAAGGGACATTTGCATATAAGTCCCTCATTACTGGCATGTCAGATTGGCGTGTCAGTCTCCTTAAGGGGAATCTTACCTGATTAAAAGGGTGTAATTAATATTGTCCTTACGTGTTATCTGGTTGTAGGTGATATCATCTCCTGGAATCCCGCTGGCATCCCAGCGTGAACTTTGATAGTATATATTGTGCCTGGATCCAAAGAGGTGAAGTTGAGGGACAAAGCCGTGGAGTTTTGATTCCATCTGGTGCCAGATCCATCTGATCTCATCACAGACACAGAGTACAAAACAGCAGATGGCACAGGCTGCCAGCTCACCCCGATCGAGTCACTGCCTGAAGATTCCACGGTGACAGATGGAGCCGCCAGCACTAGATTATTGGGAAAACAGTGAGTCATGTACAATATGACTTATTTACACAAGTATCACACAAACATGGCTACTGAAATAGCTAAGGATGTGCAGACAACTCATAAGTGCAGAATGTACATTATTACTGTTGTCAGAGTTTTTTAATACAGTACAATGACACAGCACAAGCGGTAATGCTTACTTATATGACACACATACTATGATATATGTATTATACTATCTTAGATATATATTATAGGCTGACTGTGACAAAAATAGGATATAAGCACTACTTCACGGTACGGACCACACTTAAAGGGATCCTCTAATGTGAAAAAAAGTCATTAACTTGCAGATATGGGGTTAATCTGCAGATTAATGGCGTTTGAAACCTTTCCGGCACCTTCTTTTTAAACCTTGCTATCAGGAAAAAGTGAAGTAGACTCCTCCCGGCAGAGTTCGGGTTTCAGTCTTGGAGGTGGCGCTGGTGTGGTTCAGTCACCCTCTGTGTATGGAGAGTGTCAGCTTTGCCCGCTTCCTCCGCACTAACTTATAGCTGTTTAGCATTAGAACCAGCTGTCAGTCAGTGCTGGCAGTGAGGTTACAGCTACTGCTCTCCATACAAGAGCGGTGACTGAACCCGCCCCGGCGCCACCTCCATGACTGATTCCCTGAACACTGTTAGAAGGATTAAAATTCTTTTTCTCCCGGCAGCGTGGTTCAAAGTCTACATCAAAGAAAAAACTGGTTACTCTGATAAAAATAAAAGTACCATTATTTTAATCCATAAAGGGTCATTGTATCAGGTACAAACGTTGATGTGCTTCAACTTCAAGATTCTAAATCGTAACTTTGAAGTGCCAGGCAGATTCCAAACACTATTAACCTGCAGATTCCCAATAACTGCAGATTAATAGCATTTTTTCACATGACAGCATCCCTTTAAAACTACCCCTGCTTTGTTTTCTGTAGCCCTACAGAAAGTCATAAGAATATTGAAGTATTACACATAACTTATACACAACTGGAAATTCAGGCTTTAAATTGAAACTATCATCAGAAAATTGACTTATTCATTAAATCACATTTTTGCGGTAAATTTACTTTTTAAGTATTTTCAGAATTTTTTTACATATAATTTGTATAAAAAATTAAAACTTAAAATTTTGCAATTTTCACATTGACCACTTGGGCTTTTATTTTAGACTTTAAAAGGGTTGTCCGGTCTGAACTGATATTTCTACAGTCACTCTGTGTGACTGTAGACGTGTCAATCCTCCCAGAGCCCACATTGAGCGCTGCAAGGATTTGTGGCATCTAAATCTGAGCGGACCACATTTATGCAGTATGCTTGTTCCCGGCCAGAGTCCCCGACTAGTGGGCAAGGATTCGCTCAATATAAGTGTATGGAGCAAGGCCATGCCCACTAGACAGCCACTCCTACTAGTTGGATGCGCCCGCTCCTTACACTTGTATGAAGCAAGATCGCTCCCACTAGTCGGACCAACCTGCTCCATACACTTCTATGGAGCGAGGCCGCACCCACTAGTCTTGTTGTTGCCAACATCATGCATACCATATAATTGCAGTTGGTTCCAGCTTAGAAACCAGAAAATCCTCGAAGCGCACACTACGTGCACTGGGAGGATTAATAAATTCTGCAGTCACATAGAGTGACACATAGAATGACTGCAGAATTAACAGTTTTGACTAGACAACCCCTTTAAATTTTTGTGTTTTTTTACAGAAAAAGACATGTACATGAGCTGTAATGATCAGACTCTGATGCAATTGACACGCCCTCCCCAGTGCCGTGGGGTACTCAGGACCGGGCTAACAGTTCTGCTCTGGGGGGTCACAGGGGTCGGGGCCCGGCTCTGTGGCCCTGGTGGTATCGACAAAAAGTTTGGGGATAGTGTTTTGGGGATGGTTGTCATGACACCACCCGTGGTATTTGGCTATTAGTGGCCGATGTTGGGGTGCAGGACCTCTGGGGATGATGTGATGACAACTGTGGAGGTTTCGCTCTCCAAGGGTGGAGCAGTTCCCCAGGGCAACCAGTGAGATGTTCAGGGATGGAGGGGGAGCAGGGTCGTTTGCATCGGGCAAGAGGGATTGGGCCATTTCTCCGGCAGGACTTCTGCGGCCTGTGCGTCTTTTCAGTCTACCACTCCGCAGGTGGGAAATGAACAATCTCACACACAGTTCTGAGTTCTAAACCCAGTTTACTTAGCTTCTCTCTTGGTGGTGTTACAGGGTACTGTCCTTGCACAATCTCAGTCTGGATAGTCCTCAGCAACCAGGATAGTTCATCCAGGACATCCTCTTTCTGTTCTTTCCTTCTTGGGTTGTTTTCTCTCTCAGCGCTGCCTGTTCGACTAACTCCTGCTCGCGCCTACGAACACAGTGCCCCAATCCAACAGCCATGGGTCTTCTCGGGTGGTCGACCAAGTCCACTGACCCTATTACGGCTGCTTTATTGGCTGATGTGTCGGGAGTCTGCCACAGCTCTTCTAGATGTCGTGGCCTCTGGTTCCGTGGTTGGAGCTAGAGTCTCCTCACCACCTTCAGGGTCAGTCCCCTGGTTCTCAACCTGCCTTTCCACTTCACTTCAGATCCAGGCACACGGATGGATCGCTCACTGCCTGTGCCCCTAGGGCTCCCTCTGCCTCTCTGCAGTCTGCTGTTCTGGGACCCAGGATGGGCTCCTCGCTGCTCAATCCTCCGGATCCTCCTCCTTTCACTCCTTCCTCTTGACTCTCTCTGACTGACTGCTTCCCACTAACTTCCCACCCTCCACCTTTCTTCCCATTGTTCCACTGACTAACAGGGCCCTCCCTCTGCCGGGTCCGCCCACTGTCCCTGGGACCGGGTTTGTTGGGTGCTTTTTTAGGTGTCTGGACTTAACATCCTATTTACTGAGAAAAGCATTTTTTAGACTGTGACCTCCAGTTGTTTCAGGAATCAATATGTACATTAGACCCAATGGTCAGACTCAGATCCAATAATTTGTATTGAAACATCTAATGAGCATGTCAAAAGTCATTGTGAAGGCAGAGGCAGACATCTCCTATTGTGATTGGTAGATCCCATGTCATCAGCTGTTTATAGAGGGATACCTTTCATTGTAATCCTGTCTCTGGTGATAAGCAGCCTGTTGAAAACTGCATATTGTGCATGATGACAACTTACACAGTAGAGCAGAGCTGAACTTCACAGTTGTAGCTCTCTTCCCACAGTGTGGTTAGCTCTGCTGTACTCCCCTCCTCCCACACTGACCGCCGTGGCATGAAGTTTGGAGAACTATGCAGATGTTTTTATAATTCTGGGCTGTATTAGTTCTAATCAGTAATCACACACAGCTCTGCACTGAGATCAGTATATCAGTATATAATAAGTATATTGTCCTTCACAGTCATGAATTACCTGTGGTTGCCCACTTAGGAGGAGAAGGTTGACTCTTTCCAGCCAAGTTGATGGATCTCACAAGGATTTTGTAGGATGTAGCAGCTTGTAAGCCAGTGACTGTTCCTGGGGAACTGCTGACAAATGAATCAAAGAACACCTGTCCAGCCTGAGCGATGACCTGGTAACCAGTAGCTCCAGACACCTCTGCCCATTCCACTGTGATACTATTACTCAGCTTAGAATATGCTTGTTCAATAATAGGGACATCTGGAGCTGCATGAAAATGAACCAAAAACAGGAATATATGTGAATACATAAAATCATGATAAGAAGAAAATCTAGAAAATCACTAACCTGTAAGCTGTAGAGTCTGAGCATAAGCGAGAGTATTGCCATCTTTGTCCATGGCTTCGACATTCACTGTATAATTAGTATTAGGTAGCAAAGTGTTTACAGTTCCCATAATAGTTGTGGGATTGAATACAGCAAATGAAGACTGTGATGCTGACATGAAAGGGTATGCGGTAATGGCATATGATGTGGCACCAGCAACTTTTGTCCATTTAACGTATATACTTCTTGATGTGACATCATACGTGGAAATTGAAAAATCTGCAAAACAAATGATGATGAAATAGATATGGTGGGCATGGTGAAGGAGGACCTGAATGGAAAAGACCAGTTTTAGTGTCAGTAATTGTCAGGAAGGTTTGGAATGGTATACCGTAAGCTGAATGGACCACAAAAATCCCAAAAGGGCAAAGCTTTTGTGTCTACTATGTGTATAACTTGCTAATCTCCCCATTTTTGGATATCCACTTAGCAGTGACTTCAAACTTGTTGATAACACTCAAAGACTAAAAACCTTACAATGACTTGACACTACTTATAACTACTTATAAAATTTTAGTTTTTTTATAATGTGTCAATGAAGGTAGAAATAGAAGCATTTATAAAAGTTCAAATTTTTCTGCTGCAAAAAATTGCATAATTATGTAATTTGTGCTAAATGCACAAGAACATTGCATAGAAAATGTATTGTCAGAGTATAACTGTCGTGACTCAGGCCTCTGTTTTTTCTTGAAAAGTAAAAAAAAATAAACCAATTTTCATCCTTGTGCTGGATCACATTTTCAGCATTTTTTTTTCCAAAAACATGTTTATTAATTTTTTTCAATCAACATCAAAAAGAAATGCAAATCAAAGACAAAAACTTCGGTAAAAACAACCAATAACATACTGTTACTGACAGTACTTAACACTACACAAACAAATTGCAACTGAAATCCTCTTTAGAAATATACAAATGCTATATTTCATAGATAAGGTGCAATAGTGCTCAACAAAGTCAGTGTACAGGGATCAGGACATATATACAGTCATGGCCAAAAGTTTTGAGAATGATACAAATATTAATTTTAACAAAGTCTACTGCTTCAGTTTTTCTAATGGCAATTTGCATATACTCCACAATGTCATAAAGAGTGATCAGCTTAACAGCAATTACTTGCCAAGTCAATATTTGCCTAGAAAATGAACTTTATCCCCCAAAACACATTTCAACATCATTGCAGTCCTGCCTTAAAAGGAGCAGCTAACATCGTTTTAGTGATTGTTCTATTAACACAGGTGTGGGTGTTGATGAGGACAGGGCTGGCGAACAATCAGTCATGATTAAGTAAGAATGACACCACTGGACACTTTAAAAGGAGGCTGGTGCTTGGTATCATTGTTTCTCTTCAGTTAACCATGGTTCTCTCTAAAGAAACACGTGAAGCCATCATTGCACTGCACAAAAATGGCCCAACAGGGAAGAGTATCGCAGCTAGAAAGATTGCACCTCAGTCAACAATCTGTCGCATCATCAAGAACTTCAAGGAGAGAGCTTCCATTGTTGTCAAAAAGGCTCCAGGGCGCCCAAGAAAGACCAGAAAGCGCCAGGACCGTATCTTAAAACTGTTTCAGCTGCGGGATCGGACTACCAGCAGTGCCGAGCTTGCTCAGGAATGGCAGCAGGCTGGTGTGAGTGCTTCAGCACGCACTGTGAGGCGGAGACTCTTTGAGCAAGGCCTGGTTTCAAGGAGGGCAGCAAAGAAGCCATTCTCTCCAGAAAAAGCATCAGGGACCGACTGATATTCTGCAAAAGGTACAGGGAGTGGACTGCTGAGGACTGGGGTAAAGTCATTTTCTCTGATGAATCCCCTTTTCGATTGTTTGGGACATCTGGAAAACAGCTGATTCGGAGAAGAAGAGGTGAGCGCTACCACCAGTCTTGTCTCATGCCAACTGTAAAGCATCCTGAAACCATACATGTGTGCGGTTGCTTCTCAGCAAAGGGAATTGGCTCACTCACAGTCTTGCCTAAAAACACAGCCATGAATAAAGAATGGTACCAGAATGTCCTCCCAAGGGCAACTTCTCCCAACCGTCCAAGAGCAGTTTGGCGCCCAACAATGCCTTTTCCAGCATGATGGAGCACCTTGTCATAAAGCAAAGGTGATAACTAAATGGCTCAGGGAACAAAACATAGAGATTTTGGGTCCATGGCCAGGAAACTCCCCAGATCTTAATCCCATTGAGAACTTGTGGTCAATCATCAAAAGACGGGTGGACAAACAAAAACACCAAATTCTGGCAAAATGCAAGCATTGATTATGCAAGAATGGACTGCTATCAGTCAGGATTTGGTCCAGAAGTTGATTGAGAGCATGCCAGGGAGAATTGCAGAGGTCCTGAAGAAAAAGGGTCAACACTGCAAATATTGACTTGCTGCATTAACTCATTTTAACTGTCAATATAACCTTTTGGTACTCATAATATGATTGCAATTATATTTCTGTATGTGATATAAACATCAGACAAACACAAATAAAAACCAGAGGGCAGCAGATCATGTGAAAATATCATTTTGGTGTCATTCTCAAAACTTTTGGCCATGACTGTACAATCAAGGTTAACAATAATTGCATAATTTTTATCTTATTTCACCTTTATATTTAGAAATTACTCTTATTTATCACTAAGATTCCTGCAATTACTCTGATTAACGTAATATATAAGGTTCCTGCTGTTAATAGACTACCCTAGACTCGATTATACAAAGTGCATTGCAATCTTAAAGCATTGATTGCGTTACCTCATCCTCAAGCTTACTGAATGTGCTGATTCCCAAGTGTACATATCGCTGATCAGTTATACCAGCCATATATTCAACAAACTAAGTACGGTATATCAATTCCATAGTCTGCAAAAACTCTGGTGACCTATACCACTTATATTATAGTGTGGACATACACTTCTACATGTCCAATACATCCACCTTTTATAAGAATGCAGTTACTGTGCCACTTATGAATTATCAAGGGTGTCCAGGCATAATTTAGTTAGAAACCATAGTTTAGATTACCTTGATATGTAGATCTAATGTATATGGCGTCCTTCACTCCTGTATACTGTATGCCCCAATGCGCATATCAGTCCACCTTCATCAGGGGGCGCACCTGATGAAGGTGGACCGATATGCGCATTGGGGCCACGGTATACAGGAGTGAATATGAAACAAAGCATTTGCATATTTCTAAAGAGGATTTCAGTCGCAATTTGTTTGTGTGGTTTTAAGTTACGTTAAGTAGCGACTATCCTGGATGATGGGAAGTCTAGATAGCGACACATCTATTGGGTACCTTATTAAGTAAATGTAGGAAGTATATATACAGCGGTCCAAGATGATGTATCAATATATTGTGTGGAATATTTTTATTTCCGTTACTGACAGTATAGACCTAATAATCATATAAGTAATCTATATTCACCAAGAAAACTCTTAATCACACCCCACTATGAGACAGATAATGTCGATCAACTCAGTCGTCATGGCCAGATGAATACAATGACTTTTATAACATGTAGCAAGACGTCAAAGTTTCCATTTCCCTAACATGCCCTGTAGGTCCTGCGTTGCATACTACTCAGAATTTTTAAATGGCAGCACTGTCTGTCTAATTTCCTCTTGTGTTGGTAATCGTTCAATAAACGGTCTCCAGATTGCAAAGAAATGATTCGTCCATTTGTCTTTATTAGATTCTGCCTCCCTTCTCTGTGTTGTCATTAATGTTGTTAGTTCATGTGTTACTTAGACACGTCCAGGAGCCTTTTGTGTTACCACTCTCTCAAGATAAGTCTCTTTGCCACCATGGCTATAACATGTAATAGTCTGGTCGATTTTTCACCCGTGGAATCGCCACTGAGGGAGAGGAACAGCCACACCAATGGGTCTAGCTCAACCAGTCCACACATACAGTACTTTATAGGGTCTGTATCTGTTCCCAAAAGCGCCAACCACTGCACAACCCCAGAACCCATAAAATAAGTCAGCTTTTTTGGACAATGTTGTAATCTGTTAGGGAATTGTATATTTGATGGTAGATTAAATCCACAAATTGCCCTATGCATAATTTGAAACTGAGTGTCTCTCCACCACATATTTTCTAGTTTTCTAAGGGTGACCCATCCACTAGTGATTTTCTCCTCCAAATCTTCTGTGATAATTTGCTTTTCCCATGTTTGAACAATCGCTCAGGGCCCGGTGGAAGCATGTCATCCCTGAGCTTTTTATAGATGCACGAAACAGTAATATCCCAACGTCCAAGCTAACAAAGTCATCCCATGTATTATTGCTGCATTCCCTGGAAACATCTCTAGTTTTTGCATGACATGAAAATTCAGTTGAGTGAATCGCAGCAGGTAAGGGTCAGTGAGTTGGAATTTGTCCAGGATCTCCCGTCCTGTTAACCATCGATCTTTCTTCCCCATGAAGCAAATCTCCCATTCGTATTTACTCCTCTTTCCCTCCAAGCCCTAACCTAAAGAGGACGTTCTCTCTCCCCAATTTAAAATCAACATAAGCCCATGGATTTAATTATCCCGACACCCTCCAGGCCAGATTCAGTTTTTAACCAACCACCTTCCAGCATACTGTGGTATCTCGACAAATTAATTAATATTTAGCAGGATATTTGACCAGGACGCATGAAGAAGAGAAGTCGGCTCCCAGGGCTTGCAAAATTCTGCCTCTAACTCATAATTGGAGTACCTATTTAATTTCTTTAACCAATCTATCACATGACCGACAATACACGCCAGGTTATATCCCCTAACATCTGGCAACCCTATCCCTCCTCTATCCTTTGGGAACATTAGCATTCGGATACATATCTGAGCTCTCTTTTCTCTCCACAAAAACCTAGAGAATGGCCTATTGATTTGTTTGACATCAGTGTGGTGCAACAGCAGTAGGACAGTGTGTAGAGGGTATAACAATCTAGCAAAACTGATCATCCTGATCAGATGGCACTTCCCCATCAAAGACAGTGTAAGGCTCCTCTGTCCTTCTAACTCCTTCTCTATCTTTGTGATTAGTGGACTGTAGTTTAGGAGTATAAAGACCCAGGGTTTTTCCCAAGTAATTTCCCAAATACTTAATATGGTTGGGAGCTATCTTAATAACACTGAGGTGTTTAGCTTCCTCTCCCCCACTTCCACAACTATTGTTTATCATCAGGATCTCACATTTTGACTAATTTAATCATTTTTACCATCACTAATTTTCTTGCATAAAAAAAACAATGCAACTTCTACTTACTGCAATGGTAAAAATGGAGACCACACTGATTGCACTTTGATGACATTCATGTGCTGTCCATGACTTTCACAAATCCATAGGTTTGCATGGGTGATTTTGATATGTAACTAACATCAAAAACAGACATTCCTGCAATAAACGTACTTAGTACCCAGTTCATCAAAGCAAATTTGCCAAATTGTGGCATAAATTGCTTTGAAAAGTCGCAAAAGAACCGAACAACTTGAACTTGTCAAACATTTTGCAACTTTTGACATTTTTGCAATAGATAGACAGATACATACATACATACATACATAGATTTACCTGTATTAAAAGAAGCCATCTGAAAAAAAAAAAGTAAAACAATCAGTAGACCATAATCAGAGAATGCCAAATCTATGGCAGTTTTATTAGGTCTTCACATCATGGCTACATCAACAGCAGACTGACCTGTCATATTATATATACTTCACCTTTACACCATACATGATAACATTAAACAGCTTCGATAGCATTTTACAGAATATACAATATAGAATATAGCAATTGCGGCTGTTAGGCGGCAGATCCGGCAGATGCTGTAAATCTGCCGGATCTGCCGCTCATCAGCGAAAAATGCTGATGTGAAAGGGGCCTAATAGTTATTTTTAAAAAATTCCAATTACAACCGAAGCTGGAAAACCTCAGTTGATTTTTTTCAAGGCTTTTTATATCTATACGTAGCAGGGGAGGTCTGGACCAGGGGGCAGAGGGGCAAATTCCTCACAGGCTGCTCTCCCAGTAGCTGTGCACGGTCATCTGTTTGTGTGTGTGCATATCTCTGTACTGTATGTGTACTGTATGAGTGCATGTCTGTGTGGGTGATAATCTGCATAATGTATGTGTGCATCTGTGTACTGTATATGTGCATGTCTGCATACTGTATGTGTGCATATCTCTGTACTGTATGTGTACTGTATGAGTGCATGTCTGTGTGGGTGCATATCTGTATAATGTATGTGTGCATGTCTGCATACTGTATGTGTGCATATCTCTGTACTGTATGTGTACTGTATGTGTGCATGTCTGTGTGGGTGCATATCTTTTTATTGTAGGTGTGCATCGCTGCATATTGTATGTGTGCATGTGTTGGTACTGTGTGTACTATATATGTGCATGTCTACGTACTGTATGTGTACTATATGTGTGCATGTCTATGTACTGTATGTGTGCATGTCTGTGTAGGGTATGTGTGCTATATGTGTGTTCATGTCTGCATACTGTATACTATATAGATACTCTTGTATCTCTGTAGTAAGCTTGGTTCTGCTCTTGTATTTATGTAGTAAGCTTGGTTCTGCTCTTGTATTTATGTAGTAAGCTCAGTTCTGTCCCCATATTTTTGTAGTAAGTTCAGTTCTGCTCTTGTATCTATGTAGTAATCTTGGTTCTGTTCCCATATCTCTGTAGTAAGCTCCATTCTGTTCCCATATCTATGTAGTAAGTTCAGTTTTGCTCTTGTATGTATGTAGCAATCTTGGTTCTGCTCTTGTACCTATGTCATAAGTTTGGTTCTGCTCTTGTATCTATATAATAAGCTTGGTTCTGTTTCCATATGTATGTAGTAAGTTCTTTTTTGTTCCCATATCTCTGTAGTAAGCTCCATTCTGTTCCCATATCTATGTAGTAAGCTCGGTTCTGTTTTCATATCAATGTAGTAAGCTCAGTTTTGCTCTTGAATCTATGCAGTAAGCTCAGTTCTGTTCTATGTTCCAGCCACCATTATTTTGTTAGCCTTTTTCCTCTGGTGCTTTAATGTAAACCGCCGGAGATAATCATGCTAGAGGTTTGTTATTGCAACTCAAGGGCCATTGCTTTGTGATTGCCCCCCAGCCAAAATTTGCCGGCCACCCCTTGACTCTTGGGATACGTCATAAATACAGACTGGGGTCAGAATTGAAGCTGATTTGCAGTGCTCTAGGAATGGCCGTGACACAATTAATGGAGATCTGATGTTCAGCTCACTTTACTATGTACATACCTCGAAGAAGAAAACTGCTGATCGGTGGTGGTGCAGCCTATCTGAACCCCAGTGATCTGATATTGATGACCTACCTCATAAGCGTGAAAAAGGAACTTGGTAAAAATGCTGAAATAGAGGGGGCTGTTAAACCCTATTAAATAACTTCACAAGTGGCTGCTCAGAGGTTTTGGGAAATAGCTTGTTAAATATGTCTTTACTTTTTTTGCACCTGCCCATCTTTCAGCACAGTCTAGATCTAAAGGGTTGAGCTGTGTGGGCTTATTCTGCTCATTGTCAGAAACATTGGGGTCATCTGATTTGAAATTTAATACAATTGAAATATTTTGATTCCTAATACATTTTATCTCTGTAAAACCAGATATGCTTAGATTTTGTTCCTTTTTATTATAGCTTTTTAAAATAATAATGATACTACTGTGTAAGTGTATAAGCTACATTGCCAGATCCTGCTAGACATGCAACTGTGTGACAGCAGCACTACTGCCAGGAATGGTAAATCTCAGCTGGCTGACTAACATGTAGACAAGGTATTGAATAAATATTTCCGCTGCATAGTCACTTTCTGAATCTGCTCATTCATAAAAATGAGAAAGGTCCTATCTGGTGACAGAGCAGATAATGCAGATTTGGCTCAGTATTAACAAATGACCTTTCCACCTTCCTTCTGCAATTTGTAAAAAATGAAGCCTTGATATCCACTAATACTTCACTAATGCCATTTTTTATCAGTGAAGATATAACATGGGGCTCAGTATCTTTTCCTTCCACATTTATCTATTATATAATTGCGAATGGGTTTTTTGCCCCTTCTGAGTCCGCTCGCGCTGCGAGTCAGCGTGGTCATGTGGATACGCCCGAAGCATTGGCCGCGCAGCGGCCATTGCGAGCAGTTCTAAGGCGACTCGCTATGCCTGCGCAGCGGGCATGGCGAGTCGCCTTAGCAGCGCGAAGCATTGGCCGCGAAGCGGCCATTGCGAGTCAGAGACTCGCTCTTCTAGAATCCCGATGCATGTGCATCGGGCACCCAGCTAGTAACATATATTTAAGTATAATTCTCATAAGGAATTGTCTGTCTTGTATATCACATTGGCTGGAGACCATTACAATGTCTCTCATCTTTCCAATTCTTGGGAATCACTGAATCTTTCTCGTAGGAAAACTGTAATATAAGTGCTCACGATCTGGAAACGCTGTGTTCTGGACCAAGCGTGTGTCCTCTTCTGGAAACGTCTGTCTGTGCCTACTGTCAGGATTCTGGGCGCAGCGCATTTTCATTGCGTTCTCACGCTGAGAACACCTGTGTCTCCATAAAAATAAATTGACATGCTGTGGCTCGGGAAGAGGCACCTCATGTCGGTTTACACGCAGAAGAAAAGCACAGTGGGCATGGCATTTCTATAAATCTCATCCATTGTGCCTGTACTGGATAACGTAGCATTTTTAATGTACTGAATACACGTTGTATCCAAAACACTGCTAATCCTGATCGTGGGCATGTACCCTAAAGTTTTTTTTTCTCAACTAGGGTATTGCATAACACATAGACTCTTGTGTTCATACTTCAAGAAAATGGCTGCGGAGGCAGCGCCTGCGCAGACCACGACCTGCGATCATTTTCTTGACGTCTGGACACAGCATGTATTGCAGCTCGGCAATGCATGCTGGGACATGGATAATGGTGGCGCTCACGGACGCTGCCCCAACCCCCCTCGCTGCTCTGGGCTTTGCCCCTACCCTCCATGGACTCGTGAAACCACCTCATGCACGCCTGCAAACCACTTCCCCTGGATGATTTTTTTTAAGATTTGGATTTTAAGACGCATCCCCATGTTTTCCCCCCAATTTGAGAGAAACAAAGGTGTGTCTGAAAAATACGGTATATAGGACACAACAGCTGAGAGTTCGCAATGATTACACAGGCCTGCGATGAAAAAAATACAAGAGAAGTTTTCACTGATTTTTATGTAATTTGGTGTGCTGATTACGAAAACCACCTCCATTTTTTTTCCATCACGTAAGGATTTTTTGTAAATCCAAGATCGATATTTTTGCTAAAATCCTATTTAAAAAGGAATTCTGTCGAATAATTGTACATGTAAAATCTGGCAACAGTGGTTTTTATCCATTTAAATTTATGTATAAATATACAGAGGCCCCCCCCCTGCTGGCACACGGCCCCCCATCAGTATACAGAGGTCCCCCTGTTGGCACACGGTCCCCCATCGGTATACAGAGGCCCCCTGCTGGAACATGGCCCCCCCATCGGTATACAGAGGCCCCCCTGCTGGCACACGGCCCCCCCATCGGTATACAGAGGCCCCCCTGCTGGCACACGGCCCCCCATCGGTATACAGAGGCCCCCTGCTGGCACATGGCCCCCCCTTCAGTATACAGAGGCCCCCTGCCTCCGCAATGATCTCACCCCCGATGTCCACAGGCACCCGGGGTCCTCCGTCCACTCTCCTCGCTGTACGCCGGCGGGTTCTACATATGACCGCCGATCGCAGTGATAATGTCATCCCTGCTTCGCCGCTCTCAGCAAACCTGGCATACAGCGAGGAGAGTGGACGGAGGACCCCGGGTGCCTGTGGACATCGGAGGGTGAGATCAATGAGGAGGCAGGGGGCCTTTGTATACCAAAGGGGGGGCCGTGTGCCAGCAGGGGGGCCTCTGTATACCGATGGCGGGAACGTGTGCCAGCAGGGGGGCCTCTGTATACCGATGGGGGGCTGTGTGCCAGCAGGGGGGCCTCTGTATATTTATACATAAATTTAAATAGATAAAAACCACTGTTGCCAGATATTACATGTACAATTGTTCGACAGAATTCCTTTTTAAATAGGATTTTAGCAAAATTATCGATCTTGGTTTTACAAAAAAATCCTTACGTGATGGAAAAAAATGGAGGTCATTTTCGTAATCAGCACACCAAATTACATAAAAATCTGTGAAAACTTCTCTTGTATTTTTAAAAAAATTCAATTTTGCAGGGTTGTGTTACTAATATTGCTCCTTCTATTCAGGTGTAACTGCAGGTATTGCAGTTAAGAGGCGCTATGCAGATCTCAGAAACTGGCGTCGTGAGCATAGCAACATTTCAATACATATTATTATAGAAAAATATTCATGTCTGACCACGGAAAAGTGTCTCCCAAATCTTGAGAAATTTTAGTGGAATTGTCGGGTACCAAAAAACTGCCAATGTATATGCCAATGTATGTACCACAAGACTAGCTTTCAATGCTATTCCCATAATTCTACCAATATTTTTAGAAAGAGAAATATGTAGAAGTAAATCAAAGAAAAACACCACATGAGGGATTCCACC
Organism: Allobates femoralis; assembly: GCA_033576535.1. Lineage (NCBI taxonomy): Eukaryota > Metazoa > Chordata > Amphibia > Anura > Aromobatidae > Allobates > Allobates femoralis. The sequence goes on along the minus strand of JARQOC010000007.1, from coordinate 208,483,490 downwards.
TACTTATAGACTTTACTCTTAATGTTGGGTTTTCATGGCAACTTTAGATGTTACACGGAGACACAAACATTCGCTATGTGTCGCTGCTACATGACAGCGCCATACAAGTGAAGGGGTCTCATTGCGAGTCCGAGGGTACTGCAACCACCAAAAGCAAGTTGCAAAAAATTGTACCAAGTTGAATTTCTTGTGATTTGCTTGCTGCGGACGCAGGTCCCTGGCGGTCGCAATGTGACCCTTTAATTTGTGTTGAGCTGTGATGTATCAGTGACACATAGCGATGCATGGCTGCATGACTTGTATTACGCCCAAAGTCACCATATAGTTCCAGCTCCCCACTGCCATGATAGATGGAGGAATATGAGACATCCCACCTCCCTTTGCATCGCTTAATGTCAGTCTGCATAAGTAATTATCAGATCAATGAGGTCCAGTGATAAAATAATTTTCAGATTTAAAGGAGTTTTATCTAGTTTTATTATTATCTAAAAAAAATTCTTTACATTGAGCAATTATCACCCAGTGTAACAATGTAAGCACATGCAGCCATTGTGCAATTATTGAGAATTCACTTGGCTATCTCCAACTATCCTAAAGACACAGGGCCATGTTCTTGGGATCATTGGTGGTCCCAGCAGTCATATACCCAGTGATTAGCAGGATATCCCCTATCGTATGAATAGGAGAAACTTTAATACATGGGTCAAAGTCCTATCTATAATAAATTATCTGTCACATAGATGTTTTTATATAGGTATTTAAAGTACGACTTTAGTGTTTTCTAATTTCTACATGTTTGTGCTGTATCAAAACAAATGATCAGAATATATTAATCTTTATGACAAAAGTAATGAAATTAGTAAAATGCCACCATGCAAAGGTAATATTGGCACTGATGGTAGAATGTAATTCAAGAATACAGCACAACTTGAAGAGGTGAACCAACAAGCCGCAGGTTTATGTTCTGCTCGATGGACCTCTACTGATATCCCCTACACTGTGGACTGACAGAGCAGAGCATAGGTGTGCACCTCTATAGGTAGGTTATCCATCTGATCAATTTAGAAAAAATAAACTTTTTGTTACTGATTTCCTCTCTTGGTAAAAGATGACTTGAGAAACCAGGACCTGTATATTTCATAGACAATGCATTTTTTTCTAGATAAAACAGGTTTTAAGGAGCTAGTGCTCCTAGATTTATGTTTGATCCAAGAATTTGTTAGAAAATTTTAATATTTAACAAAAGATATTAAAATCAGCGGATGATTAATAAATTAATAAGTTGATAAGGTGCAACAGGTTGTAAGAGAGAAAGTAAAGAAAAGTTGTAATATGATGGACAAAGTTAATAGTATGAGTCCTTATACTGTGTAAAGATATCATGATTTGTGCTCTATGGCAGAACAAACCACTATACAAAAACAAAGAATGAGATTATACATGGTTGGTTTATAAAATGTCATACTTGCACTCATGCACTGTTTGCATGTAAATCTCACCTATTGATAGCTATTAGATAATTTATTAATTACTACATATTGCACAGAATATAAAGTATATTAAAGTGTTACAATATGTGCAATTCTTCTTCTTTGTATTAGGACAATTTGCAGACTTTCAACGTGTGTCTGCAATACTATATAGTAAATGTAATGTTATTATAAATATTATTTCTACACAAATATAAAGGTATTACTTACTGCTGTAGATAAATGAAGCAGAAGATGAAGGAGGGCAAGATAAGGTGAGGTTCTTGTTACCATTTTCATCTATTCTCTCATATAACACTAGTCACAGCTGCTATAGAGAATGCTCTCCAAGCCTCAGAACCTGCTCTAAGGTTGTTGATAGAATGTGGGTGGAGGCAGATAGGTATATACTGTGGGATACTGTATCCTAAGGGGAACAAACCTCTTTTGAGGAGAAAATCAAGTTATTGTGAGAGCAAAAAAAGAGACTAGTGCAAATACCCTCGTCTAAGTGATCAATATCATCCACATAAAAGTCGTATATTGCAGTCAAATTTGAATGTAAATCTAGTAAAATGAATATTGCCAACGTTATTGATTTTGTAGCTATAATAACTTTTCATTACTTTAGTTTTTCTTTAGAATTGTTAAGGAAAACTCCTAAAGGCCCCGTTACACGGTACGAAATCGTTAACGATATTGCTTAAACGTCATGGGTTTGTAGTCATTCAAGCGACATCTTTACTACCTCGTTGCGTGTGACTCTGAGATATGGATACGATAAATTGTTGGATCACTGAATCCAGATTTGAGAACATGTTCTCAAATCAGAGGATCAACCATCAGCCAACCTGCTGCATCGTTCTGTCTGACACCGCAATAACGATGTCGCTAACGATTTCCCCCATTCTCAGCAATGAAGAAGTATCATTCGCTGGGTTGTGCAAACGATACCTGCTTGCCTCACAGTTGGTGCGTCGTGCACGATATCTAGCCGTGTGACATCTCACCAACGATCTCTAAACGATGTCCTAACGACCGCCCCGCCCATGAGATTGTTGGCGATCACGTTTCAACATTGCAGCGTGTAAGGTACCTTAACACAAATTGTTGGGAAAGTGTTTTTGATATTTGCATCAAAGTTGTTTCGTAATTATGAATTACAATGTAATGACACATATAGCAGTTGAAATAAGTAAGCATTTTCTATGTAAATATATTTCTAAAAGTGCTGTTGACATGAATTTATCATCAGATGTCTGTAACAACCCATCCAAACCACACTGGCAAAGAAATCAAACCATAGATGTCTTTAAATTAGGTGATGTGTAATAATGATAAATGACACAGAGAAAAAGTATTGAACATGAAGAAAGAGAGGTGCATAAAGCCATGGAAAGTCATGACACCAGCGAAAATCTATCAGTAATTAGGAAACAATACTGCCACTTAGTGCAAAATTATATCAGCTGGTTCAACTAATGGTCTATAGAAAGGTGTCTGATCCCCTCCTCCTTCAAACATGCCAGCATACCTCCATTACTTAAAAAAACATCCCTTGACAAGAACTGTGCTGCAAAGTACAGACCCGTCTCTAATCCCCTTCGTCTCTAAACTTCTGGAAAGCTTGGTCCACTGCTGTCTGATCCGCTATCTCTTCTTGACCCTCTACAATCATGTTTCCGCGCCTTACACTCTACCTAAACTGCCCTTACTAAAGTCCCCAATGATCTAAAAACAGCAAAATCTAATGGTCACTACTCCCTGCTGATTCTCCTGGATTTGTCTGCTGCATTCGATATTGTTGATCACCAGCTCCTCCTCTCAATGCTCCACTCTATCTGGCTCAAAGACACTGCTCTCTCCTGGTTCTCCTCCTACCTCTCTGACCGCTCCTTCACTGTATCTTTCGCTGGTTCCTCTTCCTCTTCAAAGCCCCTCACAGTTAGGGTTCTTCAGGGTTCAGTCCTAGGCCTCCTTTTCTACTCTCTATAAACTGCCCCTATTGAACAAATCATCAGTAGATTTGGTTTTCAGTACTATCTCTATGCTGACAACACCGAATTATACACCTTTTCCTCTGACATCACCCCTGGATTACTACAAAATACCAGTGTTTGCCTAACTGCTGTCTCTAACATGTGCTATCTCTACCTCAAACTGAATCTGTCTAAAACTGAACTTCTCATGTTTCCTCCCTCTACTAATCTTGCTAAACCCAATATTGCTATTTCTCTGTGGGGTTCCATCATTACTCCCCAGTGGCACACTCACTGTCTTGGGGTTATATTTAACTCAGATCTTTCCTTCACTCCCTAAATCCGATCATTTGCTCACTTGTGTCACCTACACCTCAAAAATATCTCTAGAATTCAACCTTTTCTTACCGTTGACTCTGCAAAAATTCCAACTTTCGCCCTTATTCATTCTTGTCTGGATTATTGCAATTCTCTACTAATCAGTCTCCCGTTTACTAAACTCTCTCCTTTTCAATCCATTCTGAATGCAGCAGCCAGGATTGTATTCCTCTCCAACCACTTCACTGTTGCATCTTCCCTGTGTCAGTCATTGCACTGGTTACCCATCTACTACAGAGTACAATGTAAACTTAGCACTCAGCCACAAAGCCCTCCGCAGTTCTGAACCATCCTACATCTCCTCCCTCATCTCTGTCTATTGTCCTACATGTGCCCTGCGTTTCGCAAATGACCTAAGACTGATATCCTCAATAATCTGAAACTACCACTTCTCTGAAAGGTACTACCAAAAGCAATTTGATTAATTCCCAGTACCCACATTTTTAGGCGGGCTATAAAAATGTATTTATTTAGACTAGCCTATCACCTCAGTTATCCAACTATTCCCATTATGCCCTGTACAATATCTTTTTCCAAATATGGTCCCTTGTATTACCTGGCTGTACCCTTCTTTAACTTAATACCACTTTATCTGTCCTTGTGCAGATCCCGATTGGTAAACTGGATTATGCAGCATTATATAAATCCCCTATTTATTATATTGATGGCTGGATCAGATTAGAAAAACACTTTTTTCCACTTAGCTTTTGTGCCTCCCCTATTTCCTCTTAGATTATAAACTTGCGAGCAGGGTCCTCATTCCTCTTGGTATCTGTTGAATTTTTGTTAATTTGTATTGTCTCAAATTGTCTGTACATGTCCCCTCTGAAATTATAAAGTGTTGCGGAATATGTTTGGCGCTATATAAATACAAATTATTATTACCAATGTGCCACACAAGAAACATCTCACGATGGGTAAAACTAGTGAACTGTCTCAAGATCTTTGCAACATTATTGTTGCAAAACATACTGATGGCATTGGTTACAGAAGAATTTCTAAACCACTGAAGGTTCTTGTGAGTTCTGTTAGGGCATAATCTCGAAGTGGAAAGAATATCATTTTCCCATAAACTGGCCATGACCTGTTGTTCTCTGCAAGATTTCAGAATGAAAGAGCCAAAGACCATCTGTTAAGAGAAAGTAAAAGACATAGAATCAGCAGGTACAATTGTTTTAAAGAAAAAAATAAGTAATGTACTCAACCTCCCTGGCCTGTATGCATGCTCACCACGCAAAAATCCATTATGGAACAAAAGCATGTTCATGCACATTTAAACATTGAACAACAACATTAAGACACTGACAAACTTCATATAACTGAAGGAAGGATGAATGGAGAAATGTACAAAGACATACTTGATAAAAATGTGCTACCATCTACCAGGATGATGAAGATGAAACGAGGGTGGCCATTTTAGCAAGACAATGATGCCCAACACACAACCAATGAAACTCTCAATTTATTTCAGAGAAAATACAGCTTCTAGAATGGCCCATCCAATCACCTGACCTGAATACTATAGAAAATTTATGGAAGAAACTGAAGCTCAGAGTTCATAGAAGAAGCCCACAGAACCTTCAGGATTTGAAGAGTGTTTGTGTGGGACAATGGACTAAAATCACACCTGAGCAATGCATGAGACTAGCTTCTGCATACAGGGGGCAAAAACTGTCATCACAAACAATAACATTTGTACAAAGTATTAAACAAATTTCAGTAAGTATTTATAGTACATCATTATTTGAATCGTCAACAAGAGATATTAAACTTTTACTAACCCCCTTCATGCTCTGACAATGTCAAAATATTCAATTCTGACCAATGTCACGTTATGTGGTGATAACGCTGGAATGCTTCAACACATACTAGTGATTCTGAGGGACAAAAAAAATAAAATTAAAAAAAAAAATTCTCTTTCCTTCTTTTTTTCTTTGAGGAAGTTTTTTTTCAGGGATATAAAAAAATAATAAGGGAACTTTTTATGTATTATTGTATTATGCAGATAGTACACATATATGATAAAAATATTTTATAGATCTTTAATCTGCTATACATTGTTCTATTTATAGATATAGATGTTATGTTTAATCCTTTACTAAAATATTTTTATTTGTATATTTATCTGGCTGCATGTGATGTTCCCCCCAAGAGGTGGTATAACGGAGCGACAATCCGGGAAAAGTTCTTTATGTAAGTCCTTTAATAGGAGAGGAATCCTAAGATCTTCCTCAGCTCCCCCGCATTTGACCGAGGGTTGCCTTTCAAGGTCATTACCGGAACGATTTCTGCTGGGTTCTTAGTATCCATTTCCGGACACGATTTTTCCCAGGAATTGAAGTTTCTTTTGAACACTTCACACTTCTTTGGGGTTAGCTTGACTCGATGATGCTGATAATGTTGGAGTACAGTCATGTACTCAACATGTTCGGTGAAGGTCTTGTTGTGTACCACACTGTCCTCTAGGTAAGGCTGACAGATATCATCCCTTAACCCCTCTACACATGCTTCCATGCTCCTCTGGAATTCTGCTGGGACAGAGCTGAGCCCAAATGGTATACGGTTCCAAATGTACAATCCCGATGGTGTGATGAAGGCTGTCAGGTGTCTACTGAATTCTTCCACAAACCCTTGGTAGTACGCCTTGCCCTGGTCCAGAACTGAAAACTAGGGAGTTCCTGATATGCTATCCAGCATGTCTTGAAATTTTGGTATCAGGTGCTGATCAGGGATTGTGTTAGGTCCCCTGCCACTGCTCCCCAGCTCACCTCTCCTGGGTCTGCATCCTCTGCTCCTCTACCGATTGGGCATCCGGCGTCCAGGCGTGCTGTGTTTCGGAGCCATTGCCAGATCCCCTTCCTGTCTGCTGACCACCGGGCTCACACATCAGCACACTACAATGGTCTGAGTCATGAACCTAATCAGCAGTGCAATAGGTGCGGTCGCGCTCCTCCCCTGTGAATGTAGGGGTCGGCACGGCTCAACCTGACACTCCCCTTGACCAATAGCTGTCCATCCTCCAGTATATCAGGCCACCTCCAACGATGGGAGGTGCCTGATTGAGTTAGTAAGCTTCTGCTTCTCTGGCTGTTAGTCAGGTCCTCCTTGTGCTCTCCTCCGGTAGACCCATTCCTGCTCTCCTAGCCTCGGGCTCTGATCCCTTGAATCCTCCTTAGCTATACTGTAGTATAGGCTAACCCTACGAGCTGCCCCCTGGTACTAGCAGCTGTGGTATTTAGACCCCCTTGGCTTACCCTGACAATCCCTGTATAGGGGTTGGTTAAACTAGGACCAGTGGACCAGTTCACCCAGGGGAGTTTGGTACCACGGCCCAGTGGCTCCAGTCTAGGGAGCCTTCCCCCGGAAGCATGACAGATTGATATCCAACTTACTTCCCAGTAGTCACAACAGAGTCTCAGTGTACCATCCGTCTTCCTAACACAGACAACAGGAGAGGAGTAGGAAGACTTTGTTTTTTGTACCCAACCTCTGTTAATTAGGTCTTTCAGATATTTCTTTACTTCACAGTGCAATGGTTTAGGTACAGACATGTAACTTCTGGTTACTGGGGTGCTGTCTTTCAAGTTGATCTTAAGGTGTAATGAGGGAATACACCCAGTATCATATCATCCTTTTAGAATGCGTGACACTCCTCCTTTAACATTTGTTTCGCTACCACTAGATTTTCAGCACTCATGTGTTCCAGGGGTACTTGAGTGTTCCAATCTCATGAGATAGTTCTTGGGGTTCCCTCACCTGGGCACATTTTACTTTTTGGTTCAGAAACCAAATTCGCTGTGGAAACCTGGACTAGCCTCACATTGGCTGGATACACTGTCTTAATGGTTTCAATGTGGCCCAAAAAAGACTTAGGGTTCAATCTCACTTTGTGCTTTGTCGTATTCATTACCAGCAATGTCACTAGGGCAAAACCACCAGTAGGGATCGTAAGCACAGTCTGACCTAGGATGAGACCCTCGGGAAGTTCTGATGACTCTATCGGCACAAACAGTCTCTTCTGGAGTTTTCATCCCAGTTCCACCCAAACTCCACACCTCACTCCCAACATTCTATTTGCAGGTATGATGGTTGAATGCAGGCCTACCTTTACTTCTTTCATGTCTATTGTGTTCTGTGCTCTACTCATTACACAAATCACATTTTCGGTAAGGACTCTGGGTATGGTCAGCGATTTGGCTACCACCTCCACAAGTGTCCCTGATTTGTATTTCTTGATACCCTTATTGATGACGTTGTAACCCAGTATAGGTTTTCAGCCACATTCTGATCACTGGTGACAAGAAACGGTACCAATAACTCAATGGCATTGCTGTTCTTGTAGCACTAAGTTGAAATGTCACTTCCACCCAGCTTACGAAAGGGATTACGGTCTGATTGACAACTTTGCCATGGAGTTCCACCAGGCCTAAAAGTTCTTTAGTGACAGGCAGGTGTGTGGTATATGGCCTCTTCTCTATTCTTCATTTAGTAGCAGGCTTGGGTACCTGTATCCACAGCGTTTCTCCAGGTCCATCTACTTACACTGTAAAAAACACCTTTCACCAATTAGGTGATGAGGCTATTCTTACTGACGAGAAATCTCTTGTTCTCAAGAATGTATGGTCTTACTTCATACTAGGCATTAAGTAACTGATGCTCCTATCCCTCTTGCAGCTGTTGAAGACGGTCACACATCTGAAAATAATGCTGATGCAATTGTTTTATGTCAAAAACTATTCTGGAGCTTGGTGTTTGTGTTTGGTTCTGGGGCCTCATCTGTGTTGCGGTTACCAGTTGCCCCGCACTGGCAAACTTCTGTTGTCTCTGGTTGTAGCACTTGACATTCTCTGGCAAAATACCCTTCTTTACCACATCTTAAACAGTGGTAACAGGCAGTTCTTTGACTTGACGATTGTCAACACTCACAAGCAGGATGTCTTCCCTGTTGTAACCCACTCCTCGTCTAAGGCAAGTCAACTTCTTCACCTCTGCCAACTCATCTCAGAGTTTTCCAATCATTTCTTCCCAGTCAGCGCTGATTATTGTTTCTTTCACTGGAGACTTGGGGTTTGCTCTTGATCGTGATGCTGGAGAGTCTCCTGGATGATCTTCTGACTGACAGCTAGGAGTCTCCAACTTCAGCTGATTTATTTTGGTAATTTTGGTAGCAGAGCCTTTCTTTAATTTCTGTTCACTCTCTGACTCCAAACTGGTTGCCTCATTCAAAGTTTCAATTAAGGATTCATCCAAAATATCAGGATCTTCTTAGTATTGTTTCATCTGCAACTTGATGTATTTGCTGATTAATGCTGTTCCTAAAGGTCTCAGAAACGTCTCCTGGACTAGCCCTGCATCAAACCTTTCCTCCACTTCTACATCATGCGATGCAAACAACAGTCTTGTCCTTCAGTTCAATAGTAAGAAAAGCAGCACTCTGCTATGACAATTAGAATACAGAAATAATTCAGTCAAGAAAAAAATGCAAAAATTGGGACACTTAGCTTTATGAATATGGCCATATCGATAAACAGCCTAGCCACCGTGTCGAGGAATGCCTCTTTGAACGGGTCCCTAACTTTCATTTTCAGCCCCTATCATTTATATTCAAACTAGAAAAATTGGTACCAGAGAACACTAGCATAACGGGCCCAAGGCGGGAAAAGGTGCACAACACAGGGTTTGAACCCATATTACAATTTAGAAAAAACTGCGGCACTCAATCCTGTCAGTGTGAAGAGGTCTAATGCCAAACGCAATAATTACAATAATAAAAAAAGTGGCACTCTGCTAGGACAATTAAAATACAGAAATATTTCAGTTAAGCAAAAAAATGCAAAAATTGAGACACCTAGCTTTATGAATATGGCCATATCGATAAACGGCCCAGTCACCGCATTGAGGTCCGTCTTTTTGACCGGGTTCCTAACTTTCATTTTCAGCCTCTATCTGGGTTAAAAACCTCCTCATTTATAGGCAAACTAGAGCTATTTATTTATAGGCAATCTAAGGTCTCCCCCGTCACGTTACTCCTGTGAGGTCTCCCCCATCACGGTACTCCTGCGAGGTGTCCCCTGTCGCGGTACTCCTGTGAGGTCTCCCCATCATGGTATTCCTGTGAGCCCTTCCCCATCACAGTACTCCTGTAAGGTCTCCCCCATCACGGTACTCCTGTAAGGTCTCCTCCATCATGGTACTCATGTGAGGTCTTCCCTATCATAGTATTCATGTGTGGTCTTCCCCATCATGGTACTCATGTGACATCTCCCCATCATGGTACTCCTGTTAGGTCTCCCCCACCCCAGTACTCCTGTGAGGTGTTCCCCATCTAGGTACTCCTGTGAGGTCTCCCCCATTACGGTATTCCTGTGAGGTCTACCTCATCATGGTGCTCCTGTGAGGTCTCCCCATCATGGTACTCCTGTGAGGTCTACCTCATCATAGTCCTCCTGTGAAATCTACCCCATCATGGTGCTCCTGTGATGTCTACTTAATCATGGTGCTCCTGTGAGATCTCCCCATCATTGTACTCTTGTAAGGTCTACCTCATCATAGTGCTCCTGTGAGGTCTACCCCATCATGGTGCTCCTGTGAGGTCTCCCCCATAATGGTGCTCCTGTGAGGTCTCCCCCATCATGGTACTCCTGTGAGGTCTCCCCCATCACAGTACTCCTGTAAGGTCTCCCCCACAATGGTACTCCTGTGCGGTCTCCTTCATCATGGTACTCCAGTGAGGTCTCCTCCATCATGGTACTCCTGTGAGGTCTTCCCCATCATAGTATTCCTGTGAGGTCTCCCCATCATGTTGCTCCTGTGAGGTCTCCCCCATCATGGTACTCCTGTGAGGTCTCCCCCATCACGGTACTCCTGTGAGGTCTCCCCCTTCATGGTACTCCTGTGATGTCTCCCCCATCATGGTATTCCTGTGAGGTCTCCCACATCACAGTACTCATGTAAGGTCTCCCCCATCATGGTACTACTGTGAGGTCTCCTCCATCATGGTATTCCTGTGAGGTCTCCTCCATCATGGTACTTCCTATGAGGTCTTCCCCATCAGTATTCCTTTGTGGTCTCCCCCATCATGATACTCCTGTGAGGTCTCCCCATCATGGTACTCCTGTTAGGTCTCCTGTTATGATCCGGTGACCTTGGAGCCGCATGAATAGTTTTCACAGGAGTAAGTGGTACCTATACTGACCGCATTTCCTGATCTAACACCACAACTAGAAGTAGCCGTGGGATGTGACTAACCATACCCTAGACACCTCAACACGGCCAGAGAAGTAGCTACCCCTAAAGATGGAAACAGGAATTCTATCTTGCCTCAGAGCAGAACCCCAAAAGGATAGAAAGCCCCCTACAAATATTGAGTGTGAGTAAGAAAGGAAAATACACACTCAGGCAGAAAACAGAATCCAGCAAATGAGGCACTCTAGCTAGATACGTAAAGGCAGGACAGAATACTATTGCAGTCGGTATAAAAATCCTTTCAAAAACATCCACGGCAGATAATACAAAAATACCCGAGTCTACTCAAGACTCGGCACCCTCTAAATCTGTGGAACTCCTGTGAATCCAACTAGGCTAAATATATGCAGACACATTCAAAAGCTGAACAAGCCAATAACAAATGAATAGCACTTAAATCCTAGGAAGAAAACTTCCTAACAGAGAGCAGGTTAAGACAGGCATGCACTCTGAGCAAAAATAGACAATTTCAAAACAAGCACACAGCATGTGTGCCACAAGAAAACAAAACCATTCACTTAGCATGGAAGTTTTGCAGCAGGGCAGGAAAAGACCAGGCAGAGGTGAAACACCTCCAGGAACAATTGACAACTGGCAAGGACTAAGGAAATTCTGCAAACCTAAATACCCCAGTCAGAATTGCAATTATCCAATTGACCAGACCAAGAGTGCAAAACAGGATTAACTGCATTACCAGCCACAACCACAGGAGGGAGCCCACAAGTAGAATTCACAACAGTCTTCCCCATCATACCGTAGTAATCCTGTGAGGTTTTCCCCATCATGGTACTTCAGTGAGGTCTCTCCCATCACAGTACTGTTGTGAGGTCTTATCTCATCATAGTACTCCTCTGAGGTCTATCCCATCATGGTGCACCTGTGAGGTCTCCCTCATCATGGTGCTCCTGTGAGGTCTACCTAATCATGGTGCTCCTGTGAGGTCTCCCCATCATGGTACTCCTGTGAGGTCTACCTCATCATAGTGCTCCTGTGAGGTCTACCCAATCATGGTGCTCCTGTGAGGTTTCCCCCATCATGATACTCCTGTGAGGTCTCCCTCATCACAGTACTCCTGTGAGGTCTCCCCCATCATGGTACTGCTGTGATGTCTCCCCCATCACACTACTCCTGTAAGGTCTCCCCCATCATGGTACTCCTGTAAGGTCTCCTCATCATGGTGCTGTTGTGAGGTTTTGAGGCCTCCCCCGTCATAGTACTTCTGTGAGGTCTCCTCCATGGTATTACTGAGGTCTCCCTTCATCACAGAACTCCTGTGAGGTCTCCCCTATCATGGTACTCCTGTGAGGTCTCTCCCATCACAGTACTCCTGTGAGGTCTCCCCTATCATGGTATTCCTGTGAGGTCTATCTCATCATGGTAATCCTGTGAGGTCTCCCATATCACAGTACTCCTGTGAGGTCTCCCCTATCATGGTATTCCTGTGAGGTCTATCTCATCATGGTACTACTGTGAGGTCTCCTCCATCATGGTACTCCTGTGAGGTTTCCTCCATCATGGTACTTCCTATGAGGTCTATCCCATCATGGTATTCCTGTGAGGTCTCCCTCATCATGGTATTCCTGTGAGGTCTCCCTCATCATGGTATTCCTGTGAGGCCTCCCTCATCATGGTGTTCCTGTGAGGCCTCCCACATCAAGGTATTCCTGTGTGGTCTATGCCATCATGGAATTCCTGTGAGGCCTCCCTCACCATGGTATTACTGTGAGGTCTCCCTCATCATGGTATTCCTGTGAGGCCTCCCCCATCATAGTACTCCTGAGAGGTTTGGCCAGAGCCTAAGCTCCATGATTTGTAATACCACAATACCAAACAAAAGCCAATGTATTTAAAGGAAAAACAAGAGCAAATAGGGCCTTATGTTTTATCATAAATGGCACTGCGGCCACATCATACACTGCTCACTTGATATGGTTGTGGCACCCACAACCAGTATAAACGCTATGTACAGCTGCTGCTGGACCCACACATGTATAGTGGTATTGAACAATGATCAAAAGAATGGTGTGCCGTGGTCCGGGCTGCTGAATAACAATGGAGAACACACGGGATCTGCAAACGATGGTTTTTATTTCAACGTGTTTCGGAGCCAGCAGAGCTCCTTCATCAGGAATATGTTACAGCATATCACTGTCTTGTGCTGTAGTAACATATTTCCTGATGAAGGAGCACGGTTGGCTCCGAAACACGTTGAAATAAACAGCACCATCGTTTGCAGATCCTGTGTGCTCTCCATTCTTATCCAACAGCGCGGACCATGGGTCACCGTCCTTTTGACTACAATAGGTTCAAGTCCCCTAAAAGGATAAAAAAAAGCCTGAGTGTAATGTAAAAAAAAGTTTTATAAATATGAAACTTGTAAAAAATAAAAAGCTCATGTGAAATCGTGAATTTCTTTTCCCATTTTCTAATATATTGTGAGGTAATATGTCAATCAAAGCTACAATTCGTCATGATTTAGCAAAACAGAAGCCTCATACAAGTACAAAAATAAAATAAGACAGGAAGAAGGGGAGGAAAACATGAAGCCTGTGGTCAGGAGCAGGAGCCTTCTTGTCTGTATGTTCTGATGCTGGAGGTGTGTGATGGAGCTCAGGACGACAAAATACCGGTGTCTCCGCATAATGTGGCCCTCAGCCCCGCACACCGTGTACTCAGCACCAGGCCGCCGTGTGGGCGGACCGCGCGGACGCCATTTTGTTGAAGACCTTCTTTAGAGACAGAACGGAGTAACCGGGCTATGACGTCTCCACCCGTCACTTCAGTTCCTTCCTCAGGCCCAGGAGCGACTCCTGACGGGAGACCGTTGCCAGTGACGGTCATTATGGCGGCTGATATGGGGTTGAAGTCCATAGTGTGGCAGAGTGAGTATGTGACCCGGACACCGGACTGACCCGTCCCCATATATACCGCTGTGTGAGGTAGCTGTGACGTAGGAAGAGGGGAGGACATTGCGCCCTGTTTCACCTGTGTGTCTGTGACTGCACCTCCAGCATGCTAGGCAGGTATAGCCTGCAGCCATTGTGTGCTTTGGGCATAGTCATGTATAGGAACACAGCACAGTGTAGCATGGGTACAGTCATGTGTAGGGGCACAGTGTAGGATGGACATAGTCATGTATAGGAACACAGCACAGTGTAGCATGGGTACAGTCATGTGTAGGGGCACAGTGTAGGATGGACATAGTCATGTATAGGGGCACAGCACAGTGTAGTATGGGCACAATTGTGTATAGGGGGCAGAGCACAGTGTAGTATGGGTACAGTCATGTGTAGGGGTGCAGTGTAGTATGGGCATAGTCATGTATAGGAACACAGCACAGTGTAGCATGGGTACAGTCATGTGTAGGGGCACAGTGTAGGATGGACATAGTCATGTATAGGGGCACAGCACAGTGTAGTATGCTTACAGTCATGTGTAGGGGTACAGTGTAGTATGGACATAGTCATGTATAGGGTATAGGGGCACAGCACAGTGTAGTATGGGCACAATTGTGTATAGGGGGCAGAGCACAGTGTAGTATGGGTACAGTCATGTGTAGGGGTGCAGTGTAGTATGGGCATAGTCATGTGTAGGGGCACAGTGTAGGATGGACATAGTCATGTATAGGGGCACAGCACAGTGTAGGATGGGTACAGTCAAGTGTAGGGGTACAGTGTAGGATGGACATAGTCATGTATAGGGGCACAGCACAGTGTAGCATGGGTACAGTCATGTGTAGGGGCACAGTGTAGGATGGACATAGTCATGTATAGGGGCACAGCACAGTGTAGCATGGGTACAGTCATGTGTAGGGGCACAGTGTAGGATGGACATAGTCATGTATAGGGGCACAGCACAGTGTAGTATGGGCACAATTGTGTATAGGGGGCAGAGCACAGTGTAGTATGGGTACAGTCATGTGTAGGGGTGCAGTGTAGTATGGGCATAGTCATGTATAGGAACACAGCACAGTGTAGCATGGGTACAGTCATGTGTAGGGGCACAGTGTAGGATGGACATAGTCATGTATAGGGGCACAGCACAGTGTAGTATGCTTACAGTCATGTGTAGGGGTACAGTGTAGTATGGACATAGTCATGTATAGGGTATAGGGGCACAGCACAGTGTAGTATGGGCACAATTGTGTATAGGGGGCAGAGCACAGTGTAGTATGGGTACAGTCATGTGTAGGGGTGCAGTGTAGTATGGGCATAGTCATGTATAGGAACACAGCACAGTGTAGCATGGGTACAGTCATGTGTAGGGGCACAGTGTAGGATGGACATAGTCATGTATAGGGGCACAGCACAGTGTAGTATGCTTACCGTCATGTGTAGGGGTACAGTGTAGTATGGACATAGTCATGTATAGGGTATAGGGGCACAGCACAGTGTAGTATGGGCACAATTGTGTATAGGGGGCAGAGCACAGTGTAGTATGGGTACAGTCATGTGTAGGGGTGCAGTGTAGTATGGGCATAGTCATGTGTAGGGGCACAGTGTAGGATGGACATAGTCATGTATAGGGGCACAGCACAGTGTAGGATGGGTACAGTCAAGTGTAGGGGTACAGTGTAGGATGGACATAGTCATGTATAGGGGCACAGCACAGTGTAGCATGGGTACAGTCATGTGTAGGGGCACAGTGTAGGATGGACATAGTCATGTATAGGGGCACAGCACAGTGTAGCATGGGTACAGTCATGTGTAGGGGCACAGTGTAGGATGGACATAGTCATGTATAGGGGCACGGCACAGTGTAGTATGGGCACAATTGTGTATAGGGGGCAGAGCACAGTGTAGTATGGGTACAGTCATGTGTAGGGGTGCAGTGTAGTATGGGCATAGTCATGTATAGGAACACAGCACAGTGTAGCATGGGTACAGTCATGTGTAGGGGCACAGTGTAGGATGGACATAGTCATGTATAGGGGCACAGCACAGTGTAGTATGCTTACAGTCATGTGTAGGGGTACAGTGTAGTATGGACATAGTCATGTATAGGGTATAGGGGCACAGCACAGTGTAGTATGGGCACAATTGTGTATAGGGGGCAGAGCACAGTGTAGTATGGGTACAGTCATGTGTAGGGGTGCAGTGTAGTATGGGCATAGTCATGTGTAGGGGCACAGTGTAGGATGGACATAGTCATGTATAGGGGCACAGCACAGTGTAGTATGGGTACAGTCAAGTGTAGGGGTACAGTGTAGGATGGACATAGTCATGTATAGGGGCACAGCACAGTGTAGTATGGGTACAGTCATGTGTAGGGGCACAGTGTAGGATGGACATAGTCATGTATAGGGGCACAGCACAGTGTAGTATGGGCACAATTGTGTATAGGGGTCAGAGCACAGTGTAGTATGGGTACCGTCATGTGTAGGGGTACAGTGTAGTATAGGCATAGTCATGTATAGGGGCACAGCACAGTGTAGTATGGGCACCATTGTGTATAGGTGGCAGAGCACAGTGTAGTATGGGTACAGTAATGTGTAGGGGTGCAGTGTAGTATGGGCATAGTCATGTATAGGGGGCACAGCACAGTGTAGTATGGTCACAATTGTGTATAGGGGCAGAGCACAGTGTAGTATGGGTACAGTCATGTGTAGGGGTGCAGTGTAGTATGGGCATAGTCATGTATAGGGGGTACAGCACAGTGTAGCATGGGTACAGTCATGTGTAGGGGTACAGTGTAGTATGGACATAGTCATGTGTAGGGGCACAGCACAGTGTAGTATGGGCACAATTGTGTATAGGGGTCAGAGCACAGTGTAGTATGGGTACCGTCATGTGTAGGGGTACAGTGTAGTATAGGCATAGTCATGTATAGGGGCACAGCACAGTGTAGTATGGGCACCATTGTGTATAGGTGGCAGAGCACAGTGTAGTATGGGTACAGTCATGTGTAGGGGTACAGTCTAGTATGGACATAGTGATGTATAGGGGGCACAGCACAGTGTAGTATGGTCACAATTGTGTATACGGGTAGAGCACAGTGTAGTATGGGTACAGTCATGTATAGAGGGCAGAGCACATACACAGTACACAGTGTGGGCACAGTCGTGTAGGGGCACAGCCCTATGTGACATGTATAAGTGGCTGTGTATGTGACTGACCATTGGCACACATGAATATGGGCTGTTACTGGTATATCATGGCAGTGTGCTCTACACATTGTGCAGGACTGTGTTTTTCAGTGGTTACTTATGATCAGCACTGGAGCTAATAACTATTGATCATTACTGGTGCTTTCTATCAGACCTCCAATAAATGATATTGATGAATCGATGATCTATCAGCCATGTTGGTAATCTGTGGTGACTTTACAGCATCTCTGGGAACTGTCTCATCTCCTGGCTACTGCAGCTCTTCTTTTTATTAATCAGCCTGGTGTGTGTGTGTGTCATGCCAGGCTGGCTAATCAAAAGAAGAGCTGCAGATGCCAGGAGGTGGTCCTCGGATCCAGTTCAACTGCCACATATTACTGAAGTGGTTGATGGACTACTAGGTCATGCCAAACATTTCACACCAACTCTATTCATGTTGTTCACCACACTCGTCAGTATTGTCCCAGACCAATAGTGTTGAGCCAATAGTAAAATCTTCGGGTTTGAATGACTCATGTGGAGAACCTCATACTATTCGAGTGTTCATTGCACGTAACTAACCTAATGCAAGTAAATTAGTGATGAGTTCCATCTACACACATCCTGCCATAAAAAAAGCATTTCGGTGGGGGGCTTTTTGTTTTGTCTGTTCATGGCATACAACACGTTGCTCTACCCCCCAGTTAGTCTTCCACTGAAGAGGCTCTCACTAGGGTGCCACCACTCATTGTTCAATGAAGGGAGCCAGGAATTTGTGTCAGATTGTTTATGATCAACTCATCACTCTTGAGCAGCGGTGATATTTGCTGAGTATATTGAATACTGATCAAGATGGCCGCTGAGCGTGCTGCCCTGCGCTCCTCAGCAGCCCCAGGCATCGGCGGCCCAGTCTAGCATACAGGTCCATGAGCCCCCCCATCGGTTCCTGCTCCCTTGACCATCTGAATTATTATTATCTGACCACCCTTCAGCCCCATCCACACCACAGCAGCAGGAGCCATCCTAGGACCTGGCCCGGCATCCCAGCTCTGTGAGACCCCGCTCAGAGGACGCACCACCACCACACACGGCATCATACCCACTGCTGAGCCCACCTGGGAGCTATCTGCGGTGCTCAGTGTGGTCACTGTACCCTGCTACTTGGTGTGCTCAGTACACCGAGACGCCATGAACGGTCCGGAGCCGCAACCTATTCTTGCGGGCTTCCTGGGACTCTCAGTGCCCCGCCTTCGCCGGTGACAGAAGCTGCACCAGGGATTGTGCGCCCGCGGCAGCTTACCCCAGCTGTGGGACCCACTGTGCCCTGCCACTCGGCGTGTTCAGTACACGGAGACACCATGAACGGGTTGGAGCCGCGACCTATACTTGCGGGCTTCCTGGGACTCTCAGTGCCCCGCCTTCGCCGTGACAGAAACTGCACCAGGGATTGTGCGCCCGCGGCAGTTTCCTCCTCCTGCGGGACCCCCTGAGCCATTCGCCCGCACCTCCTTCCCGATTAACACTATCGGGCCCGAATGCTGAACGGTGGAATTGAACGCCCCACTCGCTTCCTCCGCACCCTGGTGCTTACCATCCCCCGGACTGCCA
Organism: Allobates femoralis; assembly: GCA_033576535.1. Lineage (NCBI taxonomy): Eukaryota > Metazoa > Chordata > Amphibia > Anura > Aromobatidae > Allobates > Allobates femoralis. The sequence continues at coordinate 208,464,726 of JARQOC010000007.1, read as the reverse complement.
GCCTGCACCGAAGGCCCCATCAAAGCACCAAGCAGATCAAGCCGCGGGCCTCTCTCACAACACCACCAGCCTCCGCCGACAATCCACCAACTGGACAAAGCTATCGACCAGCTCCCTGCCATGGCCTCAGCACCTTTGCTCACCCTCACGCTGCCGACGACACCTGGCTGCACCTCATCCCGGACTGCATCCCATCCCTGGCTGCTCCTTATCCCTGGCTGCATCTCATCCCTACGGCCAGCACCCTTGTCTGACCCAGCAACCTTGCTCATCTTTGCACTGCTCCAGACCACTGGATACATCTCATCCGTGGCTGCACCTCATCCCCAGCTGCGCCCTATCCCCGGCCCCGCACTTCTGGATATATCTCGCCTCAATGAGGTGCATCCATAGTTACTACCTACAATGTTTCCTCTTCTTTTCACCTTCACCCCCATTCTACTTCACTTCCTACTCACCCCGCTTATCCCTCCACTCACTAAGGAAGTAGTGATCTCTCCCTCCATCCTACCCACCCTTCTCACCCCCTCCTCCAAACTGTTCCTTCACAGACAATGCCTTGTCTCCAGACACACACTCCCACCAAGCAAACTCTCCTGCTCCCACCTTCTAACCCTCTCGCTACCTCTTCTACTTGCAGGTGACATGTCCCCGAATCCTGGTCTCCCACCCCCCCACCTCATTTCCTCAGCCATTTCTAATCCATACCCACTCTCCAACACAAACTCTCGCAACCTCCATAACCTTATACCCATTCACCCAGCCCCCCCTCCCCCAGTCCCCCTACCTGGAGCACTTTGGAACGCTCGATCGGTATGCAACAAAGTCATTCATCCATGACCTCTTCATCACTAACTAACTCTCATTCCTTGGCATCATCTAAACATGGCTCACCCCCTCTGACACAGCCTCCCCCGCTGCACTCTCCTATGGTGACCTCACTCCCACATACCCATCCCTAGCAACACGCGCGATGGAGGTGTCGTCTTGCTTCTGTCTGACAACTGCTCCTTCACCCCAATTACACTGCCGCCCTCTGCCTCTCTCTCCTCCTTCGAGGTCCACTCCGTCCGCATCCTCTCACCCTGCACCCTTCAGCTGGCTGTCATCTACCGCCCCCCCAGGATCTACCCCCACCTTTTTCGACCATTTCACCACTTGGCTTCTCCACTTCCTTTCTTCTGACATCCCCACTATCATCATGGGCAATTTCAACATCCCCGTTGACACCCCCCACCCTGGTGCCTTCAGACTCCTATTACTGACCATCTCCTTTGGGCTTTCCCAATTGTCCTCCTCAGCCACTCATAAGGATGGGCACACGCTTGACCTTTTCTTCATCTGCCTATGTTCCCTCACTGACCTCTCAAACTCCCCTCCCCCTACCTGACCACAACCTGCTGACTTTCTCCTCCCTCTCCCCTCCAACCATGCTCCCCCCCCTCTCCAGAAACTCAATCATTCCTGCAGAAGCCTTAAATTAATTGATTTCCACTCATTCTCTGAGTCCCTTCTCCCTCTCACAGACTTAGCTTCCTCACATGACGCCGACTCTGCTGCCACCCTCTATAACACCTCAATAACTGCAGCGCTCGATCAGGCCACCCCCCCCTCGTATACAACAAAACCCGCACTCATGGGCAACCCTGGCTCACCACCCTCACTAAAGAGCTGTGTTGGGCGTCCAGGGTGGCCGAGCGGAGATGGAAGAAATCCCACTTCGCGGAGCACTTCGCCATGTACAAACAGTCCCTCACTAACTTCAAGACGGCACTCACCGACGCAAAACATGCCTACTTCTCATCTCTACTAATTGCCCTGTCCCACAGCCCAAAACAACTATTCAAAACTTTCAACTCTCTGCAATTCTTATCTCTGCCCTAACTCACCTCTCCAATTTATCACTCACTACCGGCATCTTCCCCTCATCCTTCAAACACGCCATGATCACACCCATCCTCAAAAAACCCTCCCTCGATCCAGCATCTGTTTCTATCGCCCCATATCTCTTCTCCCCTTCGCCTCAAAACTACTTGAACAACACATCCATTCTGAACTGTCCTCCCACCTCTCCTCCTGCTCCCTCTTTGAATGCCTACAATCCGGCTTCCGATCCCATCACTCCACCGAAACAACCCTAACCAAAGTCACCACCAACCTACTGACCGCCAAGAGCAAGTGACTCTACTCTGTCCTCCTCCTCGACCTATCTGCTGCCTTCAACACTGTAGACCATTCCCTCCTACTACAGATTCTACTACTGTAATCTCTTGCATCACTGACTTAGCCCTCTCCTGGATCTGCTCATATCTAACAGACCGGACTTTCAGCGTCACCCACTCCCACACCTCCTCTTCACCCTACCCCCTATCTGTCGGTGTCCCCAAGGCTCGGTTCTGGGATCCGTACTCTTCTCCATCTACACCCTTGGCCTAGGACAACTCAACTCACGGCCTTCAGTATTATCTCTATGCCGACGACACCCGGATCGATCTATCTAGGACTGACATCACCTCTGTACTATCCAAAATTCCACAATGCCTGTCCACCATCTCCTCTTTCTTCTCTGCTCGCTTTGTCAAACTAAACATGGACAAAAATGAGTTCATCGCCTTCCCCCCTCGAGTCGCTCTCCCCCTCTACCAGACCTATCCATCAATGTCAATGACTGTTCACTCTCCCCAGTCCCCCACGCCAATTGCTTTGGGGTAATCCTTGACTCTTCCCTCTCCTTCAAGCCTCACATCCAAGCCCTCGCCACTTTCTGCCGACTCAAGCTCAAAAACATTTCCTAGATCTGCACTTTCCTTGACCATGACACTGCTAAAACACTTGTTCATGCTCTCATCATTTCCAGCCTTGACTACTGCAACCTCCTTCTAACTGGCCTCCCCGCTACCTCCCTCACACCTCTCCAATCTACCCTAAACTACGTTGCCCGACTAATCCACCTGTCTCCCTGCTGCTCCCCTCTGCCAAGCCTTTCACTGGCTTCCCACTTCTCAGAGATCCCACTTCAATACCCTAACCATGACATATAAAGCCATCCACAACCTGTCCCCCCCCATACATCTCTAACATGTTCTCCCGATACCTACCCCTCACGCAACCTGAGGTCCTCCCGTGAGCTCCTTCTCTACTCCCCTCTTATTTCCACCTCTCATAACCGCACACAAGATTTCTCCCGTGCATCCACTATACTCTAGAACTCTCTCCCCCAACACATTAGACACTCGTCTACCATGGGAACCTTTAAAAGAAACCTGAAGACCCACCTCTTCTGACAAGCCTACAACCTACAATGAGATCCGGTTCATCGCACCGTCTCACGATCGGCACTAACCCCTCCTACTTTATCCCAACCCGTCCCTCGTAGACTGTGAGCCCTTGTGGACAGGGTCCTCTCCCCTCCTGTACCTGCATGACTTGACTGTCCATGCATAATGTACTTGCCTACATTTTCCATATGTAAAGCGCCATGGAATCTAATGGTGCTTTATAAGTAAACTAGCTGTACTACCCGGCTACGCCCGGGTTAATAAATAACTGCTGTTAGCTATAACAAAATAGAATTTGAATATGTCATATTAATGACCTGTAGGAAAATAGAAGCTGAGCTGTGATTGGTTGCTATAGGCAGCCTAATAAATCTCCAGCCAATAGTAAACCCTCCCCCCGGCCGGGCAGTATATGTTACCTCACACATACACATAAAAGACAGCTCATGTGACTGACATCTGCCTTAATTCCCTATATGGCACATGTGTTGCACTTTGGCTGATTTTTAATCACATGTTTATGTTTGGAAATTAAAGATAACAGATGTATGAAGCGAGTTGTGTGAGGCGATTTGTGCACATCTGTGTCTCTCTGTGTGATGTGTGTGTCCCAGTAGTGTGCATGTGTCCCTGTGGGGGGGTCCCTGTGGTGTGTGTCCTTTTGGTGGGGAGGGGTGTCCCTGTGGTGTGTGTCCTTTTGGTGGGGAGGGGTGTCTCTGTGGTGTGTATCCATCCCTATGTGGTCTGTGTGTCCCTCTGGGGTGTGTGTGTGTGTCCCTGTGGGGTGAGTGCATGTGTCCCTATAGGGTGTGTGTGTCCCTGTGTGTGTGGGGGGGGGTGTCTGTGTAGTGTGTGTCTCTGTGTTGTGTGTGTCTCTTTGTGGTGTGTGTTTGTGTTCCGGTGAGTATCCAATGTTGGGGCTCCACCTTAGCTGTTACTCTTTGTGTGCGTGTGGTGTGTATACATGTCCCCGTGCGTGGTGAATATTCCATGTCAGGGCTCCACCTTAGTGACTATATGCTGTTAGTCTTTGGCTCTGTCATTAAGCCCCTCTCATTCACAACTGTCAACTGGTAACTCTCACTTTCTCTCCATTATGTAGATAGGGCAAAAATTGTTTGGTGAACCGGAACGCGTGGGGTTAAACTTTCGCCTCACAACATAGCCTATGACGCTCTCGGGGTCTAGCCGTTTGACTGTGCAAAATTTTGTGGCTGTAGTTGTGACGGTGTAAATACCAATCCCGGACACACACACACACACACACACACACACACACACACACACACACATACACACACACCCCTTTATAGATTAGTTAATAATACTGTACTTTTCATGCAAGTAGCGAATAGTAACGAGTACATTCTCTCATCACTACAAACTTCTCATAGGATCTGGCAGGTTTTTATTTATTTATTTTTTTGTAGCTCATTCCAGGAGCCATAACATTATTACGTATCTGTGAACAACTCGAAGGCTTGTTACAGTTACAGATTGTAACGTAAAATTGTCTCAACTTGAAACCACATTCCTCACAAAATAGCCTAGACTTTACTCTGATTGGCTAAATCACTCAACAACATGAGCATTTCACCACTAAATCACCTATATTTCAGAAATGCATGTTCTGATTGGTCCCTCTACAGTGCAGTGCTACACATGCTATTTATCTACTAATTCTTCTTTACCCATTATTACATTTGGATGTACTAGTACATTGAAGGAAATAAATATTTGATCCCTTGCTGATTTTGTAACTTTGCCCACTGACAAACACATGAACAGTCTATAATTTTAAGGGTAGGTTAATTTTAACAGTGAGAGATTACTAAAAGAAAGATAAGTGCACAATAGGGTCTTATCTGTGTATGATCAAATTAAGGGAGAAGCTATATGGCTCCACTCACCTTATTGGGTTGTGTCAGACACAACCATGAAAGGTACCGTCACACGCCACAATTTCGCCCACAACTTTGCAAGCAACTCATGGGTTCGGCAATGTTGAAACCACATCGTAAGTTTGTTTTGGTGTGTGACAGGTGGATAACGATGTTAAGCGCAGCTTCAGAGATCCTGAAATCAATCCCGTAGGCATGCCTGAGCGTTGTGTTTTCCGCGACACCGCGGCGATTGGTGGAAACTACTGCATTCCCTTTGGCTGCTTGTGGCCAAGGCACCATATTTGAATAGCGAGATAGTAGAAAAGGGCAAATGCGTAATGCAGTGGCCATCTAGCCAGACAAGGCTGACCAATGGTAATGCAGTTGGATTGGCCAATCGCAGTAGTAGGGGCACGGTGAAACACACTCTGGCACGTCTAGCTCTTTGCTGGCATCGAACAGCACGCCCACATCGCTGATATGGGTGTGCTGTATAACGCGTCGATGTGGAAAGGCAAGATCGCTTCCGGTCTTGTTCTGGCGATTTCCAGATCGCCAGAGGTTGCACGCAGCATCGATATGTGTGACATTTCCAAAGCGATCTTGGCCAAGTGCCAAAAACTTGAGCGGTCACGTGAAATTGCGGGCGATATCACAGCGATGTTGTGGCGTGTAACGGTACCTTTAGAGGGGCAGGGTGTATCCAGCACGTAGCTGTTGCAATCAACTGGATGGTTCGTTCGGATCAAATGGAAGAGTTGATTCTGTCCTAGGGATCGCGCTGCTTAGCCGTGATTTGGAGCAAGGATAATTCTTCCTCTGAATCACGGCTAAGCAGCGCGATCCCTAGGCTGGAATCAACTCTTCCATTTGTTCCAAACGGTGAGAGAATATCAAAAATAAAATCCAGAAAATCTCATTGTCTAAATTATATAAAGTTACCATATATACTCGTGTATAAGCCGACCCGTGTATAAGGCGACCCCCCCCTACTTTTGCCCCCAAAACCTGGGAAAACCTATTGACTCGTGTATAAGCCGAGGGTGGACCCCAGCACAAGTATACAGCCCCCAGCAGTGTGGTATACAGCAGCCTCCCCAGTGGTAGTATACAGCAGCCTCCCCAGGTAGTATACAGCAGCAGCCCCAGTGGTATATACAGCAGCAGCCCCAGTGGTAGTATACAGCAGCCCCAGAGTTATATACAGCAGCCCCAGTGGTAGTATACAGTAGCAGCCCCATTGGTAGTATACAGCAGCCCCATTGATAGTATACAGCAGCCCCAGAGGTAGTATACAACAGCAGCCCCAGAGGTAGTATACAGCAGCAGCCCGAGTGGTAGTATACAGCAGCAGCCCGAGTGGTAGCATACAGCAGCAGCCCCAGTGGTAGTATACAGCAGCAGCCCCAGTGGTAGTATACAGCAGCAGCCCCAGTGGTAGTATACAGCAGCAGCCCCAGTGGTAGTATACAGCAGCAGCCCCAGTGGTAGTATACAGCAGCAGCCCCAGTGGTAGTATACAGCAGCAGCCCCAGTGGTAGTATACAGCAGCAGCCCCAGTGGTAGTATACAGCAGCAGCCCCAGTGGTAGTATACAGCAGCAGCCCCAGTGGTAGTATACAGCAGCAGCCCCAGTGGTAGTATACAGCAGCAGCCCCAGTGGTAGTATACAGCAGCAGCCCCAGTGGTAGTATACAGCAGCAGCCCCAGTGGTAGTATACAGCAGCAGCCCCAGTGGTAGTATACAGCAGCAGCCCCAGTTGTATATACAGCAGCCCCAGTTGTATATACAGCAGCCCCAGTTGTATATACAGCAGCCCCAGTGGTAGTATACAGCAGCCCCAAGGTATATACAGCAGCCCAGTGGTAGTATACAGCAGCCCCAGAGGTATATACAGCCCCAGAGGTATATACAGCAGCCCTTAGGTAGTACACAGCAGCCCCAGAGGTATATACAGCAGCCCCAGAGGTATATACAGCAGCCCTTAGGTAGTACACAGCAGCCCCAGAGGTATATGAAATTTCAAAAATATTTCCAATCCACCAGTTCCTATCCTAAATGCAGGCAATGTATTGCCCTGGCTGGAGGTTTGCAATTGGCACAAAAGGCATTTCTGATCTGACAGATCCATCTACATGGGCAATGAAAGATGAAGGGTCATTTGACACCCTTGAAATGTGAATCTTTTTGTCATCAATTGGCACAAACTGGTGATTTTCTCTTGTTCCAGCAATTGTATGTCCATCTTTGAACCTTTCCTCTTGAACTACCCGTATTTCGTCAATTTTTTCTTTTGGAACAAAAAAAACTTGATTCCATGCAGTTGCTCGTTGCAAAAGTTGAATAAATCCACCGGGGTCAGCATTTGGTTTTCAGTTGGGCGTTGAAGACTGGCACGAGCTGCCAACCTCTTTGCTGTCCCTCCAATCCCATCACAGGGCGACTTTCCATGACTGGTACCAAAAAAATTCCATTCAGCGCTGATATTGAAATCAGCATTGTTTGGCACAAGTTGAGAACATTTTTGAAATTTTTGTACTGGGCTGCAGATCCATCGCTGAAGTAGTGGATATGATGAATCCCATAGATGAGAGTCTTGAGATACTCCACAATTACTGTTAAGAAAGTGGACTGCAACTGTGTCATGTCGTGAGCAATCACTGATTATGCACAAGCTGATGTTCTGCACAGCTTCACCATTTAACTCCTTGAAGCAAATTACAAATGGGTGTACTGTAGCTTGACTATTTTCCCAGTGGAAACCTTGAATGGCATCTTGAACAATAAATGAGTAATTTTCAGCAAAGTCCATAAGGATCACAAGCTCTCCAGGTCTCAGATTTTCCTTCAACGATTTCAGATAGCAACTTTGATGCTTGGCGATGTAGTGATGGCTACAAAGTTGAATGAAATCTTCGATAGTCAGTTGTTTGGTATCAAGCGTGTCTCGATCAGTGTGAATCCATTGTTTGAACTCAATAATATCTTCAGGGTCACTGTTGACAAACACATTGATTAGAAATTCTTTTAAAACTTCAGGACCCGGGCATTTATCACAACGGCCAAGCATACAGTCCTTGGATTCAATTTCACAGATGCATTAATACATGATGCATTAATACATTTTATGCATCCTCATGGACCAGCTAGCTTCTTTCACTGGCCTGTGAGAAATGATACATGCTGGATTCCCGAGCAGTCAATCATTGCAATAATTCCAGCACCAGCTGCAACAGCAATGGGCCGACAATACAGCTTCTCTGAACCGATTATGTTGCAAATTCAGCAACAATTCCAGACCACTTAGACTGAACATTATGGCTTGGAACCAACAAAAGATACCCAATATTAGGCTTGGGATCCTAGGCAAAGACACCCACCCTCAGGCTTCGGAACCTGCGATAAAGAGACCACCCACGACTTGCCTTGCACTGCTATCGGCCATGGCTCCTGGGCGATGGGGCTGGCAATTGTCGAAAGACAGCATTATTACAATTCTTAATAGGATTATAATACCAATTCTTAGGGAATTGGTTGTGGTATAACCACCATGGACCAACGCAAGGGTTTGAATAGTGCAGTTACCATTCATTGCGTATTAATAAATAACACCATGTTCAGTGGCATTTTTCTTTTCTTAAACGGAGAAACTCCAAAAAAAAACAATGATCCTTGTAGATAAAAATGTGCTCTTTCTAATGATAACAGAATTAATACATTTTAAGGGTACCCTTTTTGGGAAATTTGACCTAAAAATAGGTGAAATTCGTTTTTTTTTAAGTTTTTTATCATATGTGGGTGTGAATATTTCCACAAATACATATGCTTTGACCGTGATATTGCAGCAATGCAAAGTCATGTAGATGTTTGTTGTACAGGGTAAAGCACCAGTTCCTATTGGTTTTTGGTCTTGAGTTATATATGGGCAAAGTTTGGCAAATTTTATGCGATGCGTTTTGCAAGCTACTTTGACACAAAATTGCGGCCGAAATATTGTTTTGTCATAGCTGGTAATAACTGTATCGTGTTTAGCAGCAAAAGTTGAGCTAGTATGCCAAATTTCAGCATCATAGCCAGTATAGAACTGTAATGGCTATGTGCCAAAGTTTGCAAAATCCTCTTAGCTGAAGCCACAAGCTTGGGGGGCCTCCAGTGAAAGGTCAACAGTGCCCAATGTATTTGAGATCTGGCCCTAAAAATTTACAGAACCTCTTTTCAAACATACATGTACATCCTTATAAATTTTCAGCAAAATCGGAGAACGTCGAGTGGGGACGATTTTTAAAACTGGTCCACTTGACACGGAATGACCCATATTGAAGTCGCCCATGATGATGGTGGGGATGTCAGCGGAGAGGAAGTGAAGTAGCCAGGTGGTGAAGTGGTCAAGGAAGGAGGTGATAGGTCCAGGGGGGTGGTAGATGATGGCTAGCTGGAGGTTGCATGGGGAAAAGATTCGGACCGAGTAGGCTTCGAAGGAGGGGACAGTAGGGGCGGGGCGGGGAAATAGGGCTGAAGGTGCAGGAGTTGGACAAGAGTATGCCGACACCACCGCCGTGTTTGCCGGACGGACAGGGGGTGTGGGACAGGCTGAAGCCACCGTACGATAGTGCAGCGGGGAAGCCGTGTCGGAGGGGGTGAGTGAGGTCTTGGTGATGCCAAAGAATTATAGTTTCTTGGAGATAAAGAGTTTGTGTATGTCTGGGAGTTTATTGCACACTGAGTGGGCATTCCAGAGTGGGAGTGGCAGGGTTTGGGGGATAGGTCTAAGGTTGGTGGGGTTGCCAGGGTTAGTGGTGGTGAGGTTGCGAGGGTTGGCGATGGGTCGTGGGTGTGGGATGAAGGTAGTTGTGGGGATGAGGTGGGGGGGCCAGAATTGGGGGAGATGTCACCGGCAAGGAGGAGGAGTAGGCAGAGGGTTAGGAGGTGGGAGCAGGAGAGCTTACGTGGCGGGCGTGCTAGTTTGGTGATTGAGGATTGAAAGTGAATGAATAGGTCGGAGACGTGGGTGAGGTGGTTAGGGAGGATGAGAGCAGTATTTTGTTGCTGGGAGGGGGGATAAGTGGGGGTAGTAGGAAGTGGAGAAGGATGAGAGTGAGGAGTAGCGGGAACATTGTGAATGGTGATCAGGGAGTGAGTGTGGCGGCAGGGGTCAGAAGCAGAGGGGGAGAGTTGTGGTGGATGAATGGTCGTCAGTGGGGAGCGGTCCCGGGATGGGGTGATGTCCGGCCATGAGATGCAATACAGAGGGTTGGATGAGGGGGCCGGATGGGGCAGTTGGGGGATCAGTCGGGGTTGGCTGTGGCGGCCGCGGGGTCGGGTGAAGCAGTCGGGGTCAGGTGAGGCAGTCGGGGAGATGAGATGCGGCACAGGATGAGATGACGATGCGGCACAGGATGAGATGACGATGCGGCACAGGATGAGATGACGATGCGGCACAGGATGAGATGACCATGCGGCACAGGTTGAGATGACGATGCGGCACAGGTTGAGATGAGTACGGGATGACGATGCGCACAGGATGAGATGACGATGCGGCACAGGATGAGATGACGATGCGGCACAGGATGAGATGACGATGCGGCACAGGATGAGATGACGATGCAGGTGCAGCCAAGGGTAGGATGAGATGCAGCCACGGGTGAGATGGGAAGCAGTCACGGGTGAGGTGAGATGCAGCCGCGGGTGAGATGGATGCAGCCGCGGGTGAGATGAGATGGAGCTGCTGGTGGGATGCAGGCAGGAATGTGATGCAGCCGTGGATGGGAAGCAGCCAGGAGGGTGGCTCCAGTTGCCTTGGTTACCCCGGCGGTACCCGGTGATTACAGCGGGCCGTGATGGATGGCGATCCTGGAGGAGCGGTGTTAGGGAGGCCGCCCACCCGATGGACCCAACTGGGGTTGCGGGAATAGCCCTAGGCGTCAGCCACGGGTGGACGGCAGTTGGGCAAGTTGGAGTGGATCTGGGAGGGCCGCCGGCGGGATGGAGCCGGTGCCAGGTTCATGGGCCCCACACTTGGCAGCAGGAGACAGTCGCGGTGGTGCTAGGGGTTGCTTGCCAGCTGTGCCTGCGAGGGTCCCAGGAGCGGCTCTAAAAGGCAGCCGTGGGATTGCTGCAGCGCGGGGCGCTCACCTTCATTGCCCGCCGGGAGTAACCGCTGCAGCGCGGGGCACTCACCTTCATTGTCCGCCGGGAGTCACCGCTGCAGTGCGGGGCGCTCACCTTCATTGTCCGCCGGGAGTTACCGCTGCAGTGCGGGGCGTCACCATCTGCGCCCGCCGGGAGTAACCGCTGCAGAGCGGGGCGCTCACCTTCTGCGCCCGCCGGGAGTCACCACTGGGGGCCGCGCACTGTGCTGGTAGAGCCACCGGCGAGATGGTGCTAGATCGTGGGCCTCCGGTTTCAGCTGCAGCACGCAGCATTTGCAGGATGCTGCCGTGGGTGGTCCTGCTGGAGCGGGTCCCCGGGTAAGAAGAGAGGGGAGACAGTGGTGCCGTTGGAGGCGCCTTGGTGCCGGGGCGGCTGGGGTCGCAGGCCTTTGTGGGGAGCCGCAGGACACCACCGCTGACCATACGGGCCAGCCGGCTACAAAATGGAGTATGTGGCCCAGATGGTCGGTGGGGTGCTCAGGGGTGACGGCGGTGAGGCATGTAGTGTGTAGGGAGGACAGGCGAGCTTGGATGCGGTGGATTGTGTCCAAGTGCCCGGAGCCTCCTTACATGCGTCCATCACCCCTGACGGCCATCTTGAATACCCTTGAATATCCCCTGCATGCCATTCGTCTCCTTCAACTGTGCCCTTTGGAACATTCGCTCAGCATGCAACAAACTCTCCTACATCCATGACTTTTTCCTTTCACATAACATTGACCTATTTGCTCTTACAGAAACCTTGATTCAGCAGTCGGACACTACCGCTGCTGCTGCTCTCTCATATGGTGGCCTCCAATTTTCTCATACCCCTAGACCTGAGAACACATCAGGTGGAGGCTTTGGTCTTCTGCTGTCAATAAATTGCGCTTTTCAGGTTATCCCACCTGTCGCCTCACTTATCTTCCCATATTTGAGGTACACACTGTAAGACTCTACAGGCCCTTCGAGTGGCAGTGGTTTATCGACCCCCAGGCCCCCCACATAAATTTCTTGATCATTTTGCTACCTGGCTTCCCCACTTTCTAGCCTGCGATCTTCCCACTCTTTAACATTCCTATCGACAACCCCATCTCCACATCCGCCTCTCATCTTTTAACCCTAACCTCCTCTCTTGGTCTTTTACAACTTTGTAAGTCTGCAACACATGAAGATGGGAATACATTGGACCTGATCTTCTCCCGGCTCTGCTCAGTGCTTGATTTCACAAATTCCTCTCTTTCACTCTCTGACCACAACCTTCTTTCATTCTCAGTCAAATACTGTCAACCCTTCAAGGACACTCCCAACTCGTTCACCTATAAGAATATACGTGCCAATGACACGCAGAAACTTATAAAGAGTCTTCACTCACCCCAATATCCTCCCACTCTTGTCCGGACTCTGCTCTAAAACTCTATAATGAAACACTGCAAAGTGCCCTAGATGAAGCTGCACCTCCTACAGTTAAAACAACTCGGCACCAACAGCGGGAACCCTGGCACTCACTGCAAACACGGTTTCTCCAGCGGTGCTTCAGGTGTGCAGAACGCCTGTGGAGAAAATCCAACCTGGCCAAAGATTTCATCCATTATAAGTTTATGCTAAAAACGTACAACATCGCCCTTCACCTCTCCAAACAAGCTTCAACACCCTTATCACTTCACTAGCCAACAATCCTAAACGACTCTTTGACACTTTCCATTCTCTCCTCAGTCCGAGAATACAGGCCCCAACCACCAGCCTCACAGCTGACGATCTGGTCAAATATTTTAAGGACAAAATTGACAACATACTACAGGAAATTTCCTTACAGACTCAGAACATCATGCATTCTCCTCCCTCCTGCACTTTATCCAACTCATTTTCAGTCTTTGATCCGGTCACAAAGGAAGAAGTCACCCAGCTTCTTGCATCTTCTCACCCTACTACCTGCACCAGTGATCCTATTCCCTCACATCTCCTTCCATCCCTTTCTCCTGCTGTCACATCTCGCCTAACTAAAATATTTAATCTTTCCCTCTCATCTGGTGTTTTCCCCTCCTCCTTCAAACATGCCAGCATACATCCATTATTAAAAAAAAAACATCCCTCGACCAGAACTCTGCTGTTAACTACAGACCTGTCTCTAATCTACCCCTTCATCTCTAAACTCCTGGAACGCTTGGTCCACTCCAGTCTAATCCGCTATCTCTCTGACAATTCTCTTCTTGACCCTCTACAATCCAGTTTCCGCTCCTTACATTCTACTGAAACTGCCCTCACTAAGGGTATGTGCACATCAGTCGTTTTTGCATCTTTGCAGACCGGCCGGGAACCGGTGGAGAATGGCAGAAACGGAGTTTTCTGAGCTCAGCATTGTCCCTCGTTTTGTTAGCGTTTTGCTAATGATTTGCGATCGGTTTATTAGCGTTTGTACAGCGTGTTCTTGGCGATTTCCCCGGCTTTTTTCTTAGCGATTTCCAGACTGGTTTTTGGTGCACTTGTAAGCTAGATCCGCTGGAAAAACGCTCAAAAGAAGTCACTTGCTCTATCTTTGAAAACCGGTGGAAAACCGGTGGAAAGGAGAAGAAACAAAACGTTGTAATGTACACAGCGTTTTCTAAAAGCCATTGACTAGCATGTTAATCCAACCGGTGGCTAGGATTAACATAAATTAACATAAAACTCAGCGGAAACCGCCGACGGAAAACGCTAAAAAACATCCCACAAAACGACTGATGTGCAATATACCCTTAAGTCTCTCTAATGATCTACTAACAGCTAAATCTAATGGTCGCTACTCCCTGTTGGTCCTCCTCGATCGCTCTGCTGCATTCGATACTGTGGATCACCAGCTTCTTCTCTCTGCTCTGCTCTATTGAGGTTAAGGACACTGCTCTCTTCTGGTTCTCCTCCTACCTCTCTGACCGCTCCTTCTTTGTATCTTTCGCCGACTCCTCTTCCTCTCCTCTTCCCCTCACGGTTGGGGTTCCTCAGGGTTCAGTCCTAGGTCCCCTTCTCTTCTCTCTATACACTGCCCCCATTGGACAAACCATCAGTAGATTTGGTTTTCAGTACCACCTCTATGCTGACGACACCCAGTTATACACCTCTTCTCCTGACATCACCTCCACATTACTACAAAATACCAGTGATTGTCTGTCTTCTAACATCATGTCTTCTCTCTACCTTAAATTTAATCTGTCAAAAGCTGAACTTCTCGTGTTTCCTTCCTCTCTTAATCTTCCGAAACCTATTATTGGCATTTCTGTATGTGGTTCTACCGTTACTCCTCAGTAGTACGCCTGCTGTCTTGGGGTTATATTTGACTCTGATCTCTCCTTCTCTCCCCAAATCCGGTCTCTCGCTCGCTCATGTCACCTGCACCTCAAAAATTTCTCTAGAATTCAACCTTTTCTTACTGTTGACTCTGCCAAAACTCTTAACTGTTGCCCTTATTCATTCTTGCCTGGATTATGGCAATTCTCTATTAATCGGTCTCCCTTTTACTAAACTCTCTCCTCGCCAATCCATCTTCAATGCAGCAGCCAGGATCATATTCCTCTCCAACCGCTTCACCGATGCCTCTATCCTAGGGCAGTCATTGCACTGGCTGCCAATCCGCTACAGAGTACAATATAAAATTATCACTCTCACCGACAAAGCCCTCCACAGTTCTGCTCCACCCTAAATCTCTTCTCTCATCTCTGTCTATCGCCCTACACGTGCCCTCTGCTCCGCAAGTGACCTAAGACTGACATCAGCTACAATCCGAACCTCCCACTCCCATCTCCAAGACTTCTCACGAGCTGCACCAATTCTCTGGAATGGATTACCAAGAACAATTCAATTAATTCCCAATACCAATAGTTTTAAGCGAGCCTTAAAAACACATCTCTTTAGACTGGCCTATCGCCTCACCTCACTTGTCTAACTATTCCTATTTTCTCTTTTCTAAATCTTTCCTGCACCTGCATTTGTAAAAAGCAAATCAAGGCAGCAAAGATTGAGACAGAGAGAGACTCCTTGCCAGAGAAAGTAAAAATAATCCCAAAATATTTTTTAACTACATAAATAGTAAGAAACTAAAAAATGATGGTGTTGGCCCCTTTAAAAATAGTCTGGGTGAAATGGTGGATGAGGATGAGGAAAAAGCCAATATGCTAAATGACTTTTTTTCAACAGTATTTACACAAGAAAATCCCATGACAGACAATATGATCAGTGATAACAAAAATTCTCAATTAAATGTCACCTGCTTAACCCAAGAGGAAGTACATCATCGTCTAAAAATCACTAAAAGTGACAAATCCCCAGGCCCGGATGGGATACACCCCAGAGTGCTGCAGGAATTAAGTACTGTCATAGATAGACCATTATTTTTAATACTTAAAGATTCCATAATAACAGGGTCTGTGCCACAGGACTGGTGTATAGCAAATGTGGTTCCAATATTCAAAAAGGGGACAAAAACTGAACTTGGAAATTATAGGCCAGTAAGCTTAACCTCTACTGTGGGTAAAATCCTAGAGGTTTTCTAAGAGTTGCTATACTGGAGTATCTGAAGAAAAATAAACTCATGACCCATTATCAACATGGTTTTACGAGGGACCGTTCCTGTCAAACTAATCTGATAAGCTTCTATGAAGAAGTAAGTTCTGGACTGGACCAAAGAAATGCAGTGGATGTGGTGTATATGGACTTTTCAAAAGCTTTTGATACGGTGCCACACAAAAGGTTGATACATAAAATGAGGGCAATGGGGATAGGAAATATGTGTAAGTGGGTTAAGAACTGGCTTAGTGATAGGAAACAAAGGGTGGTTATTAATGGAACACTCTCAGAATGGGTCACAGTTAACAGTAGGGTACCACAGGGGTCAGTGTTGACCCGCTTCTATTTAATATATTTATTAATGACCTTGTAGGGGGCATACAGAGTAGAATCTCAATATTTGCAGATGACACTAAACTCTGCAGGGTAATCAATACAGAGGAGGACAATTTTATATTACAGGAGGATTTATGTAAACTAGAAGCTTGGGCTGCTAAATGGCAAATGAGCTTTAATGGGGATAAATGTAAAGTCATGCACTTGGGCAGAGGAAACAAAAGGTATAATTATGTGCTTAATTGTAAAACACTGGGCACTGAAAAAGACCTGGGTGTATGGGTAGATGACAAACTCACATTTAGTGGCCAGTGTCAGGCAGCTGCTGCAAAGGCAAATAAAATAATGGGATGCATTAAAAGAGGCATAGATGCTCATGAGGAGAACATAATTTTACCTCTATACAAGTCATTAGTGCGACCACACTTAGAATACTGTGTACAATTCTGGTCTCCGGTGTATAAGAAAGACATAGCTGAACTAGAGCGGGTCCACAGAAGAGCGACAAAAGTCATTAGAGGACTAAGGGGTGTGCAATACCAAGACAGGTTATTAAACTTGGGGTTATTTAGCTTGGAAAAACAAAGGCTTAGGGGTGATCTTATAATAATGTATAAATATATGAGGGGACAGTACAGAGAACTTTCTAATGATCTCTTTACTCTTAGGCCTGAGACTGGGACAAGGGGGCATCCTCTACGTCTGGAGGAAAGAAGGTTTAATCATAATCACAGACGCGGATTCTTTACTGTAAGAGCAGTGAGACTATGGAACTCTCTGCCACATGATGTTGTAATGAGTGAGTCACTACTAACATTTAAGAAGGGCCTGGATGCCTTTCTTGAAAATGATAATATTACCAGTTATATATACTAGATTCTTTGATAGGGCGTTGATCTAGGGAACTAGTCTGATTGCCATATCTGGAGTCAGGAAGGAATTTTTTCCCCAATGTGGAGCTAGTGTTGCCACATGTTTTTTTTTGCCTTCCTCTGGATCAACATGTTAGGCTATGGGTTGAACTAGATGGACTTAAAGTCTTCCTTCAACCTTAAAAACTATGTTACTATGTTACCTGCAGACAGTCTGTCTGTCCCCCGTGCATAATATAACACTTTATCTGTACTTGTATAGATCCCGACCGATGACCGATTCATGCAGCGTTACGTGAATCCCCTAATTATTATATTGATGGCTGGACCATATATGACATCATTTGTTACTGTTACCTTTTGTGCCTCCCCTATTTCCTCTAGATTGTAAGCTTGGGAGCAGGATCCTCACTCCTCATGGTTTTGGAATTTTTGTTACTCTATATTGTCTCATATTGTCTGTACATGTCCCCTCCGAATTGTAAAGTGTTGCGTAATATGTTGGCGCTACAGTTGTGGCCAAAAGTATTGACACCCCTGCAATTCTGTCAGATAATACTCAGTTTCTTAATGAAATGATTGCAATCACAAATTCTTTGGTATTATCTTCATTTAATTTGTCTTCAATGAAAAAACACAAAAGAGAATGAAGCAAAAAGCAAAACATTGATCATTTCACACAAAACTCTAAAAATGGGCCAGACAGAAGTATTGGCACCCTCAGCCTAATACTTGGTTGCACAACCTTTAGCCAAAATAACTGCGATCAACTGCTTCCGGTAACCATCAATGAGTTTCTTACAATGCTCTGCTGGAATTTTATGCAAAAAATAGTAATGGCGGTCTAATTAGGAGCGCTCTAAGGAACAAGCAGACATGTAAGATGTTTTCATAAATATCAAACCTTTTATTAACTTCTTAGCTCCCCTCACAGCTCCACTACGCGTTTCAACTGCATACAAACAGTCTTCATCAGGTGGTCCTACAAGGGATCCTACACATTTGCGCCCCTTTCCTTTTTATTTAACTGCTGGAATTTTAGACCATTCTTCTTTGGTAAACTGCTCCAGGTCCCTGATATTTGAAGGGTGCCTTCTCCAAACTGCCATTTTTAGATCTCTCCACAGGTCTTCTATGGGATTCAAGTCTGGACTCATTGCTGGCCACCTTAGAAGTCTCCAGTGCTTTCTCTCAAACCATTTTCTTGTGCTTTTTGAAGTGCTGCTGGAAGACCCATGACCTCTGAGGGAGACACAGCTTTCTCACACTGGGCCCTATATTATGCTGCAAAATTTGTTGGTAGTCTTCAGACTTCATAATGCCATGCACACGGTCAAGCAGTCCAGTGCCAGAAGCAGCAAAGCAACCCCAAAACATCAGGGAACCTCCGCCATGTTTGACTGTAGGGACCGTGTTCTTTCCTTTGAATGCCTGTTTTTTTCTTCTGTAAACTCTATGTTGATGCCTTTGCACAAAAAGCTCTACTTTTGTCTCATCTGACCAGAGAACATTCTTCCAAAACGTTTTAGGCTTTCTCAGGTAAGTTTTGGTAAACTCCAGCCTGGCTTTTTTATGTCTCGGGGTAAGAAGTGGGGTCTTCCTGGGTCTCCTACCATACAGTCCCTTTTCATTCAGATGCAAATGGATAGTACGGGTTGACACTGTTGTACCCTCAGACTGCAGGGCAGCTTGAACTTGTTTGGATGTTAGTCGAGGTTCTTTATCCACCATCCGCACAATCTTGCGTTGAAATCTCTTGTCAATTTTTCTTTTCCATCCACATCTAGGGAGGTTAGCCACAGTGCCATGGGCTTTCAACTTCTTGATAACACTGCGCACGGTAGACACAGGAACATTCAGGTCTTTGGAGATGGACTTGTAGCCTTGAGATCGCTCATGCTTCCTCACAATTTGGTTTCTCAAGTCCTCAGACAGTTCTTTGGTCTTCTTTCTTTTCTCCATGCTCAATGTGGTACACACAAGGACACAGGACAGAGGTTGAGTCAACTTTAATCCATGTCAACTGGCTGCAAGTGTGATTTAGTTATTGCCAACACCTGTTAGGTGCCACAGGTAAGTTACAGGTGCTGTTAATTACACAAATTAGAGAAGCATCACATGATTTTTCTAACAGTGCCAATACTTTTGTCCACCCCCTTTTTATGTTTGGTGTGGAATTATATCCAATTTGGCTTTAGGACAATTCTTTTTGTGTTTTTTCATTTAAGACAAATTAAATGAAGATAATAATACCAAAGAATTTGTGATTGCAATCATTTTCAGGAAGAAACTGAGTATTATCTGACAGAATTGCAGGGGCGTCCATACTTTTGGCCACAACTGTATATAAATAAAATTGTTATTATTAAGCAATTTATTTTGTTTTTCACACCAATATATAACTCCCCCCTCCCACCCCCCCAAAAAAAAAAAGTTTTTTTTTTCTGTTGTATTGTTCGTATTATGATTTTCTGATTCCCAATCTGAGCATCCATTTTGTTTACTTTTATTGTTAGTATGAAAAATCTATTGAGGCCTTTGGTCCTCAACTTATTTACATTCTTTATCACCTGCATTGTGATCCAGTCTAGTAACACTTTAAAATAGAAAAATGCAGGGTCACTGCTGGGAAAGAAAGTGATGAAATTCTGATCCAAAACATTGATATGCAGTGGTTCATGCTTTTGCTTAGACTGGCTTCACACCAGCATTTTTTTTTTTTTAATTCGGCACAGATCAGGTTTTTGCAGCAAAAACGGCATCCTTAAAGGATCAGGTTTTTGCCCTTTTACTGTATGGTACCAGATGACACTGTACCATGTTTTTCCAGATTCTTTTGAGGATTCTCGAAGATAGATGATAGAGTTCACCAGTCTCCCTCTCTTCTGCTGCTTGCTTCTGGCGCCGCTCATTATGTTTCATGAATATTCACCGCACTGAAGTGCAATGGCCAATCGCAGATGCTCACTCTCTGTGACAGTGTCTGTGATTGGCTGTTGCACTCAGACTGCACCCCCACAATCTGCACATGTGTCTGTGCTTGATTACCATGTAAATTAGTGTATGGCAACCAACCTGCCATCATATGTATGTATAATAAACAATAGAAAAAACTGGATATTTTAATTGTCAGCGTAGATAAAGCTGACATCTAATGCGCTGCAAGCCCCAGCTGCCTAGTTTTACTTTGGTGTTCAAAAATACAAGAGAGCCCAATATGTTTTTTTTTTTTTTCCAAATTAAATATATAATAAAAAAATGTGTGAATTTCGCCCTATTTTTGCCAGCCAAGGTAAAACCAGGGAACTGAGGGCTGGTGTTCTCAGTGTGGTGAGACTCATAGTTATAGGGCCCACCACGTAAAAGAATAGCTGCCTGCAGCCACACTAGAATTGGCACATTCATTAGAATCCCCAATTCCGGCGTTTACCCAGCTCTTACCAATGCCCAAGTGCGATGTTGGTAGAATGGGGTATTGACAGCTGTTATTAAGCTCAATTGGAAATGGTTAAACACACAAATTCTTTATTAGAAATAAAACAGGCAACCCTCATTTTCCCATTTATTAACCCCAAACATACTCTCCAACGATATCTCTCGTAAGCATCTCAGCTCTGCTGCATCGGAGGTCGAGTTGAAGAAGCATCCCATCAGTGCAACCTCCGGCAGACAATGACTGCCCAGAGCTCTGCGGCCATACCAGTGGTGCAGTGAGTTAAGTAACCTGAGGATGCAGCTGAGATATCATGATGACTGCTAACCATGGTCAGCTGTGGTACCTCATGGTACCTCAGCTGTGTCTTCAGGTGACCTCACTCACTGCAGCACTGGTATTGCCGATCTTCTCTGAGAGTGCCCAGAGGTTGTCCACAGCTCTTGGCGCACTCATTATTTGATGGATCTGGCGCCTATTGACTTCCATTATAATTGATGCCGGATCATACCAGAGCCAATCGGATGCAGTTTTTTAATGACTCCAAAAAATGTTGGCTGGAACGGAAGCTGCCTGAAGCAACTGGATTCTACCGGACGCCACTGCAAATGAATGGGCAAAAATCTGTTCCTTACAGGATCGGTTTTTGCTCACAAACCAGTTCTCTGCCAGATTTATAAAAAAAATTGCTGATGTGAAACCACCCTTAGGCTAAGTTCACACTGGATGTTTTTGATCCATTTTTGGTGCTGCATTTTTTTTTTAAACTGCACCAAAAGCGGATTAGTCAAAACCATCTGCCAGCAAAGTGAATGTGATTCTCAATTTGCTGTGCAGATATCCCCATTTTTGACTGCTGGTTAATGGTGAATAAAGTACATCCAGAAAATAAGCATGTCAGTTAGTTCTCTGTTTTTCTGGTGTGCTTTCTGCACCACTAACATCCAATTACTTACCCTCCCTGCGATTCCACAGTGAACTCCGGTGATGTCATCCTCCTGGGCATCAGCAAGACCTGTGGTTAGTAGGGTACGATACTTCCAGGACCTGGCACCATGTGACTGAGTCACATGGGGCACAGGTCCTGTAAGTAGTCGTACTACTCTCAGACAAGTCCTGCCGGTGCCTAGAGGAAGACATCACTGGGGCTCACTGTGGGAACGCAGGGAGGGTAAGAAAGTCTGTGTGTCTGTGTCCCCTGAAAATGGAGCAAAAAAAGAAGCACAAACAGATGATGCCTTTGTGATGCTATTTTGCAAAAAGAGGATCCGTTTTTGGTGTCTAATCTGCACCAAAATCAGATCAATATAAAACGGAGCACAAACGCTCTGTTTAAATTTAAGAAACAAGATCCCAAGGGATCAACTGGTACATAGTTAGGTCAGGGATATGACTCCATATAATATTTAAAGGGATCCTGTCACCTCCAAAACACCTCCTAAGCTAGCAAAACATGTCCCTGCAGCATCCTATCACTAATCTCACACTCCTTTTGTCTCCTAAAAACATCCTGTGAAACTGCATAAAAACGTTTTAATACTTACTCATTATTAGTGATTATAATTAGCAGGGGCTATATTCTTTAGTCAACAGGGCGGGCTGTTTTGCAGCCTCGAGGATCCACCCTCTCTCTGTCTGTGCTGCTGTGATGTGCAGCTGAAGGCAGGACTAATGATTTGCATTCTGTGAGTGATAATGAGGGGGGAGGGTAAAGCCTGTACAAGCAAAGCAGCACAGAGAGTGAGATGTGGATCCTGGAGCCTGCAAAACAACACGCCCTGGGGACTAAAGAATATGGCCCTGCTAGTTATAATCACTAATGAGTGAGTATTAAAACGTTTTTATGCACTTTCACAGGATGCTTTTAGGAGACAAAAGGAGTGTGAGATTAGTGATAGGATGCTGCAGGGACATGTTTTGATAGCTTAGTAGGCGTTCTGGAGGTGACAGGATCCCTTTAAAAAAAATAAGGGGGTGAGTTGGTTTGGACTTAATTTGTTTTGCACTTTAGGTGCATAAAGGCTGCATGATATCTGTACATGTAACTGCAACATTTATATGTATGTATACCTGATGATTATACGCCTGTATGTATCATTATCATTCATAGACTCTGTCTCATGCACTGTAACCATTTACCCGTGCCACTAGCCTTCAGTGTCAGACATCTGTGTCGATCCCTCATGATACCAAAATGTCTTGGTCTGTAATATATGTACCTTGGTGTAGTTTGTATGTTCAGCTGATGGTGTCACAGTAATAAATACAGCACTTGTGTATATCGTCTCTTGGATTGTTACTATAACTAGCCTTAATATAGGATACGTTAGACCCTGTGTGAATTTAGCCTTACAAGGAAAGTCACAAACATCTGAATGAGGCTTTTAACCAGTGAGAAAATGGCAATGAAAGGTCGGTTGTCTGTTTTTATTTTTACGGCTACAGCTGTGATAAACTAATTTTATGTTTTTATACTTTAGAGATCAAAACAGAAGTCCTGGATGACTGCAGAAAGGAAGGTGAATGGAAGGTAAGTTGGTGGTGTGTGCTTTTTCTTTTTCTTTGTTTTATCTGATACTGATTCTAATAACGTAAAAATTGCATGGAATAAAATTATCTTTGCATTTATACATGAATTCCGTCTAAGCTTTCTACCCCTTGCCACAAATGTCCTTGTTTTCTGCATGGGTACATGTAAACAATATGCCTGTAAAAAGAAAAGATGGGGAATTTGTGAGATGCTTGGGGAAGGAAAATGGTAACTGGATATTATGTGACACGGTGTCAGTATTATCTATAGGATCCTAGATCATCAGCACAAGTCGGTAATACAATACATTGAGAAAGAAGAGTCAGACCCACCCATACGTTTATACAATTGACCGTAGTGTATTATGATCCCTTTAGCCATATACAGTAATCTTATTGTGAAGCCATATTTCTAATCATGGGGCCATTTGAGATTGCGTGCATTTTGTGTTGGGGCATTTTGTCAAAAGTACACGGCAACAGTGTTTCCTGACAATTTATTACAGTGTGTACTTTTGGCCTCTGATATTCATCTGCGTACCATTTATTTACATACATAGGATAGAACAACAGACTTGACTTTCCTACATAGTGTAAGTATACTGTGCAACAGTTTTTGTTTTTGTTTTTCCAGCATTTTTTTTATAGTAGTTGGATACATGGATATGCATCCAGACTGTGGCCATTGTAGGTCATGTACCTTTTTAGCATAAGACCCAATAGTGCCAATGTGGCGCCCCACTGGTTAGGACGCTACAAGGGGTAGTGCACCCAAACCAGGATGTGGTTCTCCAGTAGTCAGGAGATGGGGGATGATAGGTGTGATGATCCTCAACACACAAACAAACACACTTAAGACCCATGGACCATGCACAAAACCCCAGGAGGGCCCAGTGGAACAACAAGGGTAGAGAAGTGTGGATAAAATGCAGACAAAAGAAAGAGCAGACAGAAAGAGAAGAAGAGCAGAAAGAAGGAGAACAGAACAGGAGAAAGACGGAACACCGAGAGAAAGAACTCTAGGGGCACCGGCGGAGCTGAATTGGCTCGTGTGCCTGAATCCGGAGTTGGTTATACTGGCCAGTGGGGTTGTGGTCAGAAACAGGGACCGGACCTGAACACGCTATGGGGAATCGTACCTGAACCATTGACTCATAGGCTACGAGCTTCATAGGATCCAGGGACAAGGTACTAGTCGCCCACTCATACCCAAGGCTGCAGAATCAGGGCTCTGTGCTCAGAAGCGCTTCTAGGAGCGCTGAGGAACAGGACCAGTGAGAGGCAGAAGGCAGGCAGACCACCGAGGATCTCATACTTGCTACCCCGATCTCCTAAGACTACACAAGGCCGGAGCTTATCCAAGAGTGTGTAACATCTTTGACTTGTTCAACTTGAGTTTTGATGTGAGTAAACCCGGGTACAGAGTTGCAGAGCTGTGTCAGACTGTTTTATTTCCGCGACAACTGGCTGTAAAGGCCAATGAACAAGGTAACAGTGCCTGAGATAATCCCTGACTGCCAGAGACTATTAATCCTTACTTCCCATTGCCCTGGGGACCCACTTCCTGCCTGTGGGGAGGCACTCCATTCAAGCTGCCCGTCCATTGTCCCTAGAGGTTCTGCAGCAGTGGCGGCTACCCATAGCCGCAAACCACGGGTGGCGTCATGAACACTTTATCCCTTAAACCACCCTATCCCTACATTCTCCCTAAGAATGCTTTAACACTTCAGTTACCTTGTTCATTGGCCTTTACAGCCGTTTGCCGCGGAAATAAAACAGTCTGACACAGCTCTACAACTCTGTACCCGGGTTTACTCACATCAAAACTCAAGTTCAACAAGTCAAACAAGTTACACACTCTTGGATAAGCTCCGGCCTTGTGTAGTCCAAGGAGATCGGGGTATCAAGTGTGAGTGTGAGACTTAGTTGCTTGTTACAGTGTACGTTCCTGCTTGGTATGTGTTATATGCCTTTGACTGTTGGGGATCCAATAAAGTCTAACCAATGTGTGGTTCTCTCACCCTGTGTTGTCTGAGTAGTGTTCTGCCCATGGGTAAGGAGTTCAGGCGTTCAATGGGATGAGCCCTGGTCTGTCCATTGGTCTTTCTAAAGGCGAACAGGCCAGCGGAGGAGAACACCCACTGGCCCCTTGTCTCCACAGTATGCAGTTACACTATTTAAGTGTCTCTGACTCATGTATCTAGTTTTCCAACTACTGTGTGTGCAGAATTGTTAGTAAAGTGACTATTTTAACCATGTCTATATTTTTATTCATATTTTCTAACTCCAAGCTGTATAAACTTGAATGCTTATTAGTTTGAAGGTGATGTGTATTTGTGTACTGAGGGAAGATCTGGCCTAAAGATATCAACACCCTTTATCAAGGTGCAAGGCGGAGAGAAGACATGGCACATTGAGGGAGCAACACACACACGAGTAGTAGAATAGTGAAAATTATAACTTTATTAGTGCAATAGACCAAACAAGAATAAAAACAATTAAAACCATGGGGTGCCAATGCAGAACACAACGCTGAACATATGTACAGAATACAATGCTGACAAAACATGAGCAGGATATGACACAATATCGGTGATCACAACAGGTTAGACAAAATACAGGATTGAGTTGTAGGGAGAGACCCGAGGGTGGGGGATGAGAGCAGGTACGAGAAGTACTAGTGCTACTTCACCACAATATTTTACATAAATACGCTTGTTAGCCCAATATAAGGTGTACAGTGTTATGGGTAACCAAAAATTCAGCAAATCATCCAATGAATAGGAGTCGTTTAGTAGTCCCAAACACAGTGGTCCCTAGGGGTGGTCACATATGGATAATAACAAAGATCTAATCCATGAGCTAACTAACCGTATAATTGGTACAAAGATCACCCATATATATATTGGGTACCCCCTATTTTTTGCATATAGTCAAACAGTGTAGGTCACCGTATCCACTGACAGTGGAAGATAAAGTGCATATTACCAGTCCGTAAATTGTCCGAAGTGTCAGTCCGAGGTATGAAGCGAGGTGACTGCAGGGCACCCAGGCCCCACGCGTATCGCTGCCAGGGCGCAGCTTCCTCAGGGGAAGTGTAAGTCTGTTGCACATTGGAACTCATTTTATATCTGTTGGTAATTAATGATTGGATACAGCTGAGAGAGCACAATTGGACCACATGATATTGCCATAGGTGGAAGTGACATCACAATCACAACTCCGTGACCATGGTAACAAGTAAACAGTATATCTCATACCTATTACAGGAAGTGACATAGCGGAAGTGACATCGCAGTCACAGCTCAGTGACCATGGTAACAAGTAAACACTATATCTTATACCAATTACAGGAAGTGGAAGTGACATCGCAGTCACAACTCAGTGACCATGGTAACAAGTAAACAGTATATCTTATACCTATTACAGGAAGTGGAAGTGACATCGCAGTCACAGCTCAGTGACCATGGTAACAAGTAAACAGTATATCTTATACCTATTACAGGAAGTGGAAGTGACATCGCAGTCACAGCTCAGTGACCATGGTAACAAGTAAACAGTATATCTTATACCTATTACAGGAAGTGGAAGTGACATCGCAGTCACAGCTCAGTGACCATGCTAACAAGTAAACACTATATCTTATACCTATTACAGGAAGTGGAAGTGACATCGCAGTCACAGCTCAGTGACCATGGTAACAAGTAAACAGTATATCTTATACCTATTACAGGAAGTGGAAGTGACATCGCAGTCACAGCTCAGTGACCATGGTAACAAGTAAACACTATATCTTATACCAATTACAGGAAGTGGAAGTGACATCGCAGTCACAACTCAGTGACCATGGTAACAAGTAAACAGTATATCTTATACCTATTACAGGAAGTGGAAGTGACATCGCAGTCACAGCTCAGTGACCATGGTAACAAGTAAACACTATATCTTATACCTATTACAGGAAGTGGAAGTGACATCGCAGTCACAACTCAGTGACCATGGTAACAAGTAAACAGTATATCTTATACCTATTACAGGAAGTGGAAGTGACATCGCAGTCACAGCTCAGTGACCATGCTAACAAGTAAACAGTATAGCTTATACGTATTACAGGAAGTGACATAGCGGAAGTGACATCGCAGTCACAACTCAGTGACCATGGTAACAAGTAAACAGTATATCTTATACCTATTACAGGAAGTGGAAGTGACATCGCAGTCACAGCTCAGTGACCATGGTAACAAGTAAACAGTATGTCTTATACCTATTACAGGAAGTGGAAGTGACATCGCAGTCACAGCTCAGTGACCATGGTAACAAGTAAACACTATATCTTATACCTATTACAGGAAGTGGAAGTGACATCGCAGTCACAGCTCAGTGACCATGGTAACAAGTAAACAGTATAGCTTATACCTATTACAGGAAGTGGAAGTGACATCGCAGTCACAGCTCAGTGACCATGGTAACAAGTAAACAGTATAGCTTATACCTATTACAGGAAGTGACATAGCGGAAGTGACATCGCAGTCACAACTCAGTGACCATGGTAACAAGTAAACAGTATATCTTATACCTATTACAGGAAGTGGAAGTGACATCGCAGTCACAGCTCAGTGACCATGGTAACAAGTAAACAGTATATCTTGTACCTATTAAAGGAAGTGGAAGTGACATCGCAGTCACAGCTCAGTGACCATGGTAACAAGTAAACAGTATATCTTATACCTATTACAGGAAGTGGAAGTGACATCGCAGTCACAGCTCAGTGACCATGGTAACAAGTAAACAGTATATCTTATACCTATTACAGGAAGTGGAAGTGACATCGCAGTCACAGCTCAGTGACCATGGTAACAAGTAAACACTATATCTTATACCTATTACAGGAAGTGGAAGTGACATCGCAGTCACAGCTCAGTGACCATGGTAACATGTAAACACTATATCTTATACCTATTACAGGAAGTGGAAGTGACATCGCAGTCACAGCTCAGTGACCATGGTAACAAGTAAACACTATATCTTATACCTATTACTTCCGCTATGTCCCTTCCTGTAATAGGTATAAGATATACTGTTTACTTGTTACCATGGTTACTGAGTTGTGACTGCGATGTCACTTCCACTTCCTGTAATAGGTATAAGATGTACTGTTTACTTGTTACCATGGTCACTGAGCTGTGACAGCGATGTCACTTCCGCTATGTCCCTTCCTGTAATAGGTATAAGATATAATGTTTACTGGTTACCATGGTCACTGAGTTGTGACTGCGATGTCACTTCCACTTCCTGTAATAGGTATAAGATATACTGTTTACTTGTTACCATGGTCACTGAGCTGTGACTGCGATGTCACTTCCGCTATGTCCCTTCCTGTAATAGGTATAAGATATAATGTTTACTGGTTACCATGGTCACTGAGTTGTGACTGTGATGTCACTTCCACTTCCTGTAATAGGTATGAGATACTGTTTACTTGTTACCATGGTCACCGAGCTGTGACTGCGATGTCACTTCCACTTCCTGTAATAGGTATAAGATATAGTGTTTTCTTGTTACCATGGTCACTGAGTTGTGACTGCGATGTCACTTCCACTTCCTGTAATAGGTATAAGATATAGTGTTTACTTGTTACCATGGTCACTGAGTTGTGACTGCGATGTCACTTCCATTTCCTGTAATAGGTAAAAGATATAGTGTTTACTTGTTACCATGGTCACTGAGCTGTGACTGCGATGTCACTTCCACTTCCTGTAATAGGTATAAGATATAGTGTTTACTCGTTACCATGGTCACTGAGCTGTGACTGCGATGTCACTTCCACTTCCTGTAATAGGTATAAGATATACTGTTTACTTGTTACCATGGTCACTGAGTTGTGACTGCGATGTCACTTCCACTTCCTGTAATTGGTATAAGATATAGTGTTTACTTGTTACCATGGTCACTGAGCTGTGACTGCGATGTCACTTCCGCTATGTCACTTCCTGTAATAGGTATGAGATATACTGTTTACTTGTTACCATGGTCACAGTTGTGACTGCGATGTCACTTCCACTAGGTCACTTCCTGTAATAGGTATAAGGTACACTGTTTACTTGTTACCATGGTCACGGAGTTGTGATTGTGATGTCACTTCCACCTATGGCAATATCATGTGGTCCAATTGTGCTCTCTCAGCTGTATCCAATCATTAATTACCAACAGATATAAAATGAGTTCCAATGTGCAACAGACTTACACTTCCCCTGAGGAAGCTGCGCCCTGGCAGCGATACGCGTGGGGCCTGGGTGCCCTGCAGTCACCTCGCTTCATACCTCGGACTGACACTTCGGACAATTTACGGACTGGTAATATGCACTTTATCTTCCACTGTCAGTGGATACGGTGACCTACACTGTTTGACTATATGCAAAAAATAGGGGGTACCCAATATATATATGGGTGATCTTTGTACCAATTATACGGTTAGTTAGCTCATGGATAAGATCTTTGTTATTATCCATATGTGACCACAACCCTCGGGACCACTGTGTTTGGGACTACTAAACGACTCCTATTCATTGGATGATTTGCTGAATTTTTGGTTACCCATAACACTGTACACCTTATATTGGGCTAACAAGCGTATTTATGTAAAATATTGTGGTGAAGTAGCACTAGTACTTCTCGTACCTGCTCTCATCCCCCACCCTCGGGTCTCTCCCTACAACTCAATCCTGTATTTTGTCTAACCTGTTGTGATCACCGATATTGTGTCATATCCTGCTCATGTTTTGTCAGCATTGTATTCTGTACATATGTTCAGCGTTGTGTTCTGCATTGGCACCCCATGGTTTTAATTGTTTTTATTCTTGTTTGGTCTATTGCACTAATAAAGTTATAATTTTCACTATTCTACTACTCGTGTGTGTGTTGCTCCCTCAATGTGCCATGTCTTCTCTCCGCCTTGCATATCTGTCCACCTTGGCACGGTGAGCGACCCCCTCCTTCCCTTGATATAATTCAGATCATTGCGGTGCACCCTGTTTTCTGTTGAAACTTTATCAAGGTGTGCAGATTTAATAGGCAGCTTTTTGTCTAAGGCACAATGAGCCAAAATAGAGATTTCACGGACTCTGAAAAGATATTGGAGTGTATTCACAGAACTGTCTGGTTACATTACAAATTGTCAACAAGGCTACAAAAAACTTATATGTATGTATGTATGTATAAGCAGACACTTAGTAGTGTGTTCATGAACATGAGTTAAGCTCAAAATCATTGTAATATTTTTCATCCCATGCATTGGGAACATTGCACACTATTTTCTAAATCAAAATATGAAGAGGATTGTATATCATTTTTAACTACTTTACAGACAATAACAAAATATAAACATTGGGCTGTTCAAAAAAATAGCTATGTCTGCATTTGGCATTACAAAACTAAATATATGTAACTTTTTTTTTTTAAGAATTTAGCATTACTGTGAATCACTAAGGGTATGTGCACACTGGCCGGGTTTGTGCAGGTTTAGCAGCGGAAACCGCCGGTGAGTTTTATGTAAATTTATGTTAATCCATAAGCGGCTTTTGGGTTAACATTAAAACCTATGGAAACCGACACCCGCTGTGCACACACCGGCGGTTTACACATGCTCATCTGTTGGGTTAGCAACGAATGTGCATGTCCTATAAACCGTCCGGTTCTGCAGCGGCTGCAAGCAGAATCATGTGCTGCTTCCAGCCGCTGCAGAACCGCCGCCGCTAACCTGCTGTGCACCCGCCCGTCACCCGCCGCACATACCCGCCAGGAAGCCGGTGGACGGCTGCAGAGCTTCCTGGCGGGTCCGCCCAGCCGCCGCCGTCACAAAGCCGACTTCCAGTGTGCACATACCCTAACCTAATATTTAGTTGTAAAACCACAGTTTTTTAGCACTGCTTCACATCTATGTTGCGTAGAGGCAACCAAATTTTGGCATCTGTGACTTGTTATACCAGCCCAGGATGCTTTGACTACATCCCACAATTTATTTGCATTTGTTGGCTTTGCCTCACAAACTCTATTTTTGATGTCGCCCCGCAAGTGTTCTATCGGATTTAGGTCCGGGGATTAAGCAAGGTAATCCATTACCTCAATTTTGTTGGACTGGAACCATGATTGTGTTTGCTTACTGGTGTGATTAGGGTTGTTGTCTTGTTGAAACACCTGTTTTAAGGGCTTTTCAGCATAAGGCAACATTACCTCTTCAAGTATTTTGATATATGCACACTGGTCCATTATCCCTGGTATGTTGTAAATAGGCCCGGCCCCATAGTAAAAGAAACATGCTCATATTATGATGCTTGCACCACCATGCTTTACTGTCTTCAGAGTGTACTGTGGCTTGAATTCAGAGTTTGGGGGTCGTCTGACGAACTGTCTGTGGCCCCTAGACCCAAAAAGAACAATTTCACTTTCATCAGTCCACAAAATGTTTCTCCATTTCTCTTTAGGCCAGTTGATGTGTTCTTTGGCAAATTGTATCCACTTCAGTACATGTCGTTTTTTTTTTATTTTTTTTTTATAACAGTGGGACTTTGTGGGGATTCCTTGCTTACAGCTTAGCTTCACACAGGCGTCCTCTAACTGTCACAGTCCTCGCAGGTAACTAGAGACTGTCTTTGATCATCCTGGAGCTGATCATTGGCTGAGCCTTTGCCATTCTGGCTATTTTTCCATCCATTCAAATGGTAGTCTTCTGTTTTCCTCCACATCTCTCTGGTTTTGCTTTCAATTTTAAAACATTGGAGATCATTTTGGCTCCACAGCTGTCATTGTCTGCACTACTATAGAGGTTTTACCCTCTCCAATCAACTTTTGAATCAAAGTACTCTGTTCTTCTGAACAATACTTTGAACAACCCATATTTCTGAGGATTTCAAGGAGAAATATATGTACAACATGTGCTGGCTTCACCATTAAATAAGGGCCACCTGATTCACACCTTTTTCTTCACAGAATGATTGACCTCACTAATTGAACTCCACACTGCTATTACAGTATTTTTACCACAGCCCCTTTCAATTAATTATTCAAATACACAGACTCCTACATGCAAATCATGAATGCCGAGTGTGTTGTTTTTATTTTAGAACTTGCTGCTCCAACTGGTAAATTGTTTGACATGTGGTGATATAATTTATACCAAAAACAGTGAATAATCTGGTTAGTCATATTGGACTATTATTTTGAACACTACTGTGAATTGGAACATCTAAATTGCTGGATTTCTTCTATTGAATATGCAATAGTGCCCCCAAGCCTAATACTACCAGGTCATAGTGTTGTGCCTTCTGGAGTCTCCTGAACAATGTCTAATCTGTAGATTATCTAATTGTACATCAATTGAAATCAGTGACTAAAGCCCCCGTCACACATAATGAGATTGTTAGCGAGATCGTTGTAACGTCACAGGTTTTGTGACGTAAAAGTGATCTCACTAACGATCTCGCTACGTGTGACGCTTGGCAGCGATCAGGCCCCTGCTGTGAGATCGCTGATAATTACAAAGTGCTCTGGGTCATTTTTTGATCGTTGCACTCCTGCTGGACAGCGAGAGACCAACAATCAGCGACCTCACTGGCTGGTAACCATGGTAAACACCGGGTATGTAGGCAATGTGCGCTGCCTAGATACCCGGTGTTTATCATGGTTACCAACGCTAAGCAGGGAGGATGCTGGTAACTATGATAAACACCGGGTATCTACGCAGCGCGCGCTGCCTAGATACCCACTGTTTATCATAGTTACCAGTGTCCTCCCGCTTCCAGCGATGTGGAGGTGGCTCCCTGGTCGCTGAGGAGAACTGCCTGTTTGACAGCTCCCCAGCGACCAGGTAACAACGCAGGATCATTATCGTTGTCGGGATCGCTGTTGCGTCGTTGTGTGTGATGGGAGCTTTACGTGCCTTCTGCCCCATTTGAAACCATGCTCCGCATATAACAAATTCTCCTACATCCTTTTTCATTTCACATTCGCTTAATCTTCCAGCTCTTACAAATACCTGGATTCTACACTTAGACATCACAGCCGCTGTGCTCTCATGTATGGTGGCCTACAATTTTTTTCACACCCTAGACCTGAGAGCAGACCAGGTTGGAGGTGTTGGTCTGCTGCTTTCAACTAATTGTGTTTTTTACGTCATCCACCTGATCCATCCATCTGAGCTCCCATCTATGCTCAGTGCATGATTTTACTAATTTCCCTCTGCAGCTCTCTGATCACAGCCTTCTTTCATTTTCAGTCAAGAACTGTCAACCCATCAAGGACACCCCCAACGGCCAGACTTATAGAAATATATGTGCCATTAACACCCAGAAACTTATGAGGAATTTGCAGTCCTCATTGGCCCCACTCTACTCCTTCCCAAGTCCCGACTCTACAGTTTTCATTATAGTGTTTCAAAGCAAGGTGCCCTGGATGAAGCTGCACCTCCTACATCTAGAACAATTCCGCAGATGTTGGCAGCCCTGGCACACATTGCAAATATATTTTCTCTAGTGGTGCTCCAGGTGCAATGAACGTCTGTGGAGAAAATCAGATGTGGCCGAAGATTTTATACATTTTACGTTTATTGCCTTTCACCTCTCCAAGGTCACTCCAACACCCTCATTACCTCACTAGCTAACAATCCTAAATGACTTTTAGTCTGTCCACTTCCTCCTCGGTCCAGACCCCAAACACCAACCTCAGTGCTGAGAATCTGGCCAATTATTTTAAAGAAAAAATGTACACACATGACAAGAAATATGTTTCCAGCCTCATAACATCATACGTTCTCTTCCCTCTTGCACTTCATCCTGCTCTCTATCAATGTTGAAACTGGTCACAGAGGAAGAGGTTACCCAGCCCCTTGCATCCTCTCGCCCTATCATCTGCACCATTGACCGTATTTTCTCACATTTGCTTCAGTCTCTCTTCCCAACTGTCACCACTTGCCTAACTAAAATATTTAATCTTTCTCTCTCATCTGGTGTTTTCCCCTCCTCCTTCAAACATGTCAGCATACATCCATTACTAACAATAACCATCCCTCAATCAGAACTGTGCTGCCAACTACAAACCTGTCTCTAATCCCCTCTTCATCTCTAAACTTCTGGAATTCTTGGTCTATTCCCGTCTGATCCGCTATCTCTCAGATAAATCTCTTCAATCTGGTTTCCACTCATTAAACTCCTACTGAAACTGCCCTTACTAAAGTGTTTAGTGATCTAACAGCTAATGGTCACTACTCCCTGCTGATTCTCCGGTATCTCAATGCTGCCTTCTGTTGATCACCAGCACCTCCACACTGCTTTGCTTTATTGGGCTCAAGCACACTGCTCTCTCCTGGTTCTCCTCCTACCTCTCTGACTGCTCTTTCACTGTCACTTTGCCAGCTCCTCCTCTCCTGTTCCTCTCACTGTCAGAGTTCCTCAGGATTCAGTCCCAGGTCCCCTTTTCTTCTGTCTATACACTGCTCCTATTGGACAAACCATCAGTAGATTGAATTTTCGGTACCATCTTTGTGTTGATGGCAGCCAATTATACACCCCTGCTGACATCACTCCTGCATTACTACAAAATACCAGTGATTGCCTGTCTGTTGTCTATAACATCATGTACGCTCTCTACTTTAAACTGAATCTGTCTAGAACTGAACTTCTTATGTTTCTTCCCTTTACTAACGTTCATAAACACAATATTGCCATTTATTAATTTATATAGCGCTATTAATTCCATAGCCCTTTTAGTTCCATAGCAATTTCCATGTGGGATTCTATCATTACTCCCCAGCACCACGCCCGCTGTCTGAAATCTCTCCTTCACTCCCTACATCCAATCACTCACTCGTGTCACCTACACTTCAAAAACATCTCATCAGCCTTTCCTTACTGTTGACTCTGCAAAATCTGTCAAGTTTATTCATTCTCATCTGGATTATTGCAATTCTGTACTAATTGGCCTCCGTTTAGTAAAAGCTCCCCTCTCCAGCCCATCCTGAATGCAGTAGCCAGGATCATATTCCTCTCCAACTGCTTCACCGATGCTTCAATCCTGTTTAAATCATTACACTGGCTGCCCTTTTACTACAGAGTACAATATAAACTTCCACTCTCACCCACAAAGTCCTCCACAGCTTTGCACTGCCCTACATCTCCTCCCTTATCTCTATCACCCTACTTGTGTCATCCGTTCTGCTAATGACTGACATCCTTAATAATCTGAACCTCCCGTCTCCAAGACTTCTTGCTAGCTGCACCAACTCTCTGGAATGCACTAGCAAGATCAAATCGATTTAATTGCCAATAGCCACAGTTTTAAATGGGCCCTAAAAACGCATTTCTCTAGACTGGCTTATCATCTCACCTCACTTATCTAACTATTCCCATTCTTTACAATGTCTTCTCCCAAATCTAGCCCCTTGTATTATCTAGTTGCACACCCTCCATGCACTTAATAGTACTCTGTACTTGTACAGATCCTGGCTGGTGACCGGTTCATGCAGCGTTATGTGAATCCCTTATCTACTTACATAAATGCCTTGTGGCTTCTGCTTCCGTCTGGTTGTAACGCTATCCCACAGTCCACCGTGTTGACCGGAAATGCGCTGGACGACATATTGGAAGACCCAACTTATGGGTCTCTTATTATGGCAATCTCCACACTCCAGGCCAATGTCTCTCCCCCTCCTCCCGCACCATCAGCCTCTCTCCACACCATCAGCTCCCCCCCACGCACAGTGTTACCACTGGCTGCTCTCGGGATGCCAGCGGGATCATGTGACCCTGCACGTCACCTTGACCCCATAACATCACACAGGTCCTTGCCATCCTGAGAGCGACCAGCGGTAACATGGTGAGGGGTGAGGCTGAGTGTGCGGAGGGGGGAGACTGATGGTGGTGGGGAACTCCCGATGCAATAGCATCAGGTCTCCATCTAGTTTATTATATTGATGAATGGACCAGACAATACAAGCACTTTTTACCACTTACCTTATCTGCCTCCCTTATTTCCTCATAGATTGTAGTTTATGAGCTGGGCCTTCACTCCTCGTGGTATCGGTTGAATTTTTATTATTCTATATTGTCTGTACATGTCCTCTTTGAATTGTAAAGTGCTGCAAAATATATTTTGTTCTATAGAAATACAAGTAGTTATTAAAAATTATTATGGATGAGATCAGCCTTACGTAATCTGATGGGTGTGTTGTGGGGGATATTGTGCAGGAGGGATCTCTTGTAATGATCTCCTGCATGCTGACAGCCTCTTTCAAACCCTCTTTATAATACATCTGAACTAGCATCTCCTTTGATCACTAACATCTGCTCATTAGGAATGTTGTTGAAAATTACTCTACAAGAATCTGTAAGCAGTTTTTGTAATAAAATCTGTGATCAGCATAATGTAGGGGCATAAATCCTTATTCTGGCTTTGTCCCTTACTATTATGCTTGGTGCAGTTTTGATAAAGTCCCTGTTTTTTCTGCTGTAGATATAACTGTTCTCTGTATGCTGAGCTGTGTATAACCTCACCCTCACCACCAATTGGATATTGCTGACAATATACAGTGTACACATAGAAAGCTGCCAGTCAGTGGTGGGGGGTAGAGTTATACAGATTAGCTGGACTGCCTGGCACTTGACACCTAGTCTTGTAGTGACATTCTACCGCTGATAAAACACTGGTTATTTTGAAACTACAGCCCACCACCCTAATAACACATCCATTGAATCGGGCCCCTGCTCCTACATTATGTTTCTCAAAGATTAAGTAAGCCAAAACCTGCTGACATTTGACTTTTTAGGGGATATTCACACTTTTTTTGTGATTTCTGTTCCAAATGCAAATTGTTGCTGGGTATAATGTTCTTTTATAGCACGGGTGGGGAACCTTTTTCCTGCCGGGGTCCATTTGGAAATTTCTAACCTCATTTGGGAGCTGCACAAAATTATCAACCTGAAAATTACCTTGCTACATTTGGTCAGACAATAATTTAACTCACCCCTACTGTGACTACTGGAGCTGCTTCTCTTGGGTGTAGCTGTGATGTTAGGCGATACTGATCTTGCTGCTTCTCACAACTGCTTTTCTAGGTTTATGTTGGCATGGAGCGCTTTCAACTCCATGTCACAATTTTTCTAAATCATAACATGTCATAGGAGACGTTGGGACTGCTGTATATACATCACATAGGAGACGCTGGGACTACTGTATATACATTACATAGGAGACGCTGGGTCTGCTGTATATACATTACATAGGAGACGCTGGGACTGCTGTATATACATCACATATTAGACGCTGGAACTTACTGTATATACATCACATAGGAGACGCTGGGACTGCTGTATATACATTACATAGGAGACGCTGGGACTGCTGTATATACATCACATAGGAGCCGCTGGGACTGCTGTATATACATCTCATAGGAGACACTGGAAGTGCTGTATATACATCACATAGGAGATGCTGGGACTGCTGTATATACATCACATAGAACAGGGGTCCCCAACAACTGGGCCACGGACCTGGACCGGGCCGCGGGGGTCTGTGTGCCGGTCTGCACCGCCGCAGACCAGCACTACGCATAGTGTGCTCAGCTCTGCTGCGGCTCAGAGCGGTGGATGCAGCCCGCCTCCCAGGGTGATGTCACCGCGCCCCGCCGCTGCAGCATTACGTTGTCTCGGATCTTTTTCTCAGTTGTGTGCATAGATGTATGGGAGAAGCTCTCCACCCATCACAGTGCAGAAGCTGGGCCAATCACTGTGCAGCACCCAGGCCCTGATTGGCTGCACTGTGATGGGCCCAGAGCTACTCCCATACATCTATGCACACAGCTGTGGAAGAGAGGAGGCGACGTAATGCCGCAGGTGCAGCAGCCGGTGACTGCTGGTATGTGTGTGTGTGTTGGAGATGGTGGGGGCTGGAAGAGGATAATAGGGTCTGGAAGAGAATGGTGGGGAATAGAAGAGGAGGATACTGGGGCCTGGAAGAAGAGGATGGTGGGGGCTGGAAGAAGAGGGTACTTGGGGCTGGAAGAAGAGGATACTGGGGGCTGGAAAAAGAGGATACTGGGGGCTGGAAAAAGAGGATACTGGGGGCTGGAAAAAGAGGATACTGGGGGCTGGAAAAAGAGGATACTGGGGGTGGAAAAAGAGGATACTGGGGGCTGGAAAAAGAGGATACTGGGGGCTGGAAAAAGAGGATACTGGGGGCTGGAAAAAGAGGATACTGGGGGCTGGAAGAGGAGAATACTGGGGGCTGGAAGAGGAGGATGGCGGGGGCTGGAAGAGGAGGATGGCGGGGGCTGGAAGAGGAGGATGACGGGGGCTGGAAGAGGAGGATGGCGGGGGCTGGAAGAAAAGGATACTGGGGGGCTGGAAGAGGAGGATGGGTGGGGGCTTTAAGAGGAGAATACTGGGGGATTAGAAGAGGAGAATACTGGGGGCTGGCAGAGGAGGATGTGGGGGCTGGCAGAGGAGAATACTGGGGTTGGCAGAGGAGAATACTGGGGGTTGGCAGAGGAGGATGGTGTGGGGGCTGGAAGAGGAGAATGGTGGGGGCTGGAAGAGGAGAATGGGGGTTGCAAGAGGAGGATGATGGGGCTGCAAGGAGATTATGATGGGCGATATGGTATTGTGCACTGCAAGGGGATGATGGGGCTGCAGGCGCATTACGTGGATACCATAGTGGGGGCTGCAAGGGGATGGAAAAATAAGACATCCACTGAAAATAGTATGTAACGCATCTTTCGGGGAAGCAGGGAGCTACACTCCACCCCTTATCCATGGCCACGCCCCATATGATCAAAGCCCTGCCCCCCACCGGGCCACAGAAAAATGGTCTTGCATGAAGTCAGTCCCTGGTGCAAAAAAAGTTGGGGACCACTGACATTGAAACGCTGGGACTGCTGTATATACATCGCATAGGAGACACTAGAACTGCTGTATATACATCACATAGGATATGCTGGGACTGCTGTATATACATCACATAGGATATGCTGGGACTGCTGTATATACATCGCATAGGAGACACTAGAACTGCTGTATATACATCACATAGGATATGCTGGGACTGCTGTATATACATCACATAGGAGATGCTGGGTATTTATTACTGGAGACATGCAGGCAAATACATCACAGGAGATACTGAGGCAAATACATCACTGTGTAGGCTGGAGGCATAGACCTCATTGGAAGGAATATACATCACTAAGGGGTTTAAACATAATTCGGAGGGGGGACAAAGATGACTAGAGAGCATATACGTCACTGTGGGGGTCAAATACATCACTGGGTAGAATTTACATCCCTGAGGGCACATACAGCGCTGGGGGTTATAAATATCAGTGGAGGGGGATATACAGCCCTGGGGGGTATATAAAGCACTCAGTGTATATATAGCACTAGGGCGTATGAACAGCACTGGGGGTATATACAGTGCGTTGGTAAAGTATTTGGCCCCCTTGAACTTTTCAACCTTTTGCCACATTTCAGGCTTCAAACTTAAAGATATAAATTCTAATTTTTTAGTGAAGAATCCACAACAAGTGGGACACAATCGTGAAGTGGAATGAAAAATGAAGACGCTATTGATCTTTGTGGCATCGATCAGATGAATTGATATCGTATCCAGAAGCCTAACAGACACCTCAAGCCATAGCCGTATGCTTTTTAGGCCCTACCCCAGAATATGTTGCAGTGCAACAGTATTTTATAGTATTGTATTACAAGTGAAAAAAATTACATTATACAGTGTGTTGTGAACGTATTTGGCCCCCTTGAACTTTTCAACCTTTTGCCACATTTCAGTCTTAAAACATAAAGATATAAATTCTAATTTTTTTTTGTGAAGAATCAACAAGTGGGACACAATCGTGAAGTGGAACGAAATTTATTGGATATTTTAAACTTTTTTAACAAATAAAAAACTGATGCGTGGGGCGTGCAATATTATTCGGCCCCTTTACTTTCAGTGCAGCAAACTCACTCCAGAAGTTCAGAGAGAATGTCTGAATGATCCAATGTTGTCCTAAATGACTGGTAATGATAAATAGATTCTACCTGTGTGTAATCAAGTCTCCGTATAAATGCACCCGCTCAGGGTTCTGTTTCAAGTGCAGAGAGCATCATGAAGACCAAGGAACATACCAGGCAGGTCCAAGATACTGTTGTGGTGAAGTTTAAAGCCGGATTTGGATACAAAAAGATTTCCCAAGTTTTAAACCTCACAAGGAGCACTGTGCAAGTGATCATATTGAAAAGGAAGGAGAATCAGACCACTGCAAATCTACCAAGACCCGGCCGTCCCTCTAAACTTTCATCTCGAACAAGGAGAAGACTGATCAGAGATGCAACCAAAAGGCCCATGATCACTCTGGATGAACTGCAGAGATCTACAGCTGAGGTGGGAGAGTCTGTCCATAGGACAACAATCAGTCGTACTACACAAATCTGGCCTTTATGGAAGAGTGGCAAGAAGAAAGCCATTTCTCAAAGATATCCATAAAAAGTCTCGTTTGAAGTTTGCCACAAGCCACCTGGGAGACACCAAACATGTGGAATAAGGTGCTCTGGTCAGATGAAACCAAAATCAAACTTTTTGGCCACAATGCAAAACGATATGTTTGGCGTAAAAGCAACACAGCTCATCATCCTCAAAACACCATTCCCACTGTCAAACATGGTGGTGGCAGCATCTTGGTTTGGGCCTGCTTTTCCTCAGCAGGGATAGGGAAGATGGTTAAAATTGATGGGAAGATGGATGGAGCCAAATACAGGACCATTCTGGAAGAAAATCTGTTGGAGTCTGCAAAAGACCTGAGACTGGGACGGAGATTTATCTTCCAACAAGACAATGATCCCAGATATAAAGCAAAATCTACAATGGAATGGTTCAAAAATAAACATATCCAGGTGTTAGAATGGGCAAGTCACAGTCCAGACCTGAATCCAATCGAGAATCTGGAAAGAGCTGAAAACTGCTGTTCACAAACTCTCTCCATCCAACCTCACTGAGCTCAAGCTGTTTTGCAAGGAAGAATGGGCAAGAATTTCAGTCTCTCGATGTGCAAAACTGATAGAGACATACCCCAAGTGACTTGCAGCTGTAATCGCAGCAAAAGGTGACGCTACAAAGTATTAACTCAAGGGCCCGAATAATACTGCATGCCCGACTTTTCAGTTTTTTATTTGTTAAAGTTTGAAATATCCAATACATTTCGTTCCACTTCACGATTGTGTCCCACTTGTTGTTGATTCTTCACAAAAAACTACAATTTTTATCTTTGTTTGAAGCCTGAAATGTGGCAAAAGGTTGAAAAATTCAAAGGGGCCAAATACTTTCACAAGGCACTGTACATCACTGTGCGGTACATGCAGCACTAGAGGATATATACATAATTTGGGCGTATTTACAGCACTGGGGCACTAGCATTACTGGGGGCACATAGTTCAGGGGGACACAGACATCACTGGGGAGGCACATAGTACTGGGAGACACAGGCATCACTATGTG
This sequence comes from Allobates femoralis, assembly GCA_033576535.1. Lineage (NCBI taxonomy): Eukaryota > Metazoa > Chordata > Amphibia > Anura > Aromobatidae > Allobates > Allobates femoralis. Next base: position 208,423,196 of record JARQOC010000007.1, on the reverse strand, counting down.
GGCACGTAGCACTGACGGACACTGGCATCACTAGGGGGCACATAGTACTGGAAGGCACTGGCATCTCTATGTGGGCACATAGTACTGGAGGGCACAAGCATCACTAGGGTAACACAGAGGTGACACAGGCAAAATTTAGGGACACAGATTATTGGTAGGCACAGAGTCCTGTTTGATGCTGCAGCAGTGGGTCCTCTGGAGCCCATCGTGCGGTAAGCCCACACGCTCAGTACGTCCTCACACTGACATACCAGCGTGAGGATGTAATATTTCTTGAATGCGCAAGCAGCATTCAGTAGTGAAAGCTGTGTGCATGTAGGAGTTGGGGCCAGCTGCTTGCAGAATGTGGCTGCCGCTCGAGCCGTGCAGTCCCCGGGATCCTTCTCTCGGGGCAATATAAAAGGTCATCGTGGACCGGAGGTTTCCCACCCCTTCTTTATGTATGCAGTTTGCTGGGTGCATACAGCACTATATATTATTTAAAATCAGCAAAAATCTATGATTCTCTCTGTTTATATCTGGTGGGGGAGTGTGACACATGTTTGGGAGGTGCAAGACTTTGTACTGTAAACACTTTTACCATTCTGCATGCATAAAAGAATTCAGGCGGCACTCACTGGTTTCTTTGAAGTGTTGTTTTAATCCTCTATGGGTTTACATGTGCAGGGAGGGAAGGGGGGTGCGAAGTCAGACGAAAGTCGGCTGTTTCACGCTGTATGCGCTTCAACAGGTTGATTGGAGCTGTTGAAGTGCATACAGCGTAAAACAGCCGTCTGTCGTCCGACTCTGCACCCCCCTTCCCTCCCTGCACATGTAACCCCGTAAAGGATTAAAACAACACTTCAAAGAAACCGGTGAGTGCCGCCTGAATTATTTTATGCATGCTTCGAAGTCTTATACTTCGGTGTTTCTCCGGTGTTGCTCAGCCTGAGTGTACCTGCTGTAGTCCTCACAGGAGCTGATTCGCCTGGTTGGAGCCTGTGCCCCGGTTTTTACCTTCTCATCTATGTATACTTTTACCATTCTCCTGAGAACGACATAATGGAGCCTATCGTATATACCTGCATGTACTGAAATGGATATTTTCAGGTTTATCCCCACATTCGATGCTTTCTCACTCCAGTGTAAAGCCTAAAGGCACAATGTTACCAGGCTTTACATTACAAAATGAATTTGTGTGATGACTTTTTTAATACAATATAAGAAAACAGGTTTGAGAGTCTTTTGTTTTAATCATTTTGATAGTGCAAATGGCTTATTAGAATTAATTTTTAATCAGACTTATTAAGTAATTGAATATTGTGCTTTCCTTTCAGATCCTACTTCTAGATAAGTTTACCACCAAGTTGCTTACAGCATGTTGCAAAATGACAGATCTGTCCCAGGAGGGTATTACAGGTAACATCAGAAACATACATGATCACTATTTTTAGGAGTACTGCTTTTACTTTTACAGGAATGTTAAATAACTAGATGGGTGTCCGATACTATTGCTTCAAGACAACATTGACGTCATGATGGCGACAGGCTCTGTGGTGCTGGGGGTGGCTGCTGCCCCCCCCCATGCATTCTCCCTTTTTCCCCTGTGTGCTGGCTGTCTTTTCCCCCCTATCTTCTCCCCTCTGTGCTCTTTACTTTGACATGTTTCCCCCTTGTGCGCTGACTCTTCCCCTCCCCTGTGTACTTTTCCTCCTGTATGCTGTCTTATCCACTCATTTGCTCTTGACCCAGGGGTCTTTGGGAACTCTGTACCCGGGCGTTGATATGGGGGTGCTGTCTCGGTGGCTGGTGCTCGGGCCCGTAGCCCTGGTGGTCAGCTAAATAATGGGTAAAAGAACAAAAGAAAGTAATAAAGTCTCGTGACGCCGTCTGCAGTTTCTGGTGATCTCACCAGCGCCGCTGTCAGACTGCCGGGGATGGTGGTATTGCAGCCAGGTGATAATGCTCCCTGGAGGCTGAGCGGGATCCCCGGGGAAGTGTAGCTGCTGTGCTGGTTGTCGTGGAAGCAGCTCTGTGGATTATCTTAATCAGAATAAAACACCGGAGGCTTGCTGACTCTGTACGGGTACTTTACTGGCAACAGCAGTTCAGGTACACGGTTACACAGTCTTTGCGGGTAACTGGCCAGGTAGCCACTGGGGAGGATAAAGTCTCTGAGGCTCCCAGAGTGTTCCTTCTTTAATAACTTCACTGTCCTCTGTGTCTTTCTTGCGCCTCCTTACTATCCTTACGCTGTCCTGCACAACCCACTTGTCTACCTGGCCCGTTGAGTGATATGAGCTTACCCTTCTTCTCGAAGGGGCTCAACCCGGTTTAGTGCTCCTGGTGGGGCTGCACGTTCTGGACGAGGTCAAGGCTGCTTGGCAAATCTGCGACCCACCGGTATTGACTGCTCCGGGTTAGACTCGCCTTCACCGTGACTCGGAGTTGGTACCCCGTTGTGGACCAGGATTCCCCCGGACAGTGGATAAGGTCCGGCACTGGGTCTCCTCCTTTCGTCTGGGTCGCCACTCCTTTTCGGGCGCCCTCCCTATGGTGTCCCTCTAGGACTTGACTCTACTCTTCTCCTCCGCTGACTCACTGACTGTCTGTTTGTGTGTTTCCCGCTCCTTCTACCCTAATGCTCCTCCCTCCGGGACCGGTAATTCTGGTAATGGGTGGCCAATCGGTCCCCTATGTTAGGTGTAGGGATGCTGGGATAAGAGCCTCAGGTTGACTTTACACTCCCCAATGACAGAAATACCGCACACTCAGTTATGGGTGCAGTACACCTACTGTGGCTCACTGACTAGTGGGACGCCACATTCTTTCCTTTGAGCTGTCTCTCTCTTCCCCTGTGTGCTGTCTCTCTCTTCCCCTGTGTGCTGTCTCTCTCTTCCCCTGTGTGCTGTCTCTCTCTTTCCCTGTGTGCTGTCTCTCTCTTCCCCTGTGTGCTGTCTCTCTCTTCCCCTGTGTGCTGTCTCTCTCTTCCCCTGTGTGCTGTCTCTCTCTTCCCCTGTGTGCTGTCTCTCTCTTCCCCTGTGTGCTGTCTCTCTCTTCCCTGTGTGCTGTCTCTCTCTTCCCCTGTGTGCTGTCTCTCTCTCTCTTCCCCTGTGTGCTGTCTCTCTCTTCCCCTGTGTGCTGTCTCTCTCTTCCCCTGTGTGCTGTCTCTCTCTTCCCCTGTGTGCTGTCTCTCTCTTCCCCTGTGTGCTGTCTCTCTCTTCCCCTGTGTGCTGTCTCTCTCTTCCCCTGTGTGCTGTCTCTCTCTTCCCCTGTGTGCTGTCTCTCTCTTCCCCTGTGTGCTGTCTCTCTCTTCCCCTGTGTGCTGTCTCTCTCTTCCCCTGTGTGCTGTCTCTCTCTTCCCCTGTGTGCTGTCTCTCTCTTCCCCTGTGTGCTGTCTCTCTCTTCCCCTGTGTGCTGTCTCTCTCTTCCCCTGTGTGCTGTCTCTCTCTCCCCCTGTGTGCTGTCTCTCTCTCTCCCCCTGTGTGCTGTCTCTCTCTCTCCCCCTGTGTGCTGTCTCTCTCTCTCCCCCTGTGTGCTGTCTCTCTCTCTCCCCCTGTGTGCTGTCTCTCTCTTCCCCTGTGTGCTGTCTCTCTCTTCCCCTGTGTGCTGTCTCTCTCTTCCCCTGTGTGCTGTCTCTCTCTTCCCCTGTGTGCTGTCTCTCTCTTCCCCTGTGTGCTGTCTCTCTCTTCCCCTGTGTGCTGTCTCTCTCTTCCCCTGTGTGCTGTCTCTCTCTTCCCTGTGTGCTGTCTCTCTCTTCCCCTGTGTGCTGTCTCTCTCTTCCCCTGTGTGCTGTCTCTCTCTTCCCCTGTGTGCTGTCTCTCTCTTCCCCTGTGTGCTGTCTCTCTCTTCCCCTGTGTGCTGTCTCTCTCTTCCCCTGTGTGCTGTCTCTCTCTTCCCCTGTGTGCTGTCTCTCTCTTCCCCTGTGTGCTGTCTCTCTCTCTCTCCCGTGTGCTGTCTCTCTCTCTCTCCCCGTGTGCTGTCTCTCTCTCTCTCTCCCCGTGTGCTGTCTCTCTCTCTCTCTCCCCGTGTGCTGTCTCTCTCTCTCTCTCCCCTGTGTGCTGTCTCTCTCTCTCCCCCTGTGTGCTGTCTCTCTCTCTCCCCCTGTGTGCTGTCTCTCTCTCCCCCTGTGTGCTGTCTCTCTCTCTCCCCCTGTGTGCTGTCTCTCTCTCTCCCCCTGTGTGCTGTCTCTCTCTCTCTCCCCCTGTGTGCTGTCTCTCTCTCTCTCCCCCTGTGTGCTGTCTCTCTCTCTCTCCCCCTGTGTGCTGTCTCTCTCTCTCTCCCCCTGTGTGCTGTCTCTCTCTCTCTCCCCCTGTGTGCTGTCTCTCTCTCTCTCCCCCTGTGTGCTGTCTCTCTCTCTCTCCCCCTGTGTGCTGTCTCTCTCTCTCCCCCTGTGTGCTGTCTCTCTCTCTCCCCCTGTGTGCTGTCTCTCTCTCTCCCCCTGTGTGCTGTCTCTCTCTCTCCCCCTGTGTGCTGTCTCTCTCTCTCCCCCCTGTGTGTTGTCTCTCTCCCTCTTTGCCTCTTGCTTCTACCACCTGCACAAACAATCATCGGGATGAATACTTCAGCTAGCAATTAGTCTCATCAATCCGCTTCATCTTGCCTTCCCATACAGGCTGATTTTAATCGCACATAGAGACATTTCAGATTAGGGTCCTGATAGATGAGATGCACCTTGACGTGGTTATCGGGCTCATCTGCATTGGCCAATACATTTGCTAAGTCTCCTTTATTCTTAGTGTTCCAGTGTGGAGCAGAATAACCTTTTATAGTTACCGTATATACTCGCGTATAGGCTGAGTTTTTCAGCCCAAAAATTGGGCTGAAAAGTCCCCCCCTCGGCTTATACGCGAGTCACTGTATACACTGTATACAGTGTATACAGTATACAGGCCTGCCCCCATCAGTATACAGGCCCCCCTTCCCCTTGCTGCACAAACCTGTAAAGGAAGAGATTAGTATACTTATCACTGTCACGCTGCCGCTGTCCCGCTGCCGCTGTCCCGCTGCCGTCATCGCGCTCCTCCGTCTTCATCCGGCTTCTTCCGGCTTCCTCCGGTCGGCGCAGGCAATGACGTCATTGTCTGCACGCCAGAGGAAGCCGGAAGACGCTGGATGAAGACGGAGGAGCGCGATGACGGCGGCGGGACAGCGGCAGCGGGACAGTGATAAGTATACTAATCTCTTCCTTTACAGGATTGTGCACCAAGGGGGGGCCCTGTATACTGATGGGGGGGCTGTATACACCTCTGGGGCTGCTGTATACTACCTCTGGGGCTGCTGTATACTACCTCTGGGGCTGCTGTATACTACCTCTGGGGCTGCTGTATACTACCTCTGGGGCTGCTGTATACTACCTCTGGGGCTGCTGTATACACCACTGGGGCTGCTGTATACACCACTGGGGCTGCTGTATACTACCACTGGGGCTGCTGTATACTACCACTGGGGCTGCTGTATATACCTCTGGGGCTGTATATACCTCTGGGGCTGCTGTATACTACCTCTGGGGCTGTATATACCTCTGGGGCTGTATATACCTCTGGGGCTGCTGTATACTACCTCTGGGGCTGTATATACCTCTGGGGCTGCGGTATACTACCTCTGGGGCTGCGGTATATTACCTCTGGGGCTGCGGTATATTACCTCTGGGGCTGCGGTATATTACCTCTGGGGCTGCGGTATACTACCTCTGGGGCTGCTGTATACTACCACTGGGGCTGTATATACCTCTGGGGCTGCTGTATACACCACTGGGGCTGCTGTATACTACCACTGGGGCTGCTGTATATACCTCTGGGGCTGCTGTATACTACCACTGGGGCTGCTGTATACTACCACTGGGGCTGTATATACCTCTGGGGCTGCTGTATACACCTCTGGGGCTGCTGTATACTACCTCTGGGGCTGCTGTATACTACCTCTGGGGCTGCTGTATACTACCTCTGGGGCTGCTGTATACTACCACTGGGGCTGCTGTATACTACCACTGGGGCTGCTGTATATACCTCTGGGGCTGCTGTATACTAACCACTGGGGCTGCTGCTGTATATACCACTGGGGCTGCTGCTGCTGTATATACCACTGGGGCTGCTGCTGTATACTACCACTGGGGAGGCTGCTGTATACCACACTGCTGGGGGCTGTATACCTGTGCTGGGGTCCACCCTCGGCTTATACACGAGTCAATAGGTTTTCCCAGGTTTTGGGGGCAAAAGTAGGGGGGTCGGCTTATACACGGGTCGGCTTATACACGAGTATATACGGTATGTGTTTTTTTTATGTTCGCACCTTGTACACACACATTAGGTGTGCCCGGCAGTGTTTTTGTCAATCCAGTTCAGTCATGCAGATTTTTAAAGCCATACCCCCAAATTGTAATATATTCTTATCACTGTAGGACCTAACGAAATTCACTTATACTTGGGACCATAATGGGCGGAGCAAAGCAGGCCTAAAGTGATGGGCATGTATGCTTAGCTCCGCCCATTATGGTTACATGGTTGTGACATCACCATAGGTCCTCCTACAGCATAAATGACTTTGTGCAGGTCCTTCAGTGATGTGAATATATTAAAATTGGGCGGGGGAGGGGCATAACTATGTTTTATAAAAAACAGCATTACTAAAATGGATTGCTGTGATTGATGGCGGCTGACGTATCCACTCCGATGACTGAGCGTGAATGTACCTAATGCAAACACCTAAGCAGTGAATGTTTTTTTATGATAAATACATGGATTTTTTTTTTTAAAAACCTGGTTAGTGATGCACAGTGCATGATCTACATAACATTGGGGCCGGTTTAAAAATAAAAAAGCCATGACCGGTTTTAGTAAATGTTACAGGCTCACCGTTGATTGAGGCTTTCTGTTAAACTGCATCAATGAAAGGCAAGCTCTTCAAATGTTTTCATTTCCCTCTAGTTGTAGAAGACCTCTATAAGATTAGACAACCGGTGGAAGACATGAAAGCTATATACTTCATATCGCCAGATGAAAAGGTTTGTAGACATTCCTCTTGAAGTGTTGTCCTATGTTGAGTTTGCCTTCTGTACATCACATAATGTATGTGTCTTCTCCCCTTTCTAGCTGCTTGTTTGAGGCATCTCAGTCCACACAGCATCTCTGTAGGTGGCCATAGTGATCCCAACATATATTGCTGGTATACAGTGACATGTCAGTCATAGTCTCATATAGTAAAATGTATACCACTTGGTAGATGTTTTATCAGCGGCAAGTCATGCCATCACACACCGCCCTAATGAAGCCTGAGGGGTTCTGTTTTTGGGGGAGGGTGGGATGTATCGACTAAATGGAGACCTGTATATGTGTGTCATTTATTCTGTGGTCCTTCCCTTTGGTATACTCTGACCCTGTTGTACTCTGAGTTATTGTTGAGCAAATAGTAAAATATTTGGGTTTGGATTACTCTTGTAGAGCACCTTGCACTATTCCAGTGGTCATCACGAGTAACGAACCTAATGCTAGTCAATTAGTGATGGGCGCCATCCACACACAGCTGGACATAAAATAAGCATTTCCTGGGGAGGGAAGGTGGGATTTTTCATTTGTTTTAAACCACCGGTAATTTCTCAAAGGAATTGGCCCAGCTCAGTAGAAATAACTTTCTTTTTAATACATTGCCTTTCTTTGGCTTATTTCAGTCAGTAGATTGCATCGTGAATGACTTTAAGTCCAAATCTTCTTGCAAGTATAAGTCTGCCTACATCTACTTCAGCGATGGTGAGTATAGATGGCAGCGTTTTATTAATGCATAACATGGACTTTTACCTGTTTTTTGCATGTTTCACAAGTTACTCAGGCTTCTAGTATACAGTGCTGGTCACCATTATTGGAACCCCTTCATTTTTTTGATAGACTGGTACATTGCCATCTGTTTCTAGAGATATTGTACAGTTATATCCTCAGGATTTTTTAATTAGTGATCCAAAGCAATACAACAATAACACATTGTTTGTCAACTTGCATGTTGCAATTTCAAAGATAAACAGCATGTTCATCAATAAAGACCCCATAATGAATACTTGATTGCACACCCTTTGGCATTGATGAAGCCTCCAAAAGTTTCTTGTAACCATCTATAAGCTTCTTGCACTTCTCGGTTGGTATTCTCTCCCACTCTTCCTTTGCAGTTTGTCCAAGCCCTTGAATGTCTGCAGGGTTCTTTTTCCCAATGGCAGATTTAGGCTCAACCTAAAGATTTTCAATGGAATTGAGGTCAGGACTCATTGCTGGCCAAGGGCTAGGAGGAAACCATTGCTGAAAAGGCATAAAAAGGAAGGACTGCTCTTTACCAAAGAGTACCTTGACAAACCACAATCCTTCTGGGAAAATGTTCTGTAGTCAGATAAAAAAAAAAATAGACCTAATGGCAATGCAAAGTAACAGTTTGTTTACAGATGGTGCAATGATGAGGCTTATAAGGAAAAAAACACCCTACTAACAGTTAAGGCTGCTTTCACATTACGTTTTTTTTGGCCGTGGGATCCTACTTTTTGTAGGACCCCACGGACAGGAAAGGACACCACAGGAGGTGACCTATTCTGTGTCTGGGTCTGTGATCATCACGGATCCGGACACAGCAGGGCACTTTCACTTCCGCAATGTATAATATACATTGCAGAAGTTAAAATGTAGTAAAAGAAAGAGTTAAAAATAAAAAATCTGTATGCTCACCTGTCCGCGATCCAAGGTCCGGGTGCTTATAGGACCTGCGGGGACGTCACAACCCGATCAGCTGATCAGGTCACCACATGACTGCAGTTACCACAGTAACTGCGATCATGTAACCCGATGACGCTGCCGGGTTGTGACATCACGGCAGGTCCTATCACCCGGAGCTTGCTGGAGGCAGCTGTGGATCGCGGACAGGTGAGCATACAGATTTTTTATTTTTAACTCTTTCTTTTACTTAATTTCACTTCTGCAATGTATATTCTACATTGCAGAAGTGAAATTAGACAGTTAGGAACAATTTTAATGTATTGAGCATGCTCAGTACACTAAAATCGGGTCCGAGGAACAATCAGCTGTTTCTTCGGTCTCGCGCTCATAGGCCCCCATGTTAAAGGCCGAGGATCGGATCGGATTTGGCCTAATTGCCATTCGATTTTGTGGGATCCGATTTTTTTCTGTGCCCAAAATCGGATCCCACAAAATAGGTACCGCAAAAAGTCAGACACAAATCGGATCCCACAAAATCGGATGGCAATTAGGCCAAATCCGATCCGACCCAACCCCATAGGATAACATGGGGGCCAAATCGGATCCAACAAAAACGTGATGTGAAAGCACCCTAAGTATGGTGTTGGATCCAAAATTCTGTGGAGTTGCTTTGCTGCGTCTGGTACTGGAGGCCTTGACAGAGTACCACAGGAATCATGAAATCAGAGAATTATCAAGTGATTTTAGAGTGAAATATCCTACCCAATGTAAAAAAAAAACAACTTGGTTTGAGTTCATGGGTTCTCCAGCTAGACAATGACTCAAAGCACACATCCAAAAATACACAGGAATGGTTGAAAAAAAATAGACCGTTTTAAAATGACCGCCAATGGGTCCTGACCTCAATCCCATTAAAAATCTTTGGGGCAAGCTGAAATTTCCCATTGGGAAAAAAAGAACTCTGCAAACATTCAATGGCTTTAACAAACTGCACAGGAAGAGTGGGAGAAAATACCAGCTGAGAAGTGTAAGAAGCTTATAGATGACTACAGGAAACGTTTGGAGGTTGTCATCAATGCCACAGGGAAGGGGCGGACCTACCGTGGTGCAGCTGGTTCAGCTGCACCAGGACCCCGACCAGCTAGGGGGTCCCTCAAGCACCTGTAGGGGGCCCTGCAACCGCCCCCCGTGACCTTGTGTCAGAGGAGAGGAGGTATACTGAGGGAAGCTTCCTGCTTCCCTTGGCTGATCCCGCCCCTCCTCTCCTCTGCCGCCTCGGCTCCCAGACTTGCAATGCGCGGCTTGACGCAGGTAGGAGCCGCTTCACCTATAACAGCTAAAAAGCCCCCCTCCCCCCGCTCCTCCCCGACATCTGGCAGCACACCCCCCCCCCCCACCCTCAACTACGACTGCCAGCAACCCCCCCCAATGTCCCCCCGGTCCTCAACTACGACTGCCAGCACCCCCCCGGGTCCTCAACTACGACTGCCAGCTAACCCATACCCCCCGGGCCTCAACTACGACTGCCAGCACCCTACCATCCTCCACGGTTTTCAGCTACAACTACTAGCACAATGCCACCCACCACCCATTTCCCACCCCCCTGCTCCTCAACAGCAACTGCTACACCAGGGCCCACCAGGCTCTAGTTCCGCCACCGCCACAGGGGGTGCAACCAAGTATTAATTAGGGGTCTTTATTGCTGCATATGATGTTTATTCTGTTTCTTCTTTGAATTTGCGACATGTAAGTTGACAAGCAATGTTCATTAAAAAATCTGAGGATATAACTTTACAAGATGCTTGGGGAAGAAAAGTGTACCACAGTCCGCGCTGCCAGGATCACTCACTTCAATAAATGCACGAGCAGTAGTTGTTCAATCAAATCCTTCTTTATTCTCCGACGCGTTTCAGTGGCCTCCTGGCACCTTCATCAGGGATATCTCCACCCCATAGAACCGATCTTATTTATAGCAACATTCATAACAATGATTGGTGGGTGTTCCCAGTCCTTACTTGATAGAGGGGAAAAGAATTTTGAGTAGGAAATTTCCTCCTGAAATCCGATGGAAATGAGAATCCTTCACATCTACAGCTAGACATTGGGATTGTAGTCTGCAATGCTTCAAATGGATGAACTACACAGCAGCAAGAGCCACACTGAAACCTCTCTAGCAAATAAATGAATGTGAATTATCTATCACCAGTTGATGAAGGTGCCAGGAAGGCACTGAAACGCGTCGGAGAATAAAGAAGGATTTGATTGAACAACTACTGCTCGTGCATTTATTGAAGTGAGTGATCCTGGCAGCGCGGACTGTGGTACACTTTTCTTCCCCAAGCATCTTGTTACATCTCCACGTGAGTGGGCCAGTGGAAGTCCAGCAGCAGCCATCAGGACATTATTAACAAGCCTTCAAACCAGTTGTGGGTCTCACAACTGGACTAGGTGAGTGGATTTGATTTCTCACCATTACACAAACTAGTGTCTAGTGATAAGGGCACTATTGCGCCTCTTGTCCCCCTCCCTCTCTCTTTTTGAGGATATAACTTTGGCGCATTTCATTTATCTTTGAAGATATTGTACAGTCTATGAAAAAATTAAGGTGTGCCAATAAAGGTTGAGCAGCACAGTATGTGAAGTATTGCCCCACTTTTCATTACAAATTGTGGTGTTTCTTTTCTCCTATTACTCCTTAAAAACATTTTATTTCATTATAATTTATTTTATTATTTAATTTAACTTAATTTATTTTATTTAACTTTATATGTTTATTTTAAAACCAATAAAAATATGTGAACAAGAAAAAAAACATTTTAGTTGAGGAAAAAAAAGGTTACATTCTACTTTACTTTTATTCATGTTAAGCACCTGAAGGATGGCAAAACTTACTGGGTGTGGGTTCAAATACTTTGAGGGGGTCTCAGTTTGTAAAAATTGGGATATTTCTAGCCAGGAGTCTTTAATATATAAACCCATCTAAAACCACTTCTAAATTGTTTGAAAAATAAATAAAATACTGCTAAGATTCTAAGCCTTTAACCCCTTCATCCACCGGCAATTTCTCCTTCGCCTCATTGGGGAACACAGGGCCATGGGTGTTATGCTGCTGTCCACTAGGAGGCAACACTAAGCAGAATCTGCAAAAGAGTTACAGTGGCTCCTCCTCTGCAGTATGCACCCCTGGAGCAGGCACTGCCTCACCAGTTTTTCTGATCATCATAATGGGAGACCCAGACAATGGGGTTTAGGCAGTCTGCCCTCCGGAGGCCACACTAAGTACTACAAGTTTTTTGTAGTCTCCGCCCCTCCGCCTATAAACCCCCTTTGCAGGAGCAGATCCTCAGTTTTACTTCAGTGTGCTCGGAGATCACACCTATGACTTGCAGTCACAGGAGATTTATTTGTGAAGATGTTGTGATGCAATGAAGACAAGTGGATCCCTGCCGTGGGGATCCCCGGCATACTCCCTGTCCACCTTTGGGTGCATACAGGTAGAGGTACCTTGGTCCATAGCCCTCGGGCCTGGACAAGGACTTTATTGTCTGGCCTGGTACTATGCCGTGCTCCCCCACTACTCACTTCTGAAGCGCTCTGGTGGGGTGGGAGCCCTGGAGCCTTGCACAGCTCCGTTCCGGTCTGCGGCCTCTCCATGGAAGCGTATCCTGCGGACCGGAACCTGAACCCCCCGTCCCCTGCCCGTTGGACCGGTGCTGGACGTGGACCCACTGGGTGAAGGTACTCTGTATCTCCTTTATGTGGGCCTGGGGGGACATGGTGAATGTATTTATTGTTTGGCCATGTATGGAGAACCTCGGTTCCCTAGGGACATGCGGTTCTGGGAGGAGACCCCTTCCTGAAGGGATCCTCTTATTGTCAGCCGCGTTACACAGTGTGGCCGCCATTACTGATGTTCTGGCGCCTTTTTTCTCCCTGTGTGCGGCTCCTGAGCGCGTCCCCCTCTGGGCGGTGACGTCACGCTCCTTGCGGCCTATGTGTACTCGGTCTCCTCGGGCTTCTGCTTAGCCGCGCCCACTCATTAGTGGCGCGTCGGCCATTTTCTCCTCATTCCTGTGAGGATTGGTGGCGTGCACATCGCGCTCCGGGGAGAAGCTGCAGTTTGCCCGAGGAGGTCGCACACGTCCCGCTTTGATTCACCGCTTCCCTGACCGGTATTCCGCGGGGTGCCCGGTGTTAACCCTTACTGCCCGGGGCGGCGCCAGTATGTCTACGGCTGGACAGAGGACTCCCGCCACAGGGTCCAAGGCATGCAAACAGTGCATGGGACAGGTAGATGGGGATAGTGCCTGTGCAGCTTGCGGTCTCACTGGGCCTGGTCCCAGTGTTTCTGCCTCTGCAGCTGCAGCACCACTGCTCTCCCCTGAGGTTCAGGGGGAAGCTGGGCCATGGGATGTTCAGAGGTCGTTTAATGATACTGTAGTGTCCCGAATGTCTTCCATGTCGCAATCCTTAGAGGCTATACTAAGGAGGCTGTCTGATTCAGCCCCCCAGGCAGGGGCACTTGGGTCTGAACCCCGACTGAGTGAGGGTTCTCGCAAGAGACCTCGCTGGGAGGATGACCCTGAGGATGGTGAACATCGTTCCTCTGATGAGGAACATCCATCTAATAGTGATGATGAGGGTGGAGACCCTGGCCCTGAGCCCCGGCACCACACGGCTCCGTCAGAGGGTCCGGGGGACGGTGTGGAGGACTTGATTTCCTCCATTAACGAAACCCTGGGGCTCGTCCCCCGGCTGCGGTGGTGGAGAGACCGCGGAAGGAATCTTTCCAGTGGCTGCCGCCATTAGGTCAGTCGCGTGGTCTGTTCACTGACCATTCCAATTTTTGGAGAGTGGTCAGGACGCCAAGGGAGCATCCTGAAAGGCGTTTTGTTAGGAAGACTAAGGATTCACGTTATCCTTTTCCTAAGGAGGTTCTGGAGGAATGGTCGCGCTCACCTCGGGTGGACGCTTCCATGACTAGAGTTGCGGCTCATTCTCTTTTTTCAGCAGAGGATAGTTCCTCTCTGAAGGATCCTATCGACAAGCAATGCGAGTCATATGCTAAGTCTATATATGAGGCTGTGGGGTCTTCTTTTGCCCCAAACTTTTCTATGGTTTGGACGTTACAGGCCATTACTGCGTGTCTGGAGGGGATCACCGATATCCCGGGGTCTGACCCGGAGGTGACGGCTCTTGCCAATAAGGCTAAGGCCTACGCTGACTACGCCAGATCAGCTGCCTTTGAAACAGCTAATCGGACGGCCGTGGCTTCTGCGAATGCGGTGGTCTTACGCAGATTGCTGTGGATGCGCCTCTGGGACTCGGATAAGGTGTCCAAGAGGATTTTACAAGTCATGCCTTTTTCGGGCGACAGACTTTTTGGGGACGAGCTGGATAAGAGGATTAAGGAGTTTGCTGAGAAGAAGATCCCTCAGAATAAACCCAAGCCACAGAGGTCTCACAAATGGAATCCCAGGCAGCGGTCCTTTCGTCCCGGCTCGCAACCTTCTAACTCGTCCACGCGATCGGACAAAGGAGGTAAACCCTCTGGTCCCTGGCATAATAAGACTCGCCAGAAAAAGCCGGCGGCCGCCGCGGCAGCGGCTGCCCCAAGGTGTCCTCTACATGACTCGCTCCCAACTCCTGCCACCCCACCGGTCGGAGGCCGCCTGGCCCGGTTTCAGGACGTATGGCATCTCCATGTTCAAGACCGGTGGGTGAGAGACATTATCTCTCGGGGCTACAGGATCGAGCTGAAGTCATTTCCTCCAAACCGTTTCTTTCTTTCCTCTCCGTCACCGGAGAAGGCGCAGGCTTTTCACCAAGTCCTGATTGGTCTTCAGAGGGACGGAGTTGTGATCCCAGTGCCATCTGGGGAACGTTTCAGAGGGTTCTACTCCAACCTCTTCATAGTTCCAAAGAAGGACGGTTCGTTTCGCCCAGTGCTGGATCTGAAATTGTTCAACCAACATGTGCAAGTGCGGAAGTTTCGCATGGAGTCTCTGCGCTCGGTGATTGCTGCCATGTCTCAGGGAGACTTCCTGGCGTCCGTGGACATCAAGGATGCCTACCTGCACGTACCCATTGCGCCAGCACACCAACGCTGGCTCAGGTTTGCGGTGGGGGAAGAACACTTCCAATTTGTAGCATTACCGTTCGGTCTGGCCTCGGCCCCGCGGGTCTTCACGAAGGTGATGACGGCAATGGTGGCAACCCTACATGCTCAGGGTCATGCCGTGATACCTTACCTGGACGATCTGCTGATCAAGGCCCAGTCGCAGGAGTTGTGTCAGGGGAGCCTGGATGCGACCCTCAAGGCTCTGGAACAGTTTGGCTGGATTCTGAATCGCCCGAAATCCGTACTGGTGCCAACCCAGTCGTTGACTTATCTGGGCATGGATTTTCACACAGCCCCGGCGCTGGTGTTACTACCCAGCAAGAAACAGGCCTCCATCCAGTCGGCAGTTCGCACCCTTCTTCATTCGCCACAATCCTCTCTGAGGGGCTTAATGAAGCTGCTGGGGTGCATGGTGGCGGCAATGGAAGCAGTGCCTTTTGCGCAGTTTCATCTCCGCCCTTTGCAGATGGAAATTCTCCACAAGTGGAACAAGAGGTCGTCATCTCTGGACAGAGTGGTGTCTCTCTCTCCTCGGACCAAGGAATCCCTTCATTGGTGGCTGCAACCCCATCACTTGGCGCGGGGTCGGTCCTTCCTTCAGCCTTCGTGGTTGATAGTAACCACGGATGCCAGCCTCACAGGCTGGGGCGCGGTGTTCCTGCACCACAGGGCCCAGGGTCTCTGGACGGTGTCAGAGTCCGCTCTGCAAATCAATGTCCTGGAAATCAGAGCGATTTACCTGGCTCTTCTGGCTTTCCACCGTTTTCTGGCAGGGAAACACATACGAATTCAGACGGACAACGCGACAGCCGTCGCCTACGTAAACCATCAGGGCGGGACTCGAAGCGCCCAGGCTCTCGCCGAAGTCCACCGCATCCTGTTATGGGTGGAGGACAACAATTCCATGATCTCGGCCGTCCACATCCCAGGAGTGGACAATTGGGAAGCCGACTACCTGAGCCGGCAAGGCATGGACGCCGGAGAGTGGTCTCTACACCCGGACGTCTTCCAGTCCATCTGTCGACGGTGGGGAACTCCAGATGTGGATCTGATGGCGTCTCGCCTCAATCATCAAGTTCCGCAGTTCATGGCGCGTTCATGGGATCCTCAGGCTCTGGGAGCGGATGCTCTGGTCCAGGATTGGTCCAGGTTCCATCTTCCGTATGTTTTCCCGCCGTTGGCGTTGATTCCCAGAGTCCTGCGCAAGATCAGGACGGAATGTCGCAGAGCCATTCTAGTGGCTCCGGATTGGCCCAGGAGGTCGTGGTATCCGGACCTGTGGCGGCTCGCAGACGGGGAACCGTGGAGGCTGCCAGACAGACAAGATCTTCTGTCTCAGGGGCCGTTCTTCCATCTCAATTCCGCGGCCCTCAAGTTGACTGTGTGGCCCTTGAGTCCTGGCTCTTGACTTCCAGAGGTTTTTCTCCCTCGGTTGTCTCCACTTTAACCAGGGCCAGACGGCCTACCTCGTTAAAAATCTACCACAGAACTTGGAAAGTTTACTTTTCCTGGTGTGCTTCTGTTGGCCGGAAGGCGTGGCCTTTCCGTCTCCCAACGTTGCTTTCATTCCTTCAGTCAGGAATGGACATGGGATTGTCCCTCAGTTCTCTGAAGGGACAAGTGTCGGCACTGTCGGTGCTGTTCGACAAGCGTTTGGCTAAGATACCAACGGTCCGTAGGTTTCTGCAGGGAGTTAGCCGGGTGATTCCACCGTACAAGCGTCCTCTTGATCCTTGGGACCTCAATGTGGTCCTGGCGGCCTTGCAGAAGCCTCCTTTTGAGCCTTTGCGGGATGTTTCTCTGGTCCATCTTTCCCAGAAAGTGGCGTTTTTGGTGGCCATTACATCGCTCAGGAGGATCTCGGAACTGGCAGCTCTCTCGTGCAAGTCTCCATTCCTGGTGGTTCATCAGGATAAGGTGGTGTTACGCACGAGGCCAGAATTTTTGCCTAAGGTGGTGTCACCTTTTCATATTAATCAGGAGATTGTTCTCCCTTCTTTTTGCCCTAACCCGACTCACAGGAGTGAGAAGGAGTTACACACTCTGGACCTGGTGAGGGCTATCAGGGTTTATGTGTCTCGTACTGCGTCGGTACGCACCTCGGACTCTCTGTTTGTCCTTACGGCTGGTCGCCGTAGGGGTTCCCCGGCCTCAAAATCTACTTTGGCGCGGTGGATCAAAGCTCCTATTCTGGAAGCTTACCGTTCTTCTGGTATGCCTCTCCCGGTGGGATTGAAGGCTCACTCTACCAGAGCCGTTGGTGCCTCTTGGGCTCTGCGGCACAGGGCTTCGGCTCAACAAGTTTGCCAGGCAGCCACTTGGTCTAGCCTCCATACGTTTACCAAACATTACATGGTACATGCCCATGCCTCTGCGGATGCGAGTTTGGGCAGGCGGGTCCTACAGGCGGCGGTGGCTCACCTTTGAGGTGCCCCGCAAATCAAACGTCTCATAGGAACTCTTTTCCCGCCCTGGGGTGTTGCTTTAGGACATCCCCATTGTCTGGGTCTCCCATTATGATGATCAGAAAAAAGAGAATTTTGTTTACTTACCGTAAATTCTTTTTTCTTGAATCATTAATGGGAGACCCAGCACCCACCCAGTTGTCCCGTTGGACGTTTTGTTGTGTTTTTGGACCTTGTTGGCTCAGGCTTCTTTGGCTAGCATTGTTCGCAGCCATGCCTAGAGTTGTGGTGTGGGTTGCCTCCTCGCAGCTTGTGAACTAAACTGAGGATCTGCTCCTGCAGTGGGGGTTTATAGGCGGAGGGGCGGAGACTACAAAAAACTTGTAGTACTTAGTGTGGCCTCCGGAGGGCAGACTGCCTAAACCCCATTGTCTGGGTCTCCCATTAATGATTCAAGAAAAAAGAATTTACGGTAAGTAAACAAAATTCTCTTTTTTGCTTAGTGTCGTTAGGAGGCACACCAAAAAATTTTAACTCTTATCTTTTAATTTTAATTTTTACTTTTTACATTTTTTCTTCCAAAAAAGAAGAAAAGTTGGTCCCCGGTGAGATCACCGACATGGTCCTTCCTCGGCTCCCCAATGTTGGGGTGCTGGGTTGAGGTTGTGACATCCCAGCATAACATCCTCCCTTCTCAATTCATCACTGATGGGGACCTGGGTAGAAGTGGTGATCCCATATCATCTCCTCAAGCAAGCTTCTGAAGCAAGACACCAACAGGAGACATCCCCCTAATCACCCCTGGGTCATTAGGCTGAGGTATCAACAGATACCAGCAGCACACACACTGCTGCATTTGGCTGCAGGGCACCACATGATCCTTAATGCTCTCGGAGCTGGGACCGCTACTGTCTGCAGAGGGGAGTTTGGCGGGGTCCGGGTCCGTTTCGGTCACTGATCGCACTTCCGCGCCGGCCCTCCACCGTTTTCGGGTCCCGCATCTAAGCGAGTCCCCGGCTTCGGGCCCAGCGCCTATGCCACCTCCTCCGCACCGACCCGTTCCGTCCACCGTATGACGCCGATGCACGTCATAGCAGGGGGGGGTGCGGCCATAGAGGGTGCTCATCGCGAGACTTACAGCGCACCTCTTTCTCCGCCCCGCCCTCTTTTTCCCCTCTCTTTCACTCAGCGCTGCCATTCCGCCGCTTGTGGGGAATATACTCCGCATCTGGTCATTAGGTCTGCGGGCGGCACAGGAACCGATGGGCTGCAATTGTGGCGTGCTTCAGGTGGTAAGATCTCTGCAGAGGCCCCTGTCATACTAATAGCCCCAGCCTTGCCCAGATGTGCGTGGTACGCCGACCTCGTCCAGCTCGCGGCAGACGTGCCCTGGTGTCTCCCAGATTGTCCAGACCTTCTCTCTCCGGGCCCATTTTACCATCAGAACTCAGGAGCTCTGAATTTGACGGTGTGGCCCTTGAGACCTGGGTTTTGACCCAAGCGGGTTTTTTTCCTGAAGTAATAGGGACCATGATCAGAGCACGAAAACTGGCTTCTGCTTGGATCTACCATCGCACCTGGAAGGCTTTTTTCGCCTGATTCTCCTCCTGAGCTCATTCTCCATTGCCCTATTCCTTGCCAAAGGTCTTCGGTTTCCTTCATTCGGGTCTGGAGTCTGGTCTGTCCCAAAGTTCCCTTAAGGGCCAGGTCTCTGCTCTTTCGGTTCTCATTCAATGATGCCTTGCCATCAAACCACAGGTGAAAACTTTTCACCAGGGAGTTTGTCGACTGGTTCCCCCTTACAGGAGACCATTAGATGCATAGGATCTTAACCTAGTCCTAACTGCGCTACAGAAACCGTCTTTTGCGCCTCTTCGGGACATTTCTCTCCACCTTCTAACTCAGAAGGTGGTTTTCCTAGTGGCAATTAGTTCCGATACTTGGCGGAGAGAAGTATCAGCACTCTCTTGCAAGGCCGCCGCCCTTAGTGTTTCACCAGGATAAGGTTGTACTCCGTCCGGTGGTGTCCTTCCACCTTAATGAGGAGATTTTCTTGCCATCCTTTTGCCCGGCATCGGTTCATCGGATTGAGAAGGCTCTGCATACTCTGGAACTTGTCAGGGCTCTTCGCATTTACGTGTCCAGAACTTCCCCTTTTCGAAAGTCAGACTCTCTCTTCAATGTCACTTCCGGCCGATATCAAGGCACACTCTACCCGTGCGGTGGGGGCTTCCTGGGCCATTTGGCACCAAGCCTCAGCACTACAAGCAGGATGTCGTGGTTGAATATGCAGGGGACCCCCAGCTGTCCACTGCATATTCAACCTCAGCACCCTGCTAGCCTGTCGGTTTAATGACCAACTCTTGCCTTTGGTGAGCTCATTGCAGACCATTCTGCCAGGGTGTCTCTCATTAAATTGGGTGTTGTTAGTTTGCCGCTATCCAGGCATTTACTATTGGACTAAGTTTACTACATGGTCAAGGATGTGTCTGCACGTAGACAGGGGTATTATATGCTCTGGGACCCTGCAAATTGTGAATTACCTAGGGACCTCTATTTACTTCCTTTATTGTGGAAGTCATTGTCATTACATGTTTTTTTTTTTTTTAACCACCTTGTGCCTGCATCTGTTATTTTCCTGGATTAGCTTGCTACTACGGTTATCTGGACGCTGTAGGGTTCCTCTTACTACTATTGTGTCTGATACTTCTGTGGCTGTGTATTTGTGCATTGCTTTTAATTGGTTTTAACTGTGTTTCTATGTGTCTAATACAGTTTATATAATCTTACAATTTGCTTGACTTTGTGGTGTGTTTTGGTTATGTCAGCGCTTATTGTGGATAAACAACTTTAGTTTTAAGCATGTGATGCTCGTTCAAACTCGCCTGTTGCAAGTACCAGGTGTGGGCAATATGAGAATCACACCTGAAACCAGATAAAAAGAGAAGTTGACTCAATTTTTGCATTGTGTGTCTCTGTGTGTGCCACACTAAGCGTAGAGAACAGAAAGAGAAGAGAACTGTCCAAGAACCACACAATCTCATAAGTCAGTCTCCAGACATCTTGATGTTTCTTTGTCCACAGAGCACAACATAATCAAGAAATTTACAACATATGGCATTGTAGCTAATCTCCCTGGTCATGGACACCAGAGAAAAATTGATGATAGGTTGCAACACCGTATAGTCCAGATGGTGGGTAATCAGCCCCAGTCATTTTCCAAAGAAATGTATGCTGTCCTGCAGGCTCAGGGTGCGTCAGTGTCGGTGCAAACTATCCGTCGACATTTGAATTAAATGAAACGCTGTGGCAGAAGACCCAGAAGGACTCCACTTCTGACACAGAGATGTAAAAAGGTACATGAGTAAGCCAAAATCCTTCTAGGAAAGTATCTTGTGGACAGATGAGACCAAGATAGAGCTTTTTGGTAATGCACATCATTCTGCTCTTTACAAAAAAAAACCAAAACGGAATGAAACGGTGTAGGTTCAGAAATGTTTTGGGGTTGCTTTGCTGTTTCTGGAACTGGGAGTCTTGACTCTGCATTGTCAAGCTGGAAGCTGGACGTAGGGCACAAACTCAGCTTTCTGACACTGGGCATTACATTGCAATTTTAAATCCTTTGGTAATCTTAATATTTCATGATGTCTTGCACACCGTTAAGGCGCCCAGTGCCAAAGGCTGCAAAACAACTTAAAAACCTCTTTATACCACTACCTATTTTACTGTTCGATCTGTTCTTTTTTTTTTTTTTTGTAGACTTCATTTCATTTTCAGTAAACAGAATGATGTGCTTTACCAAAATGCTTTATCTTGGTTTCTGTCTACAAAACACAGGATCCTAGAAGGATTTTGGCTTACTAATGTACATTTTAACACACTGCTGTCTAGCTTTTTATGTCTGTGTGTCGGCAGCGGGGTCTTCCTGAGTCTCTTCCCATAGCGTTTCATTCAAGTGCTGATGAATAGTTTGCGCTGACAATGATACACCCTGAACCTGCAGGACAGCTTGAATGTCTTTGAAACTTGTTTTGAGCAGCCTATCCACCATCTGGACTATCCTGCGTTGCAAACTTTAATACATTTTTCCTTGCCATGGATGTCCAGGGAGATTAGCTACAGTGCCATGTGTTGTAAACGTCTTGACTATGTTGTGCACCATGGGCAGAGGAACATCAAAATCTCTGTAGATGGACCTGAGAACCAAAATTGTTGAAAAATATCAACACTCTCAGGGTTACGAGTCCTCCGACAGCTCTCGTCTCCTTTTTCTGTTCTGGGGCACACACAATTGCACAATGTAAAGTCAACTTTCCCTTATTTATCTGGTTTCAGGTGTGATTTTCATATTGCCCACATCTTTACTTGCCCCAGGTGAGTTTGTTTTAAGAATGTGATACTTGTTTAACCCCTTCCCGACATAGGACGTTGTGCAACGTCCTGTGTTTCTGCCCGTTCCCGACACAGGACGTTGCACAACGTCCTGGCAGATTTGAGCTGCTGCAGCTCCTGTGAGTGGGGTCGCTCAGGTGTCACAGATGCTGCTGCTCTGTGACAACCTGTAGATGACCCCACAGGGGGTGGATTAACCCCCCCGTGCCCAGGACCCCTCCGATCGGCAGTTTAAAAGTGAAACTGCCGATCGGAGGGAATCATAGGGATTCACCCCTCCAGATCTGATTGGAGCTCTCCAATCAGATCTGGAGGGGCGGATCGGCAAGTGCCCACCCCTCCTCACCCCCCTCCAGCTCCAGGACTGTCTAGGGCCCTCCCGCCGTCCCCCCCAACCGCCCGCCCCCCTCTATTATAATGTATCTGCCGGCGGGCTGCACCCGCGTGCGCCCGCCGGCAACACTGCCTGCTCCCCTGCGCTGGTGCTGCCCCCACCTCCGGGCCCTGTGCCTGGCCCCCCCCTCACCTCCTGCGGCGGGCTGCACACTTTGGTGCACCCGCCGCTGCTGCCGCCGCCGCCGCTGCTGCAGCTCCTCCTTCTCTGCCCGGCCCGCCGGTCTGTGGCCCCGCCTCCTCTCCCGGCCTCCTCCTGCTCATCAGTGGAACGAGGGAGGTAAGTATGTATGTGTATGTATGCATGTATGTGTATGTATGCATGTATGTGTATGTATGCATGTATGCGTATGTATGCATGCATGCGTATGTATGCATGCATGCGTATGTATGCATGCATGTGTATGTATGCATGCATGCATGTATGTGTATGTATGTATGTGTATCTATGTATGTATGTATGTGTATGTATGTATGTGTATGTATCTATGTATGTGTATGTATGTATGTGTATGTATCTATGTATGTATGTATGTATGTGTATGTTTGTATCTATATATGTGTATGTATGTATGTATGTGTATGTATGTATGTATGAATGAATTGATGGTGGGTGAATGGATAGGGGGTGCATGCGTGGACGTGAGTGTGCGTAGACGTGTGCGTGTGTGGACATGTGTGTGGACGTGTGCGTGCATAGATGTGTGTGTGCATAGACGTGTGCGTGCGTGGATGTGTGCATAGATGGATGTGTGCGTAGACGTGTGCGTGCGTAGACGTGTGCGTGTGTGGACATGTGTGTGGACGTGTGCGTGCATAGATGTATGTGTGCATAGACGTGTGCGTGCGTGGATGATGGGTGCATAGGTGGATGGATGGGTGCAACAAGGGATCAAGTGTCCTCTTGTTGTAGTCTCTGGGATCATAGTCATGGTGCACTGTATGACAGATCATTGTCATACAGTGCACCATAACTCTGACCCCAGAGACTGTAAGAAGAGGACACTTCATCCCTTGCTGCAGTCTCTGGATTGACCAGAGGCGATCGAGCGTCGTGGGACCTTCGTTGTGGACTACGTCGGAGGCGATCGTGCGTCGTGGGACCTTCGTTGTGGACTACGTCATAGGCGATCGAGCGTCGTGGGACCTTCGTTGTGGACTACGTCGGATCTTTATAATAAAGATGGAGTCCGAATTTTGTTTGTGTTTTTTTTTCAAATAAAAAGATTTTTCTCTGTGTGTATTTTCTGACTATTTACCAGAGATTCCTAATGGTGGGTCTAACATTGGCCCTATATTATGAATCTCGGGCTTAGTGCCAACTGCCAATAAAAAGCTGGCATTAAGCCCTTTATTACCCAGTTTGCCACCGGCACCAGGGCAACTGGAAGAGTCTGGGTACAGCGCCAGAAAATGGCGCTTCAATGAATGCGCCATTTTCTGGGGCGGCTGCGGGCTGCAATTCGCAGCATGGGGGGCCCAGAACGCTTGGGCCTCTCCATGCTGCGGATTCCAGCCCCCAGCTGCCTAGTTGTACCTGGCTGGACCAAAAATATGGCGGAGCCCCATGTCATTTTTTTTCTAAAATTAGTTCTAGAAGAAAAAAAAGGGCTTTGCTGTATTTTTGGTGGCCAGCCAGGTACAACAAGGCAGCTGGGGGTTGGTGGCAATCCGTAGCTGCCAAGTTGTACCTGGCTGGACCAAAAATATGGCGGAGCCCCACGCCATTTTTTTTCTAGAATTAGTCCTAGAAAAAAAATAAAAATGGGCCTTGCTGTATTTTTGGTTGCCAGCCAGGTACAATGAGGCAGCTGGGGGTTGCTGGCAGTCCGTAGCTGCCAAGTTGTACCTGGCTGGACCAAAAATATGGCGGAGCCCTACGACATTTTTTTTCTAAAATTAGTCCTAGAAAAAAAAAAATGGGCTTCGCTGTATTTAGATGCATAGTAAACACTTTGAACCCCCAGGTGCTTCACAAATTGATCCGTAAAAATGAAAAAAGAAAATTTGTGTGAAAACAAATGTACTTTTTCCTTCTTACGGATCAATTTGTGAAGCACCTGGGGGATCAAAGTGCTCACTATGCAACTAGATGCATTCCTTGGGGGGTCTAGTTTCCAAAATGGGGTCATTTGTGGGGGAGCTCCAATGTTTGGGCACACAGGGGCTCTCCATACACGACATGGTGTCCGCTAATGATTCCAATAGTTAGCGGACACCATGTCGCGTATGGAGAGCCCCTGTGTGCCTAAACATTGGAGCTTCCCTACAAGTGACCCCATTTTGGAAACTAGACCCCCCAAGGAACATATCTAGATGCATAGTGAGCACTTTGAACCCCCAGGTGCTTCACAAATTCATCTGTAAAATTGAATAAGTACTTTTTTTTCCACAAAAAAATTCTTTTTTTATTTTTACAGATTATTTTGTGAAGCACCGGGGTGTTCAAAATGCTCACCACCCATCTAGCTAAGTTCCCTGGGGGGTCTAGTTTCCAAAATGGGGTCACTTGTGGGGGAGCTACAATGTTTAGGCACACAGGGGCTCTCCAAACGCGACATGGTGTCTGCTAACAATTGGAGCTAATTTTTCAGTCAAATTGTTAGCGGACACCATGTCGCGTATGGAGAGCCCCTGTGTGCCTAAACATTGGAGCTCCCTCACAAGTGACCCCATTTTGGAAAGTAGAGCCCCAAGGAACTTATATAGATGTGTGGTGAGCATTTTGAACCCCCAGGTGCTTCACAAATTCATCCGTAAAAATGAAAAAGTACTTTTTTTTTCCATAAACATTTTCTTTTTTCATTTTTACAGATTAATTTGTGAAGCACTAGGGTATTCAAAATGCTCACCACCCATGTAGATAAGTTCCCTGGGGGGTCTAGTTTCCAAAATGGGGTCACTTGTGGGGGAGCTCCAATGTTTAGGCACACAGGGGCTCTCCAAATGCAACATGGTGTCCGCTAACAATTTGACTGAAAAATCAGCTCAAATTGTTAGCGGACACCATGTCGCGTTTGGAGAGCCCCTGTGTGCCTACACATTGGAGCTCCCCACAAGTGACCCCATTTTGGAAACTAGACCCCCAGGGAATTTATCTAGATGGGTGGTGAGCATTTTGAACCCCCAGGTGCTTCACAAATTCATCCGTAAAAATGAAAAAGTACTTTTTTTTCTACAAAAATTTTCTTTTAGCCTAAACTTTTTCATTTTCACATGGGGAACAGGATAAAATGGATGCTAAAAATTGTTGGGCAATTTCTCCTGAGTACACCGATACCTCATATGTGGTCATAAACCACTGTTTGGGCACACAGCAGGGCTCAGAAGGGAAGGAGCGCCATTTGACTTTTTGAACGGAAAATTAGCTCCAAAAGTCAAATTGCGCTCCCTCCCTTCTGAGCCCTGCCGTGTGCCCAAACAGTGGTTTATGACCACATATGAGATATCGATGTACTCAGGAGAAATTGCCCAACAATTTTTAGGATCCATTTTATCCTGTTGCCCATGTGAAAATGAAAGAATTGAGGCTAAAAGAACATTTTTGTTGGAAAAATTAAAATTACCATTTTTTCCTTCCACTTTGCTTTAGTTCCCGTGAAGCACCTGAAGGGTTAATAATCTTCTTGAATGTAGTTTTGAGTAGCTTGAGGGGTGCAGTTTTTGGAATGGTGTCACTTTTGGGTGTTTTCTGTCATGTAAACCCCTCAAAGGGACTTCAAATGTGATGTGGTCACAAAAAAAAATGGTTTTGTAAATTTTGCTGGAAAAATGAAAAATTGCTGATGAACTTTGAACCCTTATAACGTCCGAACAAAAATTTTTTTTTCCCAAAATTGTGCTTATGTAAAGTAGACATGTGGGAAATGTTATTTATTAACTATTTTGTGGCACATACCTCTCTGGTTTAGCAGAATAAAAATTCATAATTTGAAAATTGCAAAATTTTCAAAAATGTTGCCAAATTTTTAATTTTTTCACCAATAATCGCAAAAATTATCGACCTAAATTTAATACTAACATGAAGCCCAATATGTCACGAAAAAACAGTCTCAGAATCGCTCGGATCCAATGAAGCGTTCCAGAGATATTACCTCATAAAGGGACACTGGTCAGAATTGACAAAAATGGCCTGGTCATTAGGGTCAAAATAGGCCCGGGGGTGAAGGGGTTAAAGTTCCTTACCCACAATTTTGGAAAGGTGCTAATAATTTTTGGCAGACTGATTTTTGGGATTTTGATTGAAATTATGTCCAATATGCCTTCTTGTCTCCGATTTATTTTTCTCGTGTTTTTTTTCTTATACACACAAAATAAATAAAGATGTTTATGGCAAAACCTGCCTTTCTCCATACTTCATTTTTTGGAACACAAACACCTCTTGTCCAACCTATACATTACATAATATAATGACATTCACCATGCAGTATAAAGGACACATTTTTTCCTGCCACTTAGGCAATATTAAATTCATGGGTCTCTCACCTTTTTTAAACCTCTAAAGCAGGGGTTTCAAACACGTGGCCCACAGGCCGCATGCAGCCCCTGGGGCTTCTCAGTGTGGCCCACGACACTGTGGACAGTGAATCATGCCGGCGGTCCTGTGCAGGGGACCGCTGCGATACCGCTGTATTATTACTTACGGCCCTTTCATTGACATTTCACTGCCGCTCGCTCTGCCGCTTGCTCTGTACCCTGCAAGTTCAATGCAAGCCGCCAGCCAATGAGAGGCATGTGACATCACCTGCGGGCCTCTCATTGGCTGGCGGCTTGCATAGGGCGCAGGGCAAGCAGCAGAGCGAGCGTCAATGAAGTGTCAATGAAGGGGCCGGAAGTAATAATACAGCAGTATCGCGGCGATCCCCTGCACAGGACCGCCGGCTAGGTTAGCTTTACAAAAGAGTGTGTGTGTGTGTGTGTGTCTGAGACTGGGCATGTGTGTCTGAGACTGGGCATGTGTGTCTGAGACTGGGCATGTGTGTCTGAGACTGGGCGTGTGTGTCTGAGACTGGGCGTGTGTGTCTGAGGCGGAGCGTGAGTGTGTCTGAGGCGGAGCGTGAGTGTGTCTGAGGCGGAGCGTGAGTGTGTCTGAGGCGGAGCGTGAGTGTGTCTGAGGCGGAGCGTGAGTGTGTCTGAGGCGGAGCGTGAGTGTGTCTGAGGCGGAGCGTGAGTGTGTCTGAGGCGGAGCGTGAGTGTGTCTGAGGCGGAGCGTGAGTGTGTCTGAGGCGGAGAGTGAGTGTGTCTGAGGCGGAGCGTGAGTGTGACTGAGGCTGAGCGTGAGTGTGTCTGAGGCTGGGCGTGTGTATAAAAAGAAGATAGACCAGGTTGGGAACATCAGTACAAAAGGGGATCAGGATGGGGATATTTAGTACAAGAGGGGGACCAGGATGGGGACATTATAACAAAAAAGGGACCAAGATGGGGACATTACTACAAGAAGGGGATAAGGATTTGGACAGTACTACATTGAGCAAAAAATGTTGGTATTACTAAAAATGTCACTTAGTCCTACAAGCAATGCGGCCCCCAATAAAAAAATGTCTCTATGTGCGGCCCATCAACCCAGCCGAGTTTGAGACCCCTGCTCTAAAGGCTCATTGGGACGTCCGATCTCAGACCGCAATGCAGAGGATGGCCGCTGTTCTCCTGACCTGGGTGTCACCGCGTTATAGAAGTATATGCAGCTGTTATCCTCTAGTCGAGAGACCCCGCAGTCTGAGATTGGAGCGATTTGCACAGCCGTCTGCATTAGCCTGTAGTTGCCACAATCGGCCTTGGCTGTAGCTTCCAATGGATTGAATGGCTGGGATCGGAGATGTCACTTTCTGAGCCATTAGAGCTGTCAGTCACAGCCAGGCTCCTCCTGTGACCACATTGGCACCAATGACCCCACAATCACCATGACCTGTAGAGCATTTTAGTAAACACTTTCTACAGTACAATTTGTAATATTTTAGGAGCATGTTAAAAAGGTGACTGAGATTTCTATATGACATGCTCCTATTTCCATGCAGATACTTCTTGTCATATGTGGATAAAATTACAGTATTATATGTAATATGGATACTCAAATGTCTTTGGTTTTCAGCTTGTCCAGAAGACCTTTTTAAAAAGCTAAAATCTTGCCAGCCAAAAATGATAAAGAGATGCAAGGAGATCAATATTTCCTTTTTCCCTAAAGAGTCTCAGGTAATTCCTACAAATATATCTGACTTTCATTTTAATCCTGTCCTTACATTTCTTGTTGTTGATGTTGTACTTGGTCCGTTGCTCTGATGAGGTTCTTGGTCTCTGTAGGTGTTTCTGTTGAATGTCCCGGATGCTTTTCACCTGATGTATAGTCCAGATAAAGCCGTGGATAAAGAATCTGCAACACAATCAATTGCTCAGCAGATTGTAACGCTCTGTGCAACTCTGGACGAGAACCCTGGAGTGCGCTTTAAGAGGTACTTCCAGAAACCCTTTCCTCTCTGGTCACTTTGTGTGAACACCTTCTTGCATGGTAATAAAATTATTTTTTTTATCACAATGATGCACCTATATAGAGATCCCCTGGATAATGCTGAAGACTTGGCCAACTTGGTGGAAGAAAAACTTGTGGAGTTTTACAAGACGGATGAACGAAATCAGTGTAAGGTAATATAACACTAAATCAGACAAGTGCAAATATAATCAATTCATGATTCAGCTTGTCTATATAATCTGCTAATAAAGGGACACTTGACAAAATGTGTGCACGGTGCTCAGGGTCGCTCACAAAAAAAACAGTCTGAGATTCATCAATGCTTTTCATCAGAGTTTGGCAATTGTCAGCTTTTACCATCAGTTGGGTCAGAGTTTTATCAGTTTTTCTTGGGTAAAAAATAAACTGAAGGAGGTTTCTTAAGCCACTATCCAAAGATCCATAAAAATACGGACAGCACACACATGGCACCTGGGTGCTGTCAGATTTTTTTTTTATAGATCCATAGATTTGCACGGAGTTTGATTGGTACTGGAGAAGTCTGTGCTTTTGTGTTTATCACTCTGTCCAAAGGAAAAGTAGGACATATGCTACCCCATAGACTATTATACTAGTATTCATTCATCACCAGCACTTGAAGAATGGGTTCAAAAGGGTGCAGATGATTAAAATGTAGAGGATCTCATAACAGAGTCTCCTGTGTTTGCCACCATCTCACCGTGGTGTGTGACAGAATAAAGTGAAAAGTCTTTCGGCCTGAAACATCTTAGACAGGGCTGTTTCTTATCCGAAATTTCAGCCCTTCACCACCATTTAGGGTTCAAGTATGTTAGCAAGAACTTAGGTTGCCGAATGTCCTCCCTATCGTGGTTGTCCTCTTGCCTTTCACAGCTTATTTTGTCCTACGCACCTACATCTTTGAACATTTGAGTATTCTCTGGTAAAGTTCCTGATGGTCTGCATAATTCATACCTTGGGATATTTTGCACTCTAAAAGGCAAGTCAGTATCCATATCTCTGCCTTCTGATGAGTCCTACAATATATGGTCGGACGAAACATGTAAAGATTGAAGAATTACTGCACTTCATGAAACAATGAAGAAAGGAAGTGTGTGACACCTCTTGAAAACCACAATTGGTTGTTTATAAGTTAAGTGGTATCAAGAGGACCCTCTCAATAACCCCCGTTCAGGTTTCAATAGGGTGAGTAGAGGGACAGCCGTCGTGGAATGAAGGCACCAAATGCCCTAGGGTGAAAATCCCCCACTGCCAGGCAGGTAAAAACAGATAAGAGAGAAAGTTTAGCTTCCCATTTAGTCACACGCTGTTTCTTTCATGATTCACAACTTGTGTGTGTTTGGTTATGTCTGTTCTATGTAGGTCTTGGACCTTTTTATTGTTTTTATTAATAAAGTAAATTTCTTTTAACAAAATTTAAAGGTGGTAAACCAGAATTTCTTAAAAAATGCATGTTGCTATGCCCATGATTTCAGCATGACGCTTGTGTTTCATTATTGTTTACAGAGAGGGTCTAATGGGGCCCACACAATAGAGGATTAGCCAGCCCCACATTGACCTGGGCACTAGACTGTAAGGGTCCTGTCACACTTTGCTATATTCCAATGATCCCGACAACAATACGACCTGGTAAGGATCGCTGGAATGTCGCTACGTGGTCGCTGATGAGATGTCAACAGTCAGATCTTCTCAACGATGCAGCAATGATATGGCGACCCGTATAACGACCTCAGCGATCTTTGGGACCCTGTCACACAGCAGCTAGTCTGGCGACTCAGACCTACGTGACTGAGTTCTAAGTCACCAACGAGATTGTTAAGGCGTCAAACACACCGATGCTTGCTGGCCAGCTTGAGCCCGACGATTAAAAAATGGTCCAGGCCATTCCGGCACGATCAGCGATGTCACAGCGCGGGTCTGGTCGCTGCTACGTGTCAAACATAGCGAGATCGCTGGCGAGGTTGTTGATGCGTCACAAAACCTGTGACAACACAGCAATCTCGCTAGCGATCTCGCTATGTGTGACGGGGGCTTAATTCTGTAGTAATGTTATGAGGAGTAAGCTCATGGCAGGTCTATACCTGCATAGATCCTGTTACAGTGTCTGCCTACTTTGGTTCAAAGCCAATTAATCACATCCCCCATTACTAATTTCGCTAGATGTTCACTTAACTCAATGGTGACCACATGAGAACAACAATACTTTAAGTATTTTAGAGACCGTACACACAAGGTTAACAATCATACAGTGTGTGGCAACATTTCATGCTGAAAAATTCTTGTTGGGAAATCAACCCATTTTTTTTTTTCTTCATGCAGGAGAAGTCTCAGTCTCAATTACTTATACTCGACCGAGGATTTGATCCAGTGTCCACAGTCCTTCATGAGCTGACGTTCCAAGCCATGATTTATGACGTCTTGCCTATTGAGGATGATGTTTACAAGTAAATGCTTCACTGCCTTCTACACACTACTGCTATTTCAATTAATGATTACGCCTGTTGTTAACAAGCAGGTAGACCATTGATTATTTGTTATAGCCACTTGTTTTTCTGGAAAAGGAAAGAACAATGGCTTGCTAATGTGTATGTATATATATATATACTAGCTGTGAGCCCGATGCAAATGCATCGGGTGTCTAGATTATTTTTAAATTTATTTTAAGATTTTCAAATAATAATCCAATTATTCCAATGACATCTTTACACCAACTACATATATTTGTATGGTTGATATCATTTAAGGAAAATTGAACTATTATGTTGTAAGGGTCTTAGAACACAAAGTAGCAACTCGCCCTATACTTTCTATGGGGATTACCGCAACCTCGCGCTACACAGCGACTCGCAATGAATCCCCATTGAAAGTATAGTGGGACTTGCGGCAGGTGCGGCAGCTGAGGTAGCGACTCGCAATGGCCTCGCGGCCATTGCTCGCGCTACACAGCGACTCGCAATGGATCCCCATACAAAGTATAGGGGGACTTGCGGCAGGTGCGGCGGCTGAGGTAGCGACTCGCGCTACACAGCGCCTCGCAATGAATCCCCATTGAAAGTATAGTGGGACTTGCGGCAGGTGCGGCAGCTGAGGTAGCGACTCGCAATGGCCTCGCGGCCATTGCTCGCGCTACCTCAGCGGTAAATCGCTTAGTTTGTGGCCGAGCCTCTGGTTCTATTTTCGGCCAGCGACTCGCAATGGCCGCTTCGCGGCCATTGCTCGCGCGTGGTGACGTCACATAGTGACATAGCCACGGCGATTTCGGGGTCCGACACGATTTTGCCTACGGCAATTATATAGTAGATATATATATATATATATATATAATTTATATTTATTTATTTTTCACATTTAAAGGGGTTGTCCCATGAGCAAAGAACATTTTAATCAATAGATCTTCGAATAATAATGATTTCCATAATTGAATGTGTGTCATAGAAATTGTCCCTGTGCTGAGATAATCTTACAGTTGTGGCCAAAAGTATTGACACCCCTGCAATTCTGTCAGAAAATACTCCGTTTCTTCCTGAAAATGATTGCAATCACAAATTCTTTGGTATTATTATTTTCATTTAATTTGTCTTAAATGAGAAAACACAAAAGAGAATGAAGCAAAAAGCAAAACATTGATCATTTCACACAAAACTTCATAGATGGGCCAGACAAAAGTATTGGCACCCTCAGCCTAATACTTGGTTACACAACCTTTAGCCAAAATAACTGCGATCAACCGTTTCCGGTAACCATCAATGAGTTTCTTACAATGCTCTGCTGGAATTTTAGACCATTCTTCTTTGGCAAACTGCCCCAGGTCCCTGATATTTGAAGGGTGCCTTCTCCAAACTGCCATTTTTAGATCTCTCCACAGGTGTTCTATGGGATTCAGGTCTGGACTCATTGCTGGCCACCTTAGAAGTCTCCAGTGCTTTCTCTCAAACCATTTTCTAGAGCTTTTTGAAGTGTGTTTTGGGTCATTGTCCTGCTGGAAGACCCATGACCTCTGAGGGAGACCCAGCTTTCTCACACTGGGCCCTACATTATGCTGCAAAATTTGTTGGTAGTCTTCAGACTTCATAATGCCATGCACACAGTCAAGCAGTCCAGTGCCAGAGGCAGCAAAGCAACCCCAAAACATCAGGGAACCTCCGCCATGTTTGACTGTAGGGACCGTGCTCTTTTCTTTGAATGTCTCTTTTTTTTCTCCTGTAAACTTTATGTTGATGCCTTTGCCCAAAAAGCTCTACTTTTGTTTCATCTGACCAGAGAACATTCTTCCAAAACGTTTTAGGCTTTCTCAGGTAACTTTTGGCAATCTCCAGCCTGGCTTTTTTATGTCTCGGGGTAAGAAGTGGGGTCTTCCTGGGTATCCTACCATACAGTCCCTTTTCATTCAGACGCCAACGGATAATACGGGTTAACACTGTTGTACCCTCGGACTGCAGGGCAGCTTGAACTTGTTTGGCTGTTAGTCGAGGTTCTTTATCCACCATCCGCACAGTCTTGCGTTGAAATCTCTTGTCAAATATTTCTTTTCTGTCCTCATCTAGGGAGGTTAGCCACAGTGCCATGGGCTTTCAACTTCTTGATAACACTGCGCACTTTTGTCCACCCCCTTTTTTATGTTTGGTGTGGAATTATATCCAATTTGGCTTTAGGACAATTCTTTTTGTGTTTGACGCGGATCGCGTCACCCGGCCACACAGCAGCCTCGGACGACACAGGGCACAGCAGGGAGGCGCGATTTTGAATCTGGGCAGTAGATCACGCCTATTCAGGCGTGATATGAAGCAGAGGGGCAGTCTTGATGAGTGACTATGAATAGATAGTCACTCATTATCATCAGTAATCAGGTACTTATAAAACGTTTTTATCCAATGTCACTTACTGCATTTAGGAGGTAAAAACAGTGTAGGGAAAGTGTTAATATGCTCTAGGGACAGGTTTTAATAGGTTTACAGGTGTTTTGGGGTGACAGGATCCCTTTAAGATAATCTTATATATGTGTCCCTGCTATGTGCTGTGTAATAGATGTGTCTGACCATAATGGGACATGGTCTGATCATACCACATCTCCTGTGCTGAGATAATCTTATATATGTGTCCCTGCTATGTATTGAGTAATGGATGTGTCTGATCATACAGGGACATGGTCTGATCATACCACATCTCCTGTGCTGAGATAATCTTGTATATGTGCCCCTGCTATGTACTATGTAATGGATGTGTCTGACCATAATGGGACATGGTTTGATCATACTACATCTCCAGGGCTGAGATAATCTTATATATGTGTCCCTGCTGTGTATTGTGTAAGGATGTGTCTGACCATAATGGGACATGGTCTGATCATACTACATCTCCGGGGCTGAGATAATCTTATATATGTGTCCCTGCTATGTGCTGTGTAATAGATGTGTCTGACCATAATGGGACATGGTCTGATCATAACACATCTCCTGTGCTGAGATAATCTTATATATGTGTCCCTGCTATGTATTGAGTAATGGATGTGTCTGATCATACAGGGACATGGTCTGATCATAACACATCTCCTGTGCTGAGATAATCTTATATATGTGCCCCTGCTATGTACTATGTAATGGATGTGTCTGACCATAATGGGACATGGTCTGATCATACTACATCTCCGGGGCTGAGATAATCTTATACAGTTAGGGCCAGAAATATTTGGACAGTGACACAATTTTCGCGAGTTGGGCTCTACATGCCACCACATTGCATTTGAAGTGAAACCTCTACAACAGAATTCAAGTGCAGATTGTAACGTTTAATTTGAAGGGTTGAACAAAAATATC
The DNA here is from genome assembly GCA_033576535.1 of Allobates femoralis. Taxonomy (NCBI): domain Eukaryota; kingdom Metazoa; phylum Chordata; class Amphibia; order Anura; family Aromobatidae; genus Allobates; species Allobates femoralis. The sequence continues at coordinate 208,388,925 of JARQOC010000007.1, read as the reverse complement.
TGATAGAAAATGTAGGAATTGTACACATTTCTTTACAAACACTCCACATTTTAGGAGGTCAAAAGTAATTGGACAAATAAACATAACCCAAACAAAATATTTTTATTTTCAATATTTTGTTGCGAATCCTTTGGAGGCAATCACTGCCTTCAGTCTGGAACCCATGGACATCACCAAACGCTGGGTTTCCTCCTTCTTAATGCTTTGCCAGGCCTTTACAGCCGCAGCCTTCAGGTCTTGCTTGTTTGTGGGTCTTTCCGTCTTAAGTCTGGATTTGAGCAAGTGAAATGCATGCTCAATTGGGTTAAGATCTGGTGATTGACTTGGCCATTGCAGAATGTTCCACTTTTTTGCACTCATGAACTCCTGGGTAGCTGTGGCTGTATGCTTGGGGTCATTGTCCATCTGTACTATGAAGCGCCGTCCAATCAACTTTGCAGCATTTGGCTGAATCTGGGCTGAAAGTATATCCCGGTACACTTCAGAATTCATCCGGCTACTCTTGTCTGCTGTTATGTCATCAATAAACACAAGTGACCCAGTGCCATTGAAAGCCATGCATGCCCATGCCATCACGTTGCCTCCACCATGTTTTACAGAGGATGTGGTGTGCCTTGGATCATGTGCCGTTCCCTTTCTTCTCCAAACTTTTTTCTTCCAATCATTCTGGTACAGGTTGATCTTTGTCTCATCTGTCCATAGAATACTTTTCCAGAACTGAGCTGGCTTCTTGAGGTGTTTTTCAGCAAATTTAACTCTGGCCTGTCTATTTTTGGAATTGATGAATGGTTTGCATCTAGATGTGAACCCTTTGTATTTACTGTCATGGAGTCTTCTCTTTACTGTTGACTTAGAGACAGATACACCTACTTCACTGAGAGTGTTCTGGACTTCAGTTGATGTTGTGAACGGGTTCTTCTTCACCAAATAAAGTATGCTGCGATCATTCACCACTGTTGTCATCCGTGGACGCCCAGGCCTTTTACAGTTCCCAAGCTCACCAGTCAATTCCTTTTTTCTCAGAATGTACCCAACTGTTGATTTTGCTACTCCAAGCATGTCTGCAATCTCTCTGATGGATTTTTTCTTTTTTTCAGCCTCAGGATGTTCTGCTTCACCTCAATTGAGAGTTCCTTTGACCGCATGTTGTCTGGTCACAGCAACAGCTTCCAAATGCAAAACCACACACCTGGAATCCACCCCTGACCTTTTAACTACTTCATTGATTACAGGTTAACGAGGGAGACGCCTTCAGAGTTAATTGCAGCCCTTAGAGTCCATTGTCCAATTACTTTTGGTCCCTTGAAAAAGAGGAGGCTATGCATTACAGAGCTATGATTCCTAAACCCTTTCTCCGATTTGGATGTGGAAACTCTCATATTGCAGCTGGGAGTGTGCACTTTCAGCCCATATTATATATATAATTGTATTTCTGAACATGTTTTTGCAAACAGCTAAAATAACAAAACTTGTGTCACTGTCCAAATATTTCTGGCCCTAACTGTATATGTGTCCCTGCTGTGTACTGTGTAAGGATGTGTCTGACTGTACAGGGACACGATCTTATCATACCACATCTCCTGGGCAGTGGAGGATGTACAGACAATACAGCATAGGATCATAGCTTATTTTTTTTATTTTTATTTTCTCCTAGGCAAAGCATTTCCCTGCCTTTTTTTAAACAGGTTTTACATTACAGAAAGAAGCAGCTGCGATCCCGTGATGTAATGTCTGTATACTTTTGCATCCTCCTTGGCCTAGGAGATGTGGTATGATTAGACCATGTCTCTATACGGTCAGACAAATCCATTACACAGTACACAGCAGGGACACATATATAAGATTATCTCAGCACGGGGACATGTTTTTTCTCTTTAAAATACATCCAATTAAGGAACGTATTCTTATTACAAGATCTTTTGATTAAAATGAACTTTGTATCATCTTCAATTGTATTTGGTAATAATATTGGTATTTGCTAGTTGTTATGTAATATTCTGGTGAAAGTTATTCCACTAGACATCTCTGACAGAGCAGCTTTATTAAGTTACCCCATTACCCAATAGTTTTTGAAAGCTTAAAAGAACTTGCTGCCCCCATCCCTTCTAAAGTGATTGCCATAATGAATTGTTATAGGGTATAAATCTGATTTGCACTGAGCCCCTTTCTGCTTTGGTTCTAATCATACCTTTGAGTATCATTCTTTCTGTTAGGTTTTAGGCTACATTCACACACAGCATTATTGCTGCTTTTAGCGAGGATCTGTTTTTGGTGCAAAACTGTACCAAGAACGGATCCTCACAGAACGCAGCGTCCTGTGTGTGAATGCCGCTGTGCTATTCGCATGCGCTTACTCACCTCGCCGCACTCCCACAATGATCGCTGGCAGTGATCTCTTCTCATCCCGGAGGACGCAGCGAGCGCTGCCTCTATGACCCAGCAGCACCATGTGACCGGGTGACATCGCTCAGTCATATGATGCTGTCTATGGTCCTGCACATGTCTTAAGAGTCGGCATGAGGAGAGACTCCCATGGCAGCGCGGCAAGGTGAGTAAACAGCGCAGACGAATAGCGCCAAAAGAATTGACATGCTCATTTTGTGCTGAAAAGCGGATGACTAAAAAGCACAGCATGTGAATGGAAAGCGGTGAAATGCATTGACTTGGCTGGGACAGCTAACGTCAATGCATTTCACTGCATTCCACTGCAATAGCAGATCTGTGCAAGGCGGATCAACAGTGCACCAATTGCGCAGCGTGTGAACATAGCCACTAGTATCCCCATCTTCTGGGGAGTGGAGATGAACACAGATATAAGGGCCAGGTTAGGGCTTCTGTCACTCTGTTTTAGTGTAGACTGAGAGGGGAGACAAAGGTGTGTTCTTTGCACTGCTGTACAATTAATATGTAAAGACCAGGATTTAATGCAATTTAATCAATGCATTTCGAAGTATTCCAACTTCTCATCAGGATATACCCGAATTACCCGTAAGGTAAGGTAACACTGTTGTATTCTGATGAAGAAGTTTCAATACTTTGAAAAACCCATTGATTTAACCACTTCAATTCTTGGTCCTTGTGACCTGGTCTTTTCATATGAATTCTACAGTAAAGTTGAGAAACCACATTTCTTTCCTCTGTGTCTACATTTGGCTTCATGGTCCGTCCATTCTTTTAATCGTTGTGTTTGTAACCTCACAATGTGAGCAGATCTTCGCCATTCATCCATCCTATCCAGTTAAGACCCTTTAGCACTTTTTTACTCCTCACCTTCTGTTTTACTTTGTTTCAATGAAGACATAGGTGTCTTATCACTCAGATCTTCACCAATCTCAACTTATTACATGTTACTATGAGAAACCAGAAATGTTCTGAAACTAAAAGGTTTGCTATTGTTAAATCATTAATATTTGTGACGTAAAATAAAATAGATGCTAAATTTTTTACAATTTTACAACTAATTACTAAAAAGAATAAATAACCAAAAGATTGGAAAAATGCCATGTGCCAGTGATATTTTATGGGTTCATGAATCGGACCTACAGTATCTGATGTGGACCAGAGGTCTCCTAAAATGTAAGAGGTTCACTGCTCTACATGCTGTGCTCGTGGTGGTGGGTTTCTGCCATTTTTCCTTAAGATTTCTTTGTACTATTTGAAAAACGCCAGGGTAAGACAAATAGTGAAATGATTTACTTTCTGCTTTCTGTAGGTATAAACCAGACAACGCTGCATCAAAAGAAAAGGAAGGTCGTTTAGACGAGTCTGATGAATTATGGTCAAAAATCCGTCACAGACACATTGCTGTTGTCTTGGAGTATGTACCATGGTATAACCTCTGTAGCTGATCTGCCAGTTACACAGAAATCATGTTATTGCAGATATTTATTTTTAGTATTTTTCACACATGGATTACACATTAATACCTTGGATTTGCCGTTTCATTTGGAGGACACAGAAACTATGAAGAACTGCTGCCACCAGGAGGCTGGCCCTGAGAATTAGAAACATCTGCTCTCCCCTGCAGACCACATCAAATACAGAGATTGGAGTAAACTAGATTACAGTTTAGCTCAGTGTCATGTAGGAGGTGGATAAGATCTAGACCTGCTTACACTTTTCTTTTTCTTTGCCCCTGCAAATGTTTTTTACCTTTCTTGCGAGCCTGCTCTAGAGAATAGCATGTTGCATGGAGCGAAGATGGATCCAAGGCTCTGAGGACCCCAGATCCAGACCTCTTCAGAATGGCTGAATATACCTTCCAGTCATCCAGCACCACCTGTATCTTTCTGCCTCCCTTCCAACTGCCTGCATTCTCTTGAATTCCTCCTTAACCAATGTTCTTTCTCTGCTAACTTTCAGCAGTTCTGACACTTTCTCTTGGCACTTGTACAGCTATAGCTTCGGTGTCTCCATCACGGCTCCTGCTTCTTTAGGGGAGTTGGAACTCTAATTAATTTTATCCCAATGTACCATGTTCCCTTTCTATCAGCCAATTAGCCTCCTGTGCTCTTATTGTCCGCACCCCTTACTCTCTTAAGGTACCGTTACACGCCGTGATGTTGCGTGCAACTTCGCTTACAATCTGCTGAGTCAGTGAAGTTGCAGGCAACGTCGCCGGTACATCGTGCTGTATGACAGCACGATACAACTGCAATAAGTTGCTGGATGCAAGTTGCCAGGTTTATGAACATGTTAATGAATCTGGCAATCTGGCCCCAGCGATTTGGCTGTATCGTGCCGTCTGACATCGCAATAGCGATGTTGCCGGCGATACAGCCTATTCCGCAGCATTGCTGCGGATCGCTCGCTGGGTTGTTCATAGCCCAGCGATCGGTGGCTGAACCCACATCGCAGCGGCGTCACCGGCAACATCTTGCTGTGTGCCAGCCAGGCTGCGATATCGGAAGCGAGCGCGCACCCGCGGCATCGCTTCCGACATCGGAGCCTATGTTGCAGCGTGTAACGTTACCTTTCGCGCTGCCATCTTTTGTCCATCATTTCTAATAGAAAAAGCAACCTCTACAGGATTATAAACTTCAGCAAATCATCCATAGAAGAGGTCTCCCACGACCTCCAATAGCCTTTATTAGGGGACACAGCTCCCAACCTAATGGAGATCTTGCTTTTATTATTCTTATTTATATAGCACCATTAATTCCATGGTGCTGTACATGAGAAAAGGTTACATACAAAATGATATAGTTTACAGTAAACCAATTAACAATGACAGACTGGTACAGAGGGGAGAGGACCCTGACCTTGCGAGCTTAAATTCTACAGGATAATGAGGAAAGACAGTGGGTTGGGGGTGCAGCAGCTCTGGTGGTGAGGCAGCAGCTCTGGTGGTGATGAGGGAGCAGCTCTGGTGGTGATGAGGGAGCAGAATGGTCATTGCAGGCTGTAAGCTTTCCTGAAGAGATTACTTTTCAGGTTCTCTCTGAAGGATCAGAGCGTGGTGGATAATCGGGACGTGTTGGGGTGCAGAATTCCAGAGGATAAGGGATATTAGGGAGAAATCTTGGAGGCAGTTGTGTGAAGAATGAATAAGTGTGGAGGCGAGGATCAAAGATTATGTGAGGGAAGATATTGGGAGATTATTTTAGAGATATAGGGAGGGGACAGGTTGTCAACAGCCTTGTACGTCAATGTTAGTAGTTTGAACTGAATTCGTTGGGGAATTGGGAGCAAGAGGAGGGATTTGCAGAGGTGAGAAGTAGGGGAGTAGCGAGGAGAGATATGGATTAGTTGGGCAGCAGAGTTGAGAACAGACTGGAGGGGTGCAATAGAGTTAGCGGGGAGGCCACAGAAGAGAGTGTTGCAGTAATGAAGGTTGAAGATGATGAGGGTATGTAGAAGAGTTTTAGTAGATTAAGGGCTGAGGAAAGGATGGATTCTGGAAATATTTTGGAGCTGGAGGTGTTAGGAGGTGGCAAGAGTCTGGATGTGTGGTTTGAAGGACAGGGCAGAGTCAGGAGGTACTCCGAGGCAATGGATTTCAGGTGCGGGAGAGAGCATGAGGCCATTTACCATAATAGATAGATTGGGTAGGGAAGATGCATAGTAACATAGTAACATAGTTTTTAAGGTTGAAGGAAGACTTTAAGTCCATCTAGTTCAACCCATAGCCTAACATGTTGATCCAGAGGAAGGCAAAAAAAAACCCATGTGGCAACACTTAACTCCACATTGGGGGAAAAAATTCCTTCCTGACTCCAGATATGGCAATCAGACTAATTCCCTGGATCAACGCCCTATCAAAGAATCTAGTATATATAACTGGTAATATTATAGTTTTCAAGAAAGGCATCCAGGCCCTTCTTAAATGTTAGTAGTGACTCACTCATTACAACATCATGTGGCAGAGAGTTCCATAGTCTCGCTGCTCTTACAGTAAAGAATCCGCGTCTGTGATTATGATTAAACCTTCTTTCCTCCAGACGTAGAGGATGCCCCCTTGTCCCAGTCTCAGGCCTAAGAGTAAAGAGATCATTAGAAAGGTCTCTGTACTGTCCCCTCATATATTTATACATTATTATAAGATCACCCCTAAGCCTTCGTTTTTCCAAGCTAAATAACCCCAAGTTTAATAACCTGTCTTGGTATTGCAGACCCCTTAGTCCTCTAATGACTTTTGTCGCTCTTCTCTGGACCCGCTCTAGTTCAGCTATGTCTTTCTTATACACCGGAGACCAGAATTGTACACAGTATTCTAAGTGTGGTCGCACTAGTGACTTGTATAGAGGTAAAATTATGGTTTCCTCATGAGCATCTATACCTCTTTTAATGCATCCCATTATTTTACTTGCCTTTGCAGCAGCTGCCTGACACTGGCCACTAAATGTGAGTTTGTCATCTACCCATACACCCAGGTCTTTTTCAGTGACAGTTTTGCCCAGTGTTTTACAATTAAGCACATAATTATACCTTTTGTTTCCTCTGCCCAAGTGCATGACTTTACATTTATCCCCATTAAAGCGCATTTGCCATTTAGCAGCCCAAGCTTCTAGTTTACATAAATCCTCCTGTAATATAAAATTGTCCTCCTCTGTATTGATTACCCTGCAGAGTTTAGTGTCATCTGCAAATATTGAGATTCTACTCTGTATGCCCCCTACAAGGTCATTAATAAATATATTAAATAGAAGCGGGCCCAACACTGACCCCTGTGGTACCCCACTGTTAACTGTGACCCATTCTGATTGTGTTCCATTAATAACCACCCTTTGTTTCCTATCACTAAGCCAGTTCTTAACCCACTTACACATATTTTCCCCTATCCCCATTGCCCTCATTTTATGTATCAACCTTTTGTGTGGCACCGTATCAAAAGCTTTTGAAAAGTCCATATAAGATGCACAAGATGAAGGAAAGATGATGAGTTCGGTTTTGTCTACATTGAGTTTTAGGTAGCGAGAGGTGAAGGAGGATATGGCTGATAGACACTTCGGGATTCTGGACAGCAGAGAGGTGACATCTGGGCCTGAGAGGTAGATCTTGCTTCCATTGAGACCTAATGATTCTTCCTCTTTGTACACATCTCCTGCTTTCTCACTGCCTGGTTCAGTGCAGAAAGATGTAGTCTGCAGAGGAGGTGCGGACACTTATAATTTTTGTACAGGCCTACTGAGGGCAGCAGCCTTCACCCATTGTTCCTGTGCCCCCCCAGAGAAGGCTATGTGAAAGATTTTTCAGTGAGTTTTAAAAATCACCTTTTTCACTTTACTTAAGGTCCAGTCACACACAATGACGGTCCAGCGATTCTGACAGCGATAACGACCTGCTGGGATCGCTGGAGCATCGTTACCTGGTCGCTGTCAAACAGGCAGATCTCCCCAGCAATCAGGGACCTTGGAGCAGCGGGTATCTAGGCAGCGCACTTTGCAGCGATCAGCGACCTCACAGCAGGGGCCTGATTGCTGCTAAGTGTCACACGTAGCAACATCGCTAGAGAGATCATTGTAACGTCACAGTTACAACGATCTCGCTAACAATCTTGTTATGTGTGACTGGGGCTTAATTCTGAGAGTTGCACAATAATGCTAAATAGAAAACAAGAAAATATGTATATTTTTTTTCCATTTTCTTTCCATTTCTGAATGTTTATAAATCTAATGATCATAAATTTAATTCTGTGTTTTACACATTATTTATTCATTTTAATATCCTATATACCGTATATATATATTTTTTTTTAACAGAGAAATCCCTAAACTTGTTAAAGAAATCTCCTCAAGTAAAAAAGAAACAGAAGGAAAGGTAATGAATATTGAGAATGTTCAGAATTGTATTCCTTTGTTTTACTTGGAGAATATGAAATATTACAACTATAGATACTCTGCTGTTTTATCTGTTCGAAACTTCAGTTTCACTTACACCAACTTTTCAAGTGTTATTTTTTTTCACCCTGCCAATGTAATAAATTCTGTTAAATTGTCTTTTATGCAGCTAACCATCAGCAACTTATCTAGTTTGATGAAAAAAATGCCTCATATCCGAAAACAAATCAGCAAGGTAAGAAGCTATTTCTGTGCATAAATATAGTGTCAGCTGCATGTTGGGGTGCTTTCACATCTGCGGTAAAGTGTCATTCCCGGCAGATGTCGCCGGATCTGCTGCATAATGGCCGACTTGCCCCATTCATTCTCTATGGGACTCGTGGTCAGGTGCGGCAAGTGTGGTATTGCCGAATCAGGCAGATCTGGCTCTTGCAGCTGTGCAAAAAAAAAACGCTAGCAGCGGGGTTTTTTTTTTTTTTGCGGTGCCGAAAGTGCCGGATTCGGCAATACCGCACTTGCCGCACCCGACCACAAGCCCAATAGAGAATGAATGGGGCTTGCTGGATAGGTGCCGCAAGTCAGTCGTTACGCGGCAGATGCGGATCTGCCATGAACTACATCTGCTGTAGATGTGAAAGGAGCCTTGCTCTGGTCGTCGCAGCAGGCAGTTGAGACTGTAGTTCTACGTGAGCGTTCAGGAGTTTCAGCCATATCCATTGCAAATAAAGAAAGAACGCAGCCAGTAATCTCCAGAGACATATAATTGGTCATAATATGGGTCATACTATAGCCCTTAAAATTGGTCATAATATGCGTCATACTATAGCCCTTAATAACTTTAGTGGCAAATACCTGGTGACATATTCCCTTTCTCTGAGAACATCATAATGTAGAGACGGAGACACTGATTTCAGTAGCTCCAAGTGTATCGTCACAAGCAGGTGGCGTCATCTGGGGTAGAATGATGAAATAGAATGGGATATGTAATATATGGTGCTCAATAAATAAAATCGTGCAAACATAATCCTATATAATAATTGCCAGTTGCTGGCATCCGGCCACTGTGCCGCTATTCCGGCATGCATCGTGGCTGGATGCCAGCGCCGTGAGGTGAGCGATGGCGCGCATGCGCGCCATCGCGAGCCGCAATTACTGCCCGCCGCAATTACCGGCGCCGGACGACCGACGCACACGCCATCATGAGCGCCACATTACCAACAAGCGACTAGCCGCTGCCTCCCAGCGCGCACACATGCGCAGGAAGCCGCGGCCAAGCCACTCTCACGCATGCGCAAAACGCACCCGTCTTCGCGCATGCCCAGTATCCCCGCCATCGACATTTACCTCACGCAGACTCCTGCCCCTCTCAGCTCCACTGCACTCCTGTATACTGTGCCACCACTGAACCTCCTGTATACTCTACTACCCACATAGCCGCCTGTATACTCTGCTACCCACGCAGCCACCTGTATACTCTGCTACCCACAGAGCCGCCTGTATAGTCTGCTACCCACAGAGCTGCCTGTATAATCTGCTATACACAGAGCTCCCTCTATCCTCTGCTACCCACACAGCTGCCTGTATACTTTGCTACCCACAGAGCCGCCTGTATAATCTGCTAACCACAGAGCTGCCTGTACACTCTGCTACCCACAGAGCCGCCTGTATAATCTGCTAACCACAGAGCTGTCTGTATCGTCTGCTACCATTGTACTTCTTCAACGCCACTCTGCTCCATTCGGCCGCTGCAACCCACCATCAGCCCCCACCATCATACCAACACCCTCAACCATCAACCTTACTTTCCTTTTTACCTCTCACTCTAACTATACCTTATTACACGCCTTTTCACATCTTTGTCACCCTCTACACAACCTCTTTTCCCTTGCCTACACAATACTCTTTCGCCTTATCACACCCTTTTAATAATTCTACTCTCACTACATCCTGCAGGGACAGGTAGAAAGATGCGGGGGGTCAGTTTGTGGGGTCAGGTTCCCTTTAATGCAAGTCAATAGGAAACTCGAATAGTTTTCTAGAAGATTCCCCGAAAAAATATTTGCGTTTCCCCTCTGATTTGCATTAGGTTCAGTATTTGAGGCGAATACCTAAATAGTATTCGGTTAGAATAATCTGAACATTAATATTTCACTATTCGCTTATCACTAATTGTCAACTGAAGGGAAGAACTGGGCAGTATTCCTATATTTCCATCCCACACATTTCTACCTTTATTGATGTGGATTGATTTGTATTGATCTGTAGCGAGGGTGTTGGGCTTGCACAGGTTCATCGTACCCATACCAAGTTATCTATCTGGGTGCATTTCTTTGCACTTTTTAATTACTTTGTTTCTTGTGTGTTATTTGGTTATTAATAAAAATAAGCTTGTTATATTATATTTTGTGTATGCATCTTTTTCTTTTGTTAAATGCTGAATCTTGTGGTACATAAAAATCATCTATTCTATTCTCAGTTGCATCAGACACAGGAGGGATACCAGCATGTGTTCTTTGTGTTCAGCTTCTTGACTTGGGGTTTTTCTCCTTCGCCTCATTGGGGGACACAGACCGTGGGTGTTATGCTGCTGTCCACTAGGAGGCGACACTAGGCAGAATCTGAAAAAGATTAACAGTGGCTCCTCCTCTGCAGCATACACCCCTGGACAGGCACTATCCTGACCAGTTTTTGCTTAGTGTCTAGGAGGCACACACAGATTTTTTAGTGCTCCTAAAAAATGTTTTCTTTTTGAAATTTTTTATTCAAGAAGAAGAAAAGTGGGTCTCTGTTGAGACTCCCGTCATGGTCCCTCCTCGGCCCCCCACTGTTGGGGGTGCCTGGTTGAGGTCGACTATTTCCCTTAACATGCCGCTCCCTCCTCGGCCCCCCACTGTTGGGGACGCCGGGTTGAGGTTGAGACGACGATCCTCCCTTCCCATTTCCCCAACGTTGGGGTTCATGGGTTGAGAGTGAAGCGAAGGACAAGGCACCTGACGGTGGAGCAGCATCCCTCCCTAAATGCCCCTTTGGGGTCCATTTAGGTCGAGACACCCCAGGTAGAGCCTCTGGTGCAGCAGCTTAGATCTGCTACAAGCACCCTGGAGTCATCAGCCCTGCTGACAAACTCCTTTTCACCTTCGGCTGCGGCGTGCCTGCCGCAGCAATCCAGGGTACACAGCTTGCTGTGTACTCCTGAGGGGTCGGGGGACCAGCACTGGGGGCAGCCAGCACTGGCAGGGACACAGCTTGCCTATGTCCCTGCAGCAGCCAGCACTAAGGGCTGCATTTATTGGTGAGGCAGAGGATCCAGCACTCTGGGTCCTCTGCAGGGGCCCACACTAACCCACCGCTGCCTGCCCCGGGGGTCCGGTGGGGTCCAGACCAGTTCCGGACCCCCCCCCCCCCCCGGACTTCCGCGCCGCTCTGGAGCCCTTTCCGGCCGCACAGAGCTAATTTAGACCGCGGCTTCGGCCTACGCCGATGCCGCCGCCTTCGGCACGCCCCCTCGGCCTGCCCCCCGGATGACGCGGCCAGCGTCATAGCAGGGGGCGGACCGCGTCTCCTGAGCGCGCTCTCACTGCAGAATCGCGCGGTTTTGCAGCGCTCCGCCCCCCTTCTTCCTCCTCCGGAAGCCATTACATGCCTCGTGGTGGAGGCAGAGCGGCACCAGCAGCAATACAGCAGCTGCACAGTCTCCGGGGGGGCACAGACAGACGCTGGACACTGGTCGCTGGTGGCACACAGGTGGTGGTAAGTTGCCAGCAGAGGTCTTCTATCTCCTCTGCTGGAACTCTTCTCTCCAGGGCACCCCTGCACAGCACTATTCTCTCCAGGGCACCCCTGCACAGCACTATTCTCTCCAGGGCACCCCTGCACAGGCTCCTGTATATACCACTATGCCGGGCTCAAGGAACAAGAGGACTAGGGCCCACACAGCCTACTATTCTTTATGCACAGCATGTCAGAAGCCTCTACCCAGTAGACATACGTCCCCGCACTGCCGGGACTGCGCACAGACTACGGTGCCGGTGTCCCCAGCCGTTACGGATGCGTCCTCTGCCATGCCGGAATGGGCCACTTTTTTGTCCCAATCCATCTCACAATCCATGGCACAATCCATGGACAGGCTGTCCTCTACATTGCTTTCAGCTATGCAGAGTCACACTTCATCCCAGACCGCTGCTCAACAAAGCGGACACTCGGAACGCGGCCGCACTGAACTAATGTCCACCTCTAGGGCAGGACGGAAACGACCACATAGGTCAGGCTCTCCAGGGCCTACTCATACTTCACGGTCTCCAGGGCCTACTCATACTTCACGGTCATCTCCAAGGGAGAGTCGCGGTGCCTCCAGGTCACCAGAACCGTCCCCTGATAGGGAGGGTCACAGAAGGTCCAGGTCACCCCCTCCTAGAGAAGACCGCAGCGATACGCAGGAGTCCGAAGGACTCTGTGACTCCAGCTCAGATCTGGATCCAGATGGGTCTCTAGACCTAAACCAGCCAGACACTGATGTATTGGTTGAGGACATAATCACCTCCATCAACCAGGTGCTGAAGATATCTGAACCTCCAGATGCCCCAGAGCACGAGATCGCTTTCCAGAGGACTAAGAGGCCCCCTAAATATTTCTCCGATCACCCCGAGTTCAGGGCGATTCTCAAAAACCATCGCTCACACCCGGAGAAGAGATTCGGCAACCGTAAGGCACTGGAGAGGCGTTACCCCTTCTTGCAAGAGGTAACACAGACCTGGGCAGATACGCCTGTAGTAGACCCCCCGGTATCCAGACTCGCAACACAGACGCTTCTTTCCCTGCCAGATAGCTCCTCCATAAAGGATGCGACGGACCGTCAGGTGGAACACATGGCCCAATCAATTTTCGAGGCCACAGGGTCCTCCCTGGCCCCGACATTCGCTATTGTGTGGGCAGCAAAAGCTATCATGGCCTGGACAACCAACTTACATGCCGGTCTCCGTTCAGTTAACTCCGAGCTCGCTGACCAGGCGGTTCAAGCGTCAGTCGTGGCTGTCTATATTTTACACGCAGCTATCGATTCCGCAAATTGTGCGGCAGTGGCTGCGTCAAACGCCATCATCATCCGGCGTGCTCTCTGGCTGCGGGAATGGAAGGCGGATGCAGTCTCAAAGAAGTCGCTCACCTTCCATTTCTCAGCGGACGTCTCTTTGGTGAAGAGCTTGATAAATTAATATCCAATGCCACAGGAGGGAAGAGTACTTCCCTACCTCAACAAAAACCGAAACGCACCTATAACCGCCGTAACCAGGCACGATTCCTTTCCTTTCGGAATTCGTCTGGCTGGTCCGTTTCCCGCCCAGCGCAGACCCGTAGTCGTTCGCCACGCAGGGAAGGTTCGAGGACTTCGCAAAGGGCGAACAAAACCTGGCAGTCTAGATCTGGCCAAAGCAAGTCCAAAGGACCCAAATCCCACAAATTCTCATCTTCATGACTCCTTATTTCCGGACGACGCCCCGCTAGTGGGCGGACGACTTTCCCACTTTCATCAAGTTTGGCTACCTATTATAAAGGACAGGTGGATCAGGGAACTGGTGTCGTCAGGTTACAAGATAGAGTTCATTTCCATCCCACCAAATCGATATTTTCTTTCCGTACCTCCAAGGCTACCGTCCAAGGCTCGCGCCTTCTCCAAGGCGGTCAGGTCACTTATCCAAGCCGGAGTGATTGTTCCGGTCCCACGGACCGAACGCTTTCAGGGGTTCTACTCCAACCTGTTCGTGGTCCCCAAAAAAGGGGGCAGTGTAAGACCTACTCTAGATCTCAAACAGCTAAACAAGTACGTGAGGGTACGACAATTTCGCATGGAGTCTCTCCGATCCATCATATCATCCATGGAAGAAGGAGAATTTCTCGCCTCCATAGATATTCAGGATGCTTACCTGCATATTCCTATCGCCCCTGCTCACCAAAGGTTCCTCAGATTCGCAATCGGTCAGGCCCATTATCAGTTTGTGGCTCTCCCATTTGGACTCGCCACGGCTCCCAGAGTATTTACCAAATTCGTGGCGGCTGCCATGACTATATTACACTCTAGAGGCGTAGTCGTCATCCCATACTTGGACGATCTACTTATCAAGGCTCCCACCTTCAAGGACTGCGAACTCAGTGTCACCATCACGGTAGACACACTAAGTCGCCTGGGCTGGTTGGTCAACCTAAAAAAGTCGTCCCCAATCCCAAGTCAGTCCCTTATTTTTCTGGGCATGGAATTCCACACTTCCAGGGGTCTGGTGCTCCTTCCCAAGGAGAAGGCACATGCTATCCAGAAGGGAGTTCGCGCCCTTCTTCACCCAGCACCTCGATCCCTTCGATTTGCCATGCGAGTTCTGGGCAGGATGGTTGCCGCGATAGAAGCAGTCCCCTTTGCCCAGCTTCACCTCCGGCCTCTCCAATTGGCCATACTCTAGTCCTGGGACAAGAGTCCTTTTTCCCTGGACAGGATGTTCCGCATATCCTCGACAGTCAAGCAATCCCTACACTGGTGGCTCCGTCCAGTATCTCTCTCCAAGGGGAGATCGTTTATCCCAGGTCACTGGAAGATCCTGACAACCGATGCCAGCCTCACAGGATTGGGCGCGGTGTACCGACACCACAGAGCGCAGGGGAAGTGGTCTCCATTGGAAACCACCATGCCCATCAACGTCCTGGAGATTCGAGCCATCTCCCTGGCACTGCGGGCTTTCCAACGTCTCCTAGTGAACTCTCACGTCAGGATACAATCCAACAATGCCACGGCCGTGGCTTATGTCAATCACCAGGGCGGAACCCGCAGTGTCCAAGCGATGCGAGAGGTATCGCACATCCTGCAATGGGCGGAATCCACGGGATCGACCCTGTCCGCCGTACACATACCAGGAGTAGACAACTGGGAAGCAGACTTTCTCAGTCGCCAAGGCATAGACTCAGGAGAGTGGTCCCTGCATCCCGAGGTCTTTCGGCAAATTTGTCATCGCTGGGGGACTCCGGACGTGGATCTGATGGCATCACATCTCAATGCCAAGGTTCCCAACTTCATGGCCAGATCACACGACCCCCGGTCTCTCGGAGCGGATGCCCTAGTTCAGGACTGGACTCAATTTCAACTCCTGTACATCTTCCCACCTCTGCCTCTAATCCCCAGAGTAGTGCGAAAAATCAAACAGGAAGGGATTCCGGTCTTCCTTATCACCCCAGACTGGCCCAGACGCGCGTGGTATGCCGACATCGTTCAACTCATGGCAGACGCCCCCTGGCGCCTCCCAGATCGGCCAGACCTCCTATCTCAGGGTCCGTTCTGCCACCAGAATTCACAGGCCCTGAATTTGACAGCGTGGCCCTTGAAACCTGGATTCTAACTCAAGCAGGGCTCTCACAAGATGTCATTCGTACTATGATCAGTGCAAGGAAACCTGCCTCTGCCAGAATTTACTACCGCACCTGGAAAGTCTTTTTTGCCTGGTGTGCATCTCGTGATCAGAATCCGTTCCCCTACTCGCTGCCTAGAATTCTTGGCTTCCTACAATCAGGTCTGGAGGCCAGACTGTCCCTGGGCTCTCTTAAGAGCCGGGTCTCGGCCCTCTCCGTTCTTTTCCAGCGGAGACTTGCCCTAAAACCTCAAATCAAAACTTTTCTTCAAGGGGTTTCCCGTTTGGCTCCCCCCTACAGACGACCGCTGGAAGCGTGGGATCTAAACTTGGTGCTGACGGCGTTGCAAGAACCGCCTTTTGAGCCTCTCAAAGAGATCCCTCTCCGCCTTCTATCCCAGAAGGTGGTGTTTCTAGTGGCTATCACCTCCCTTCGGAGGGTGTCCGAGCTCACAGCGCTCTCATGCAGGCCTCCATTCCTAGCCTTTCACCAGGATAAGGTAGTTCTCCGTATGGTTCCTTCTTTTCTTCCGAAGGTGGTTTCCTCATTCCACATTAATGAGGAACTATCTTTACCGTCCCTTTGTCCTGCTCCGGTTCATAGGTTTGAGAAGGCTCTGCATACGCTGGACCTTGTAAGGGCTTTGCGTATTTATGTCTCTAGAACAGCCCCCTTTCGGAAGTCGGACTCTCTTTTCCTCCTTCCTGAAGGCAGCCGCAAGGGCTTCTCAGCTTCAAAGGCCACGCTTGCCAGATGGATCAGAGTCACAATTCAGGAGGCCTACAGGCTCATAAACTCGCCTCTTCCGGCCGGTATCAAAGCCCATTCTACCCGTGCGGTGGGGGCATCCTGGGCTATTCGGCATCAGGCTTCTGCCCAACAAGTGTGTAAAGCAGCCACCTGGACTAGCTTGCACACATTCACCAAACATTACATGGTCCATACCCAGTCTTCAGCGGATGCGAGCCTGGGTAGACGCGTCCTGCAGGCGGCAGTTGCCCACCTGTAGGATACTGTCTTTATATAACACTCGTTCCATTGCTTTTCCCACCCAGGGACTGCTTTGGGACGTCCCACGGTCTGTGTCCCCCAATGAGGCGAAGGAGAAAAGGATATTTTTGTGTACTCACCGTAAAATCCTTTTCTCTTAGCCTCTAATTGGGGGACACAGCTCCCTCCCTGTTGGCCGTTGCGGCCCGTTTGGAGTTCTTTTGTTGTTTGAACTCGTGCATAGTTGCCTTCTTACAGGCATGGTTTTTTGGATGTTATCACTGTTACGTAAATCCTCCTACTGCTTTAGCACAAAACTGGTCAGGACAGTGCCTGTCCAGGGGTGTATGCTGCAGAGGAGGAGCCACTGTTAATCTTTTTCAGATTCTGCCTAGTGTTGCCTCCTAGTGGACAGCAGCATAACACCCACGGTCTGTGTCCCCCAATTAGAGGCTAAGAGAAAAGGATTTTACGGTGAGTACACAAAAATCTCCTTTTTATGGTCACAGGGCTGCAATAAAGCCTAAGATTGCCACGCACAATGCCAAGCATTGAGTGGAGCAGTGTAAAGCAGACTGCCACTGGGCTGTGGAGCAGTCTATATGTGTTTTCTGGAGTGATGAGTTGTAATTCACTCTCTGGCCAGTACTGCTATATTGATCTGGGTTTGGTGTAATCCCAATGAAAGCTACATATTTTGGAAAACGTAGTGCCTTGTGGAAAAGTCTGAATTTCCCATTCACTATGCTGGCAGACACAAAACACATTGCGTATTTTGAAAAGCATGCGTAAAAAAGCGCACAAAAATACGCAATGTGTGAACGAGGCCTAAAGGCCCCTTTTGTTCTCTAATAGATGAGGCACCTGGGCAGTGGTTCCCTCATAGAGCACAGAGCACCCTGCAGATTCAGGCAGTATAGCTCCCAATGATCAGATATCTAAAGTGCATGGGGGCTTATGTCACCAGGTTTTTGCTACATCATCTGAGAGCAGCATTTAGTATGGGTAGAGACCCTTATTGATGTGCCACTTACTGGACCGTGCTTACTGTAACTTTGATCATCTCCAGCTAATAAAACAGTGATTTATTCCAAAGGGGACTAGTAAACCTGCAGGATTGTAGTCTTAGATACTCATGAGCTCTTGCATTGCCCTCCACCACTGATTTAGCCTTATTCGGTCTGAGATCATTGTACACAAAAGGCTGTCAGTAAATGATGTGTGGGATTATACAGAGCATATGATATAGCTGATAACTTATAAGTAACTGTGGGCAAAAGAAGGACCATAAGGTCTTTTCCAACGCATAGAAAAAAGGGCAAGAGCCAGCCGCTCACCTTGTATGGTTGTGACACACAAACAATGTGAAGCCTATAAATGGCTGCTGCAGGATCCACACATGCAATGGCAAGCCAAAAACCGGAACCAGGAAAACTTGTGGATCCAAATCTGCGCTGCTTTATTAAAAACATGATCTAGAAGCCGTATGAATGAAGTGATTTATTCGACACGTTTTGAAGCGTTTCCCCAATCGGAGAAATTCCTGAGGAAGAAGCGGGGACACGCTTCAAAACACATCAAATAAATCGCCACTTCATTCATATAGCTTCTGGATCATGTTATTAATAACAGCAGTGCAGATGTGGATCCCATAGTTGCTCTAGGCTCTTGTATTTATAGCTGATAGTTTGACATAATGGGGCATGTGCACCAGATTTCTGGTGTAATTTTTGCTAAAAACCCCTGTCTTTCATAACGTGCCTCCTATTTTATTATGATTTAGACACATTTTATGCCTTGTTTGACTGGGGGAAGGTGTGTTACCTTATTGAAAAGGGCATGGTTTACAGAAAAAGACACAAGTTTAATATGTGACACTGTGTGCAAAACATATGTACCGTAATTTCAAAAACATGATGCCAATTTTTGGAAGAAGTAAGACCACTAATAGGTGGTGCCAACTTTAGACTTTATAAATCTTAACATACATCAGATTTATCATATTGGTTGATGCCGTTGTGATAAATCTGGCACGTTTTAGGACCATCTAGTCTTAAAGGGAATATGTCACCATGTCAAATCATAACCAACCCTAAAATCAAATCTTTATTGTTATTTCCAAACTCACAACACAGAAAAAGATAAAAACTAGGTGCACAGAAAGTATGGAAGGAAGAGGCAACACCTATAATTTGCTCCCTCCTTCTCCCTGCCTGTCAGGGGAGGTCGGCACCCGTAATACGTCATGGCGCCCACACTCCATGGCGGCTATCCCTCTACTTCCCTATGCTGGCCCTGTAAGCAGGAAAAGGGGCGCGCCCCTTCCCTAGTGTCCAGCCCAGAGTCGCTTTTATATGAAGTGTTAGGTATCACCTTGTGTCCTAGTATTAAAATGAATGGATGCTGCCTTACACTAGTACTCCATCTGCTATTGATGAAGCCTGATCCAGCATTTGTTACTAGCTACCACTAGCTCAGTTCTCCCTGATTTTCCTTAGTGTTTTCCCACCTTATAGATATAGGAATCACTTAGAACCATATATAGACGCTAGTGGCTAGCATAGCAGGGTACTTAGCTTTATAGAGCTTCAATATGCTCCCCATGCCTCAAAAAGGACACAAACTGATGTAGCAGAAAGATAACGCCATCCATACTACAGCTCTCTGTGTACATTGTTTATAGACTGTGAGCTGCTTACCAGAGAAGGGGGTATAATCATGTAGCGTGGCACATGGTGGTAATCATGGGTGAGGAATTGACGCTAAATACCCCAGCACGCTACCTGAAAATCATTGTCCTGGCTGCACGTGTGTCTTGTGTCATGTGGACTGCACCCCTGTGTAGGCCGCATGTTACCCTTTGCTTGTTTGGCCAGGACCAGATAACAATTTGGACCGCCTAGGCCCTAGGAGATCACCAGTTCATTTTAAACAACAACACTTTATTTAACATTAGTTTAGTAACAACTTTGTACACGAGATGCCAGGAATTCATCTTCAAGCACATCCCCGGTTTACAGAGCACCGACACAGTCTCAGTTGCCCTTGAGTTGTTCCCAATCTTACTGGTCCTGTGAGTCCCAGCACAACTCAACCCAGCTCAACAGTCCATTTTGTGGCAGTCACTTTCCCTTCCTGCGGCTTCATGTATCTTTTCTTTGTAGGGGGAGTGGTAGTTTCTGATCACTATGGCGAGAGTGGAGCCTTAGGGTATGTGCCCACATAGTGGTTTAGTGACGTTCAAACCGTCAGTAAACCGGTGGAAATTTGCAGGAGCCTAGAGTTCTGAGCTCTGAAGTCTCCAGCTGTTTCCCAGCGGTTTTTGAAGCGTTTGCACAGCGTTTTACAGTCGGTTTTTCCGGCTGTTTTAAAAGCGGTTTTCTATGGAGGATTTTGTTCATTTTCTGCCTCAGAAACGATCAAAAACCGCTGAGAAGAATTGACGTTGTATGCTCCTAAACCGCTAGGAAACCGCTCAACCTCTGGCAGATCCGCTCACATAAACCCACTATGTGTGCACAGCGGTTTCTAAATTACATAGGGTTACTTGTAAGTCCTAACGCTGCTTAGGATTTACATGAATTTAAATAAAACCTATGCTAAACCGCCGGCGGTTTTCGCTGCTAAACTGACGTTAAACCACTATGTGGGCACATACCCTTACACTCCCAGGGTGGTTGGGGGTAAGGGTCAGGGGGAAGAGGGCTTGCCAGTAGTATCAGTGAAGAGCCTTGTGCTCGTAGACACTTGTGGAGACTCCACCCAGGAAAATAGACTCCATTTACATTCCAGTCCATCCTGATCTGTTACCTCTTAGGCTACATTTACACTTACTGTTTTTGCTGAGTTTCTTTGCAACCGTTTTAAAGTGCACTCTACAAAACGGATCACTCAAATGAAATCCCAGCCAAGTCAAATGGTTTTAGTTTTTTTCCATTCAGACAGGGAATTTGTACCTGGGGTCACTGCATTATCTTCAAAGACACAATTCACATGACTTCACACCAACGCAATTGGAACGTGACAGCAACCATTCCACCTCCTTACAAACAGATAACAGCTTACAAAGCATGGTGATAAAACACTTATTGTAAGTAAACAAGAGCACAGCCTCATAAGTAGCACATCGCTGAAATCTGTGTCTTAGCTCCTACTCATGCGATCTTCAGATTACATAGTGAAAACCTGCTTACGGGTTCTTTTTTAAGTTTGCAATATCTAAGAATTAGACTGTATATGTATTTTTAGAAAACAGTCCTGGACTGACGCATTTTCAAGTATTGCTGCTAGTTTCATAGGTAGTAATTATTATACTAGAGGACTTGAACTGCTCATAATTTTTTTTTTTTATTCTAGCAAGCATTACATCTTAGTCTTGCTGAGGAATGTATGAAGAAATTCAAAGGAAACTTGGAGAAGCTTTGCAAAGTTGAACAAGTAAGTAAAACTTTAGTGTTTGTGATGCTGATCAAATCACATGTGCAGCTTTCCTGACAATATGTTACACTGTACTCTACATTTTAGGCTGCGTTCACACATTCGCGTATTTTATCGCGTTTTTTTACGCGCGTCTTTTCAAGGGAAAAACGCTCGTTTAAAAATGCGATAAGAATACGCGAGAGAACAACTCGCTTCTACTTCAATCGCGCATTTAGACGCGCGTTTTTATAATGGGGCCTATGGAAACGCGCGCGTAAAAAAACGCAAAGAATTGACATGTTCATTCTTTTTACGCGCGCATTTTTTGCTCCAAAAACGCTGCGTTTAATTACGCGATGTCTGCAAGGCACAAAGTGAATGTCCATTCACTTTGCTGTAAAACGCAGACGCACATGCGTTTTTGGAGCAAATACGCGCGTAAAAAAACGCGCAAAATACGCGATGTGTGAACGCAGCCTTAGGGTGTAAATGAGAAGAATGTAGATACAGTGCCTTGAAAAATTTTTCATACCCTGTGAACTTAATCACCTTTTTTTTTCATGGTACACCCACAACCTTAAAGCGTAACCGCTGTTTAAATTTGTATTTAATAATAATGTACAGCAAGTTATTTTAATACATGTTGTAATATGGTTCATTACAAAAATTGTGTCTGGTTACCATTCATAATCCTTCCACAAGGTGTCCTCAGTGCACTGTGAGTGAAGCTCATTCTGTGCGAGAGCCGTCTTCACAGTGAATACGGGCATGGGAGGGGGCATGGCCTACCCTGCCAATAGCAGCTCAAGAGGAGACAAGGTATCAGATTACAGCACAGAGCTGAGCAATGTCGGGATGTAAACTCTTTACAGGCTTCACTTCACAGCAATCTCTGATAACCCCTTGTCTGCTGGCTCCCCACACAGCTCACAATCAGCTGCTCTCAGACACACAGAGCTTTCAGCCGCTGGCCAATCACACACAGGGAGATGCAGCTTTTTAAAGAGCACAGAAAAATGTGTGAAAATCGGTCATATGACACAAAAAATCATTCTTAGCTGCTGTGTGACCCATCTTTAACATCTTTTTTTTTTTTTCAATGAAATGACAATTACACTTTATTTTATTTCTCTTTCAGTGTTGGTATTAGAGCATAAAATCCCAAGTGTTTGTGAAGTGTACAGGTAATGATATATAGTTTTCTAAATATTTTAAAAATATAAATCTTAAAATAGTAACGTACATTTGTATCCAGCCCCCCTGTGGTCCGATACCTCTACGAAAAATCCTAAATGACCAATTGCCTCCGGAAATCACCTAATCAATAAATTGAGTCTACCTCTGTGGAATTTATTCTCACTATAACTACAGCTGTTCTAGTTTATTTGGGAGCATTAGGGATCAAAATGCATCATGAAAACCAAGGAACACACCAGACAGGTCAGGGATAGAGTTGTGCGAAAAATAAAGCAGGGTCAGATTATTAAAAAAAAAATCAATAATTAAACAGCTATAACAGAACTGTAAACCTACCAAGACATGGCCATCCACTTAAACTGACATCCCAAGCAAGGAGAGTGCTAATTAGAGAAGCAGAGAAATATGGATTTATCAAATGGACTCAGCACCTACTATTAAAGTATCAGTAGTAGCAGTAATTACAGCAAAACGTGGTCCTACAAAGTAATGACTCAAGGGGCTGAATACAAATGCACACCACAATTTTCAGATATATATCTTTTAAATATTTACAAAACCATGTATCACTTCCTTTAGATTTCACAAATATTTGATTTTTTCTGTATATCACATAAAATCTCAATAAAATACCTTTAATATTGATGTTGTAGCATGAAAAAATCCAAAGAATGAATACTTTTTCAAGTATTTTATATCATTGTCTATATTGTCTTTTATTGCTCCATTTAGTAAAATCTTGTATTTTTTTATAAATGCTGCCTACTGTTTTGGATCAAATATGTAAAGTTTAATAGAATCATTCCTCTTGCTTTATAAACCATTACCTAGAAATCTAAAGTTACCTGTAGCAGGTGTCCATTCGGCCTATGTAATGACTAGTCCTGGCAGCGAGAAGTTTTCTCGAGTTGTTGTGGAGCTTGGCAGTAATGGTACTGAGGTGTATGTATGTATTAAAAGGAAGGATTGGCAAGTCCCGGAATAAATCTTCAATGTATTTCAGATGATATTAAAAGATCATGCAGACTGGGAATACATCTCAACATGTTTCTGGCTCCACTCCCTTAAGATGTATTCCCAGTCTGCATGATCTTTTAATATGAACTGAAATAAACTGAAGATTTCATTTATTCCGTGACTCACCAATCCTTCCTTTTCATACATACATACACCTCAGTACCGTCACTGCTAAGCTCCACAACAACTCAAGAAAAATTCTCGCTGCCAGGACTAGTGATTTCGTAGGCCGAATGGACACCTGCTACAGGTAAAGTTTGATGTAAGCTGTAAATCACAGTTAATGGCTGGAGACCCACAGCATTGCAGGACAGACTGACTGCATAATAGGTTGCGGTGAAGCACCTCTCTCTGCTTTTTACCTTGTGTATGTATGTGTATACATACAGCTCTGGCAAAAATTAAGAGACCACTGCACAGTTTTCTAAAAATCACCATCTCTACATGTCTGACAGACATTCCAGTGTCAGTTGAATTTCAACCAAAGTGCATTTCATTCTACTTAAAGGGATACTGTCACCTCCAAAAAGCCACCTAAGCTACAAAAACACATCCCTGCAGCATCCTATCACTATTCTCACACTCCTTTTGTCTCCTAAAAGCATCCTGTCAAAGTAGATGAAAACGATTTTATATTCGTTCATTAGGCATTATAATTATTAGGGGCTATATTCTTTAGCCCTTAGGGCATGTTGCGGGCTCCAGGATCCATCCTCTCTCTCTCTGTGCTGCTTTGCTTGTGCAGGCTTTGCCCTCCTCCTCTCTGTCACTCACATAATGCAAATCATTAGTCCTGCCTTCAGCTCCACATCACAGCAGCACAGACAGAGAGAGGGTGGATCCTGGAGCCTGCAAAACAACACGCCCTAAGGGCTAAAGAATATAGCCCCTACTAATTACAATGCCTAATGAGGGAGTATAAAATCGTTTTTATCTACTTTGACACGATGCTTTTAGGAGACAAAAGGAGTGTGAGGATGTTGCAGGGACATGATTTTGGAGCTTAGGTGGCTTTTGGGAGGCGACAGGATCCCTTTAATGTGCTTCTGACTAGGTGATCACCTGAACCAAATCTTATTTAACGAGGGAAAGTATAAAAAAAAACACTGCTGCGGTCTTCACAATCCTCTTGCAATAGGACAAGATAGATGGCAAAACAAGTGCTAGGAATAGCCCAAAAGCAATTTGAATGAAAAAATAACTTTTAACCATGCCAAAGGAATTAAAAAGAAAAGTCTTCAGTGAGGAAAAGAAGAGCACATTTCTAGCTTTACTAGCAGAGAGATACAGTGAGCGTCATGTTGCCTCCATCCTTAAAATGTTGAAGACGGCAGTCCATTACAACAAGGTAAAGCAGCAGACATTGGGGACATCAAAGCTACAGACCGGCAAAGGGCAAAAACGACTCTCCACTGACAAAGATGATCGTGATCTTATTCGAATGTCACTCAGCATCCTTAGGATGACATCAAGTGACCTACAAAAAGAATGGCAAATGGCAGCTGGGGTGAAGTGCATGGCAAGAACAGTTCGTTACAGGCTCCTAGAGGCAGAGCTCAAGTCATGTAAAGCTAGAAAAAAGCCTTTCATCAATGAGCATCAAAGGAGAGCCAGGCTGAAGTTTGCCAAAGACCATAAGGATTGGCAATAGAGGACTGGAGTAAGGTAATCTTCTCTGATGAGTCTAATTTTCAGCTTTGCCCAACACCTAATCAACTAATGGTTAGACGGAGACCTGGAGAGGCGTACAAGCACCCACTGTGAAATTTGGTGGAGGATGATCTGGGGATGCTTCAGCAAGGCTGGAATTGGGCAGGTTAATTTTTATGAAGGACATATGAATCAAGCTGCATATAATCTTATCCTTGAAAAACACTTTCTTCCTTCTGCTCAGGCAATGTTCCCCAACTCTGAGGACTGTTTTTTTCCAGCAGGACAATGCCCAATGCCACACAGTTACAGTGCCTACAAGTAGTATTCAACCCCCTGCAGATTTAGGTGGTTTGATAAGATGCAAATAAGTTGGAGCCTTCAAACTGCAAACGAGAGTAGGATTTATTAACAGAAGCATAAATCTTACAAACCAAAAAGTGATGTTGCTCAGTTGAATTTTAATAAATTTTAAACATAAAAGTGTGGGTCAATTATTATTCAACCCCTCAAACCACCAGCATTCTGTTTGGTCCCCCTAAAGTATTAAGAAGTAGTTCAGGCACAAAGAACAATGAGCTTCACATGTGTGGATTAATTATCTCTTTTGCCAGTCTTTTCTGACTATTTAAGACCCTCCCAAAACTTGTGAACAACACTCATACATGATCAACATGGGAAAGACAAAGGAGCATTCCAAGGCCATCAGAGACAAGGTCGTGGAGGGTCACAAGGCTGGCAAGGGGTACAAAACCCTTTCCAAGGAGTTGGGCCTACCTGTCTCCACTGTTGGGAGAATCATCCGGAAGTGGAAGGCTTATGGAACTACTGTTAGCCTTCCACGGCCTAGACAGCCTTTGAAAGTTTCCTCCCGTGCCGAGGCCAGCTTGTCCGAAGAGTCAAGGCTAACCCAAGGACAACAAGGAAGGAGCTCCGGGAAGATCTCATGGCAGTGGGGACATTGGTTTCAGTCAATACCATAAGTAATGTACTCCACCGCAATGGTCTCCATTCCAGACGAGCCCGTAAGGTACCTTTACTTTCAAAGCGTCATGTCAAGGCTCGTCTACAGTTTGCTCATGATCACTTGGAGGACTCTGAGACAGACTGGTTCAAGGTTCTATGGTCTGATGAGACCAAGATCGAGATCTTTGGTGCCAACCACACACGTCACGTTTGGAGACTGGATGGCACTGCATACGACCCCAAGACTACCATCCCTACAGTCAAGCATGGTGGTGGCAGCATCATGCTGTGGGGCTGTTTCTCAGCCAAGGGCCCTGGCCATCTGGTCCGCATCCATGGGAAGATGGATAGCACGGCCTACCTGGAGATTTTGGCCAAGAACCTCCGCTCCTCCATCAAGGATCTTAAGATGGGTCGTAATTTAATCTTCCAACAAGACAACGACCCAAAGCACACAGCCAAGAAAACCAAGGCCTGGTTCAAGAGGGAAAAAATCAAGGTGATGGAGTGGCCTAGTCAGTCTCCTGACCTTAACCCAGTTGAAAACTTGTGGAAGGAGCTCAAGATTAAAGTCCACATGAGACACCCAAAGAACCTAGATAACTTGGAGAAGATCTGCATGGAGGAGTGGGCCAAGATAACTCCAGAGACCTGTGCTGGCCTGATCAGGTCTTATAAAAGACGATTATTAGCTGTAATTGCAAACAAGGGTTATTCCACAAAATATTAAACCTAGGGGTTGAATAATAATTGACCCACACTTTTATGTTTAAAATGTATTAAAATTCAACTGAGCAACATAACTTTTTGGTTTGTAAGATTTATGCTTCTGTTAATAAATCCTACTCTCGTTTGCAGTTTGAAGGCTCTAACTTATTGGCATCTTATCAAACCACCTAAATCTGCAGGGGGTTGAATACTACTTGTAGGCACTGTAGGTCAATCAATGTGTGGATGTAGGAGCACCACGTCAAGACCCTGTCATGGCCAGCCCCAATCTCCAGACCTGAACCCCATTGAAAATCTCTGGAATGTAAAAGAAAAATCAAAGAAACTGAACATTTTGCAGTGGTCTCTTAATCTTGCTAGAGTTGTATATACCGGTGTATGTATATATAGTGATGTATATTTACAATACCTTCACTGCGAGTGCTTCAATAATCGATATAATAGCGGAACAGCCGCAGTATCATTTATCGATCATCGGTCTATTGAGTAATTGCCCAGACGATAGGGAGCGGCAGAGAGCTGTTTCTTGACAGTCAGTATATACTGGGATTTCCATAATTTCTCAACATTGAAATTTCATATGCTTATATATCTTTAGACTTGCTATGAAACTACAGGTAACAAAACCTGCAGTGTACATGTAGTAAGATTTTTACATACATATTATTACGCTATAATTACTATTACCAGTAGTTTGGAAAAGGGGAACTATTACATTAATTATATCCTTGTTAGAGCCATTTTGTTGCAGCCAAATGCTCTAATGGAGAAGGAAATTCAACATCATGTCTGTTGCTTAGTAAAGGTGTATTATAATGAAGTAATTAAAAAAAGTAGATTATTTAAAGTGGTTGTTCATTGTTGCATCACCTCCTATACATTTTGTACACTGGTCTGCAGTATGCTGTGATTAACGGTTGAATTGTATTGTTAGGATCTTGCATTGGGAACTGATGTAGAAGGGCAGAAGGTGAGAGAACACATGCGTGTCCTGCTGCCAGTATTGCTCAATAAAGATTTGGACAATTATGATAAAATCAGAGCCATTCTTCTATACATCTTTGTGGAAAATGGTAAGTGACAATAATCATGGGTCAGTCAGTAAAAGTGTTCTGTCTATGTCGCTCAGAGATTCAGAAATAGAATAGCTAAATGTCAAAGAAGCAGAGGGCTGCACACTGCATTGCCAGGGTCGTTGTCACAATGATTAGTGTATTCCAGGTTCATAGACTCCCACTGATACCAGCACTGCCACTAAGACCTTTCAGAAGGGAGCGAAGTTGTCCTGTCTGTAGGGGTCACACAGACGTGAAGCTTTGAGCATGGATGCTGTGGATGGGCTCTTGTAATGTACAGTTGCAGTTGAGAATACAAAGGGATTTTCCAATCCCAGTCATTTATAGCATATCCACACAATATGGAACAAATCCTCTGTAGGTGCAACTACCACTTCTGGGACCCACAATAAAGCTGCATTTTACACAGATAATGAATGAGCATTCTTGAGAACACTCGTTTCACAATAATCTCTCAATATAAACAATATTCATGAGATGATCGAGCAAAACACTCCAAGTGAAATGTTTTTTTTTCCTGTGGCACAAAAGGTCATAGTTCTTATTACAAACAACTCTGCTGAGAACTAAAGCAGCCTATGTGCACTGAGCAATACGATCGCCCAGTGATCATCACTACTCCGGTCTGCCTGTGTAACCAGGCTATTAAACGAACACCAAACACTTAAGGCTACGTTCACACACTGTACATTTTCTGCTTCTTTTTACGCGCATGTTTTTCCTGCATTTTGAGGTTGCATATTTTTGAGCATGTAAAAAAATGCAGTCTGTTAACACGTTTTTTTTACACATGCATTTTTTTCTGCACTGTCCACATGGACAGTGAAGAAAGGTATTAAAAAAAAAAAAAGGGATCCCTGATGTAATTTCCTGTCTTCTGAGAGGAGACCTTTTCGGCATTGTAACCAGGGAAACACTGGGGTCACCCGAGGAGCTCAGGTGGCATGACCTGAGCTGTCCTTGGGTGACCTGAGTTACCCCCCCTTATGATCCGCAGCACTAAAGGCTCTCCTTCAAGAACCAAGGGGGATAGAAGCTTTGTTCATCCCCTTGGTCTCTCATGAAGCAGAGCCGAGAGTGTTAAGCACAGAGATGAGGGTTGAGGGGTTAATAAAGATGTAGTCCCTAAATGTGGTTGTGTTTTTTATTATTATATTTTATTTTTTTTGTATGAGTTTTTCCCCAAAAGATTGACATGGGCTTCGCCATGTTATTTTATGCCAGCCAGGTACAGCAGGCAGGAATGCGCTGCTCCCAACCCCCAGTTGCCTATTTGTACCCAGCTGGTAACCAAAAATATAGGGAAGCCCTTTTTTTAAAATTATTTCATGAATTTCATGAAATAATAAAAAAAAAAACGACATGGGCTTCGCCCTATTTTTGTGTTCAGCCAGGTACAACTAGGCAGCTGGGGGCTGGAATCTGCAACGCAGGGTGCCCAAGCTTTCTTTCTGAACACCCCCACCCCCCACGCTGCGAATTGCAGTCCACAGCTGTCCCAGAAAATGGCGCGTTCATAGAAGCGCCATCTTCTGACGCTGTATCCGACTTTTCCAGGGCCCTGGTACCGGGTGGCTCGCTGGGTAATAATGGGGTTAGGGACAGCTTTGTATTATCAGCTGGATCTAAGCCAGAAATTCATGGGGTCATGCCAATATTAGACATGACCACAATGAATTTCTAGTAATCATTTAAAAAAAAAAACACAACACAGAGAAAAATATATTTATTAGAAATAAAACAGAACACAATTAGCGACTCTATCTTTATTAAAGAAAGAACTCCCCCTCTCCGACGTAGTCCAGGGTCGAGGGTCCCACGATGTCCAATCTCGATCCAATATCATCTGATCGGTAAACCGACCAAATGATTTGTCAGGTTCAAGGACCTGAATCAAATGACACATCAGCTGATTGTTTAAAAGCAGGTTAAAACAATCAGCTGATGCATCAGTAGAAAAAAATTAAAAAACATACTCGCCTCTCTGCAGACATGTCCGTTCATCTGCAGGACCTGCTGGTAATCAGCTGATGCTTTCACCTGACAGCATTAGCTGATTGTTTAAGTCTGACATTAAATAGCCAGCTTTTTACCACCCAGCTGGTTTAAACGATCAGCTGATGCTGTCAGCTGATTGTTTAAACCGGCTGAGCAGTAAAAAGCCGGCTTTTTACCATCGGACTTGAATGGCAGGTTCTGCAGCTGAACGGATGTTTCCTGGGAGTCTGCAGAGAGGTGAGTATACTGTTTTTTTTTTTAGACTGTTCTCTTGGATTTCACTTTAGCAGCGGCTAAAGCGAAAGTACATGTCAGACGGGGGGAAGAACACAGGATTCTTCCGCCCCCCCCGGTGTGACATCACTTCCCCCTGCGCCCATCCTTATGAGCACTGGAATAGGCATTATCTGAACAGCGATAAGTATTCCAGCGTTTATAATGGGGCCTATGGAGGAAAGCGCTCTCTTTTGTGCGCAAAGAATTGACATGTTGATTCTTTTTACGCGCGTGCTTTCGGCCCCAAAAGCACAGCCGAAAATTGCGCAGCGTCTGAACGGCAAAAGTGAAAGTCCATTCACTTTGCCGAGAAACGCAGATGCGCTTTTGGTTAAAAGCGAGCGTAAAAAGAAGCAGAAAATACACAGCTTGTGAACGTAGCCTTAGTGCCACTGGTAGGTGTGTGTAAAGGGAGAACTGTGACTCGTGTGTACAGATACTTCACCGCTGCACTCTCGGCTCAGTGCAGAGGGCCCTCTCTGTCAGGTCTCCGTTGAAGTCCATGTGAGTTATTGAAGGCGTTGAGCCCCTTTTTTCTTTTAGAAAATAACATATCCATAAAAATGTTTTATCACTCAGACTCTTTGTGATCCTGAGAACCTTGACCCTGTCATTAATTTTATTTCACTGATTTTGATATGGCTTAGAGTAACCGTAGCTTTACTTTTTATTCCATAAATCAATAGTACACATGAAAATAAACAACTTTGTAATCTCTTATCTTTCTCTGCACAGTCATTATCAAAATTCTCAACTCAGGTAAAATCTGTATTCACTGAGGACTTTCCCATCACTGAGATAGGAGATGACAGATGTTACTGGGGAGATTCTAAAAGAATTACCCAGCGAATGTATATCACTAGCACTGAATCTTTAATTGGGCCCCTCTTAGGCAAATTCATTAAATAAACCAGAAACCATAGAATAGGGTTCATGCCCGTTATACATTGAGATGCAAAATAATAGTCCACACTGTTCATCTCATAAAAAGATATAACTTTTAATGCTTTATTTGTAAAAGACATACAGGTAAAATTCATATAAAAAGAGACAAAGACCTTTTACAGACATCACAATTTTTTATCATCAAACATTTAAGGTGAAAAAGATGTGCATAGATCAAGCAAGACTTAAAGAAAGCATTAAACGTTATATCTTTTGAGATGAACAGTATGAACTCTTACATCTGCATGTATGACGGGCATGAACCCTCTTCTATGTTTTCTTGTTTATTTGAAGAGATTCTATGTAGATAGAAAGGGAGGAGGGGGCAGAGCTTTGCCTCTAGCTCCTCCTTCTCTCATCATCGTAGAATCTCCTCAGTAACAGCTGCCATCTCCTATCTCAGTAATGGGAAAGTCCTCAGTCAATACAGATTTTACCCCAGAACTGAGAATTTTGATAATGACTGATCAACTCTGGCAGAGAAAGAAGCAAATTTGTCTAATAAGATATCTACTATTATTTTATGAAATAAAAATTAAAACAACGGTTTTGCTATAAAATCCAGTATTAAGTGAAATCTCCATGTTTAATTTGTTGTGTTTTGTTGTTAACTAAAATGTTTCTCAATTTACAGGAACAACACAGGAGAACTTAGACCGCCTTATTCAACATGCCAAGATTGAGAGCGATGGAGATGTACTGAAAAACTGGAAGTATATTGGAGTGCCAACAGTTCCCAAGGTAGGAGAAGGGTAACCCCAATGTGTACTCTGCTTTGTAACTCAATAGAGGGGTGTGGAACCTTTTTCCTGCCGGGGGCCATTTGGAAATCTCTACCATCATTCGGGGGCAGCCTAAAATTATCATCTTGAAAATTCCCCTGCTGTATTGGGTCAAACAATTAACTCCCCAAACTGTGATGGCTGGAGCTGCTTCTCTGTGGTGCGGCTGTGATGTTTGGTGATATTTATCTGTTGTTGCTTTTCCAGCTTTGCTGCAGTCTGGAGCACAATCAATTCTTTGTGATAAGTTTTAGTAAATTTAGTAAGTTTAGTAAATTATATTTAGGAGACGCTGGGACTGCTATATATGCATTACAGTTTTTCCTCCGTAAATATATAATCTTTAAATATTCCATTGATTTGTGAGATCCAGTCTGAATCTCTAGATTTAATGTCCATATTAGCCAAGAATCTGTGAGAAAAACAGCCAATACAGTCTATCCTAAACTGCATTGGCACCTTATAAATACATAAGTCATGGAGTATATTATCCCACTACTTATGTGTTTATAAGGTACCAATGTAATTTAGGATCATATATATACACACGTGGTCAAAATTGTATGTGCCCCTCATTTAATGAAAGAAAAACCCACAATGGTCACAGAAATAACTTGAATCTGAAAAAAGTAATAATAAATAAAAAAAAATCTGAAAATGAACAAATAAAAATTAGACATTGCTTGTCAATCCTGCTTTCGCAAATGTTTTTTTTTTTAAATTAAACTCATGAAATAGGCCTGGACAGAAATGATGGTACCCCTGAAAATAATGTGACAAAAGGGACATGTTAAATCAAGGTGAGTCCACTAATTAGCATCGCAGGGGTCTA
Organism: Allobates femoralis; assembly: GCA_033576535.1. NCBI lineage: Eukaryota > Metazoa > Chordata > Amphibia > Anura > Aromobatidae > Allobates > Allobates femoralis. Next base: position 208,356,386 of record JARQOC010000007.1, on the reverse strand, counting down.
CAATCTTGTAATCAGTCAGTGGGCCTGTATATAGAGCTACAGATACTCACTGTGCTGTTTGCTGACATGGTGTGTACCACACACAACATGGACCAGAGGAAGTGAAGGAAAGAGTTGTCTCAGGAGATTAGAAAGAAAATTATAGACAAGCTTGTTAAAAGTAAAGATTATAAGTCCATCTCCAAGCAGCTTGATGTTCGTATTATTCAAAAATGTAAGATCCATGGGACCTTAGCCAACCTCCCTGGACGTGGCCGCAAGAGGAATATTGATGACAAATCAAAGAGACGGATAATACAGATTTCTCCTTCGCCTCATTGGGGGACACAGACCGTGTGTGTTATGCTGCTGTCCACTAGGTGGCGACACTAGGCAGAATCTGCAAAAGAGTTAGATGACTCCTCCTCTGCAGCATACACCCCTGCAACAGGAAGTGCTTCTTCAGTTTTTGCTTAGTGTCTGAAAGGAGGCACACATTCTTGTTTTCTCTCCATTATTTTTACTTTTTGAAGCTGCATTTTTATTTTTTGAAGGGACATGTCGACCACAGATACCTTCCCAGACTCCATAGGAACTCTGGGTCGAGTTATTTTGTCTGCTAAGGGCTATTCCTTTCTCGGCCCTCCACTATTGGAGGTGCAGGGTTAAAGCGATCTCCAGACCTGCCGGTTCTGAGGCCCGCATTCCTCCCCAGTCCCCACAGATGGGGATCTGGGTCGCAGTAATGCTCCATGTCCCCACCGCAAGCAGCAAGACAGATGGAAAACCGGCAAAAGACGACCTCCTCAGCTCCCCACGGTTGGGGTGCTGGTTTTACAGCACAAGTGTCCTCTGAAGGTGGACGCAGCATCCCTCCCTAATTCCCCTTTCAGGGTTCTTAGGTCGAGACGCCGCAAGGTATGGCGCGCAGCGGCACACAGCTGCACTGCAAATCGCTGCAGCACGCCGCGAGGGGTCCCCCAAAAATAAGCTGCGGCATGCTTCCCAAACAGACATGCTGCAGCACATCTCAATGCTGCAGCACATCCAGAAGAGCCTGCTCAACTGATGCTTCCCCCAAAATGCCACAGCACATCTCAATGCTGCGGCACACCAACTCTGCTGCAGACTCCTGATGGGGCACAGGTTGGGCAGCAGGCACAGGTTGGACAGCAGGCACAACCTACATGTCCAACGCTGTTGCAGAAGCTGGGGACGAGAATCCGGCACCAGACCCTCAGCAGCCACAATACCTTGCCCTTACAAAGGGGCCCTCACCTAGCTGTGGTGGGCGCAACCTCCGGTGGAGCAATCCAGGGATCATGGGGTCTCTGCCATTCCTGGTCGCGGACCTCCGCGCCGGGCCTCCGCCGCTCCCGGGCCCGCGATTCACGCGAGGCCCCGGCTTCGGCCTAGCCGCACATCACAGGGTCTTTCCCCGCCTCCTCGCCCGCCTCCGCCTGACGTCAGACCTCTCGGCGTCAGCACAGGAGGCGGGACGGGCTACAGAAAGGGCGCCTTTCAACACGCTTGGCGCGCTCTTTTGCGGCTCCGCCCCCCTTCTTGCCCGCCGCCATTACAGCGCTGACGCTGCTGTATAACAGCGGCAGACAGGCTACCATATGTGGAGACTCAGGCTGCCCAAAGGGGTTGACCAGCCTAAAGAGGAGCAGAGTTCCTCACGTGGGGGCACACTGCCAGGTGCAGTGGAGTGTGCTAGGCACACACTAATGTGCAAAGCGTGCAGACACCTGCTTGACCGCAAGGCTTGCACTTCAGGGGACACAGTGCCAGGCGAATGGTCTGCTGCAGCACACACTAGAGTGCCAGCAGCCCGCAGTCACCGCAGCGCGTGTGCATGTGGGGGCACTGTGACAGGCGGAGGGTCTGCTAAGACACACACTAATGTGCAGAAGCCTGCAGACACCTGCTTGACCCCAGGGCTTGCATTTCAGGGAGCAAGAAGGTCGGCTGGAGCACACACTAGGGTGCCAGCAGCCTGCAGTCACCTTGCCACTGCAGAGCATTCGCATGTGGGGACACAATGACAGGCGAAATGCCTACCGGAGCGCACACTGGGGTGGCAGAGCCAATGGACTCCCTTCTTGCCACCGCTGCGTTATCCTTTTGCCCCTATCCTCCCGGAAGGAGGTGATAGGAATTAGGGATCATTCCTCAAGGGCAATAACTCCGCAGCCAGTATAGTCACTTCAATTTAACAGCATCCGCTGTGCAGGACACAGGGACTCCCGATTATATTAAAAAAAAAAAAAAAAACAGTACAGTTTCACTGTGCAGCAGTCTCCAATGACAACTGAAGAATAACCGTCAGGGATGTTCCCTGCGGCAGTTCGCCCTTCCCCCTCTGCACACCGTGCAAGGAAACCGTCATACTACGCAGGGCAGTGCAACACGCCATTTGGTCCAGCACTGGTTTTTTCCTGCAGTAATAATAAATAAATAAATAATAAACGTCCCTGATTCCCGGTGCCATACACATCCCGGATCCCTGGAGTGGTACGGGCAAGGTCTCTACCGAACGGGTTATGTTTCTCCCCACCGTGCCAGATGCAGGTACCTGTTGGTACTCCGGCTACCTTATGGGCTTACCCCGGGGGGAGCTAATAGAGGAGACACCGACATGTCTTTTCCCTCCGCCCTCCCAACGTTAGCGGAGCTCAGTTATCAAACGTCTCAGAGGTCGTCCAACATACCCCTTCAGGACCTCCACACAGTTGGCACTCCAGGTTGTGGTGGACTTTCTACGTGTTAAACGGACAGGTTCCTTCTTCGGACCCCCACGGTTGGAGAGCCCAGTCGAAGGTGATGTAACCTGCAATTACCTGACAACTGTAGGCGTCCCAAGTCTGTCCGCCAATCCTCTCCACACCCCACAGCTGGAGTTCTGATGACCGTGATGACAGCCATGCCTCACAAGACACAGGCTGAAACACCGCAATCCACAAGTACATGGGTACATCATAGCATACCCCCCTTTCAGCTCTCCACTGTCAGGGGCTCTGGGCTGTAGCAGAGATTGCTATATGCCATACTCCTCCTCGACTCCCCACTGTTGGGGACTCGGGTTGTGGTTGCCTAACCGGCCTCCCTCCCCAGACTGCAAAAACGAAACTCTGGGACGCAGAACGCGGAGCACGGGCTCAGCTACCAATCTTCTCACTGCACCTATAGTAGGTTCTTGGGTTAAGATAACATGCGCAAACACTCCGCGCAGCCCGCTTCGAAGCTGGACCTCACAGACTCCCGACCGCATGAACCAATCCATGGTCCCTCCAACAACCTGTTTGGCCGTGGCCTGCACTTTCTTCCACGCAGTCAGTCCCTTATCGATTCAACAGTCAAACAGAATACCAGTTTTCCCCACCCTGAAATGGGCCAAGCCTATGTTACATTCCAGCAGCCTCCCATCTCGGACGACTTCTTCCTCAATACATGTTGTTTTCAGAGACTGAGAACACAGTGTCATTTTCACTGGGCTCGTTCACAAAACTTGATTAGCGGATTACCCTGCACATGTCTACTTCAATTACAGGGCACACGATGCAGCACAGCACGCACACCTTACAAGTCCCAGCTCGGCTACGTACTCCTGATAGCCACAGGCTGCACCATCACTTGGAGTTCCAGCTATAGGATAGTGGCAACAGTTCCATTGGCTTACCCGTATCTCTGGCCTTTTCAATTCTCCGTGCTCAGGGTTGACTCGAGAACAGGCTGTGATCCATCACAGTACACATGGCTGCAGTTTCGCCTACTTCTCAAGATGTTCTTCAATCTACGTAGATTCGGGCGCTAGTTATAGCTCGGAAATCTTTCAGCCTCCGTCTGACAGTCGGAAATGACAGGACGCAACCAGACAATGCCAAAGCCGCGGCATGTGTCAACCACCAGGGTGTACCCGCAGTTTCCAAGCGATGTCACACGTTCCGCCACATCCTTCACCGGGTGGAATCCATCAACACGGTATTGTCGGCTGTTCTCATACCAGGGGAGCACATCTAGGAAACGGTTTTCCTACACCAACAAGGGATGGACTCAGGGAAACGGTCCTTTCATCCAGATGTCCTTCGTCAAGGATGCCAGCGCCAGGAAACCACAGACATGGACCTGATGGAGTCATGTTTTAATTCCATGGGTCCAACCTCCCTGGCCAGGTCGCAGGATCCACAGTCAATAGGACGGACACACTAGTCCAAGACTGGAACTGTGTCCGTCTCCCCTACACTTTTTTCTCCACTACCAGGATAGTGCGGAATATCAAACAAGAATGTCACCTGATCATACTTGTGGTCTCAGACTGGCCCAGATGCGCTTGGTACACAGTTTTCGTCCAAATCATAGCAGCAGTACCAGGACGACTAATGGACAGTCCAGCTCTGTTCCCTCATGGCCAGTTCTCCCTCAGAATTCCTCAACTCTGAAATTAAGGGCGTAGACATTGAGACCTGGACCTTAACCCAAGGGTCTTTTTGTTCCCAGGATAATGTAGTGACCATAGTCTCAGCAAGGAAGCCAGCCGTGTCAACAATATACCATCTCACATGTGAAATCGTTTTGTTTTTGTTTGTTGCTCAGGACACCTCTACAGGTCATTCCCCTCGGCCCTATCTCATTCCAAGAACTCTGTTTCTTCCACTCAGACCTAGACTCAGGTCTGTCCTTAGGGTCTCTTACACAGCAGGCCTTCAGCGGTTTCACCTTCTTCCACACATCTTGTCACCAGACTTCTAGGACATTCTTCCTTCGAAGGGTCGGCTATTTAAGGTCTCCATACAACAAGACTACACCCGTGGGGACCTGAACTTGGTCCTCACGGCACTACAAGAACCACCTTTTCAGCCTCGATGGGATATTACCTTTAGCATCCTCATCCAAATAGGGTATGGCTCAGTGGCATCTCTTGTCTCTGCAGAAGTATCGGTACTTGCAGCGGTCTCATGTAATCCTCCATTTCTAGTCTTCCATCTGGACAAAATTGTCCTATGGCTGGTTCCATTCTTCTTCTAAGATAGGTTTACTCCTTTCACCTACATAAAGACAGCTTTCTGCCGTCGCTGCGCCTGACTCCATTCTGTCCGGTCGCGAAGGACTTACATATTCGGGACCTTGTCAGGGCCCTACGCGTCTGGGTATCCAAGACAGTGCCCTTCTAAGAGGTTGGATTCCCCTTTATCCTTCTTCCAATGGGCAGAAAGAAGGACACGTCGGCCTCTAAGGCTCCTCTAACCAGGTGGATTCCTCTTCCCATCCATGACGCTTATACCTTCGAAAACTCATCCCTTCCGGCAGGTCACGGTACCTTCTTCTACGACCGTCGCCGCCTCCTGGACAATTCGGTAACAGGTATCGGCGCAACAAGTGTATAGGCAGCCAAACGGTCAGCCTACACTCATACCCAAGCCACTATAGTGCTTGCACTCAGTCCTCGGCAGACGCAGGTCTGGGTACATGTGCCCTCCAGGCGGCAGCAGCCCGTCTGTCGGTGCATACTTCTTCACTGACCATGCTCAGTGTTACTAGTTCCATTGTTCTTTCCCACCCAGGGACTGCTTTGGGACGTCCCACGGTCTGTGTCCCCCAATGAGGCGAAGGAGAAAAGGAGATTTTTGTATACTCACCGTAAAATCCTTTTCTCTTAGCCTCTAATTGGGGGACACAGCACCCACCCTATTGCCCTTGTGGGCCTTTTCTAGAGTTCTTATATAGCTTCTCGGCTGTTACATGGTTAACATGTTTACACATATTTACCTATTGTCACTCTGTTAACTGTTGACTGTTTAAACTTGTGCCTGTTTAGTTCTAGGCCTTGTAGTACTGTGAGCCTGTTTAGTTACAGGCCTTGTTATACGATTATTACTTTGTTATCTCTTCACTGTTTTCCACATGCACCTGCTTAGTTACAGGCCTTGTGGTACTAGTATTACTCTGCTAACTCTTAACTGTTTACACACGTGCCTGTTTGGCTCAGGCCTTGTTACACTGTTATTACCTTGTTAACTATATTTGTTTACACAGGTTGCCTGCGTAGACTCCTGTGTCACTGTTATTATCTGTTAGCTCTCCTACTGCTTTAGCACAAAACTGAAGAAGCACTTCCTGTTGCAGGGGTGTATGCTGCAGAGGAGGAGTCATCTAACTCTTTTGCAGATTCTGCCTAGTGTCGCCTCCTAGTGGACAGCAGCATAACACACACGGTCTGTGTCCCCCAATTAGAGGCTAAGAGAAAAGGATTTTACGGTGAGTACACAAAAATCTCCTTTTTAACAAAAGAGCCTAGGAAAACTTCTAAAGAGATTAAAGGTGAACTTCAAGCTCAAGGAACATCAGTGTCAAAACACTGCATCCATCATTGTTTGAGCCAAAGTGGACTTAATGGGAGATGACCAAGGAGGACACAATTGTTGAAAAAAAAAATCGTAAAAATTCCAGACTGGATATTGCCAAACTACATGTTGACAAGCCACAAAGCTTCTGGGAGAATGTCCTATGGACAGATGAGACAAATATGGAACATTTTGGCAAGGCACATCAGCTATATGTTCACAGATGTAAAAATGAAGCATATCAAGAAAGTAACACTGTCCCTACTGTGAAACATGAAGGAATTTCTGTTATATTTTGGGGAGGCTTTGCTGCATCTGGCACAAGGTGTCTTGGATCTGTGTAGGGTACAATGAAATTTCAAGACTATCAAGGGATTCTAGAGAGAAATGTTCTGCCCAGTGTCAGAAAGCTTGGTTTTAAGTCACAGGTCATGGGTCTTGCAACAGGATAATGACCCAAAACACACAGCTAAAACACCTAAAGAATATTTGCGTAAAGCATTGGACTATTCTAAAGTGGCCTTCTATGAGCCCAGACCTAAATCCTATTGAGCATCTTTGGAAAGAGCTGTAACATGCCGTCTGGGAAAAGGCAACCTTCAAACACCGGACAACTGGAGCAGTTTGCTCTTGTGGAGTGGGCCAAAATACCTGTCGAGAAGTGCAGGAGTCTCATTGACAGTTGCAGGAATTGTTAGATTGCAGTGATTGCCTCAAAAGTTTGTGCAACAAAATATTAATTTAAGGGAACCATCATTTCAGTCCAGACCCTCTTTCATGAGTTTACTTTTTTTTTTTAATTCTGTGGAAGCAGGGTTGAAAAGCAATGTCTGACTTTCATTTGTTCATTTTCATAGATTTTTTATTTATTATTACTTTTGTCAGATTCAAGTTATTTCTGTGACCATTATGGGTTTTTCTTTCATTAAACGAGGGGTACCAACAATTTTGACCACGTGTGTACATCACACAGGAGATGCTGAGGGCATATACATTGGTGGGGGCATGTACAGCATTGTGAAGCGTTGGGGGAATATACATCACTAGGCAGAGTGAGGGCATATACCATCACTGGGGAGTCCTGGGGGCATATACCATCACTGGGGAGGCTGGGGCATATACAGCTCTGGGGAAGCCTGGGAGAATATACCATCACTGGGGTGGCTGGGGCATATACAGCACTGGGGAGGCCTGGGTTCGTGTACCATCACTGGGGGCATATACCAGCACTGGGGAGGTTGAGGCATACACAACACTAGGGAGGCCTGGGGGCATATACAGGCCACCTATAGGTGGCGGCCTATTTATCACTGCAAAGGTTGAGGGCATCTACAACTGGGGGACACATATGTTGCTGGGGTCGGGGCACACACACTACTGGGGGGCACATAGGCTGCTGGGTGTGGGGGCACATGGACTGCTAGGATGGGGGCACATACGCTTCTAGGGGGCACATACACTGCTAGGGGGCGCACATGCAACAAATACGCGGCTACTCCTATTCATCTGTGGGTCGAGAGAGCGGCTGAGCGCATAGCGTGCTAACTCTGCTCATGGACTACATCCTCATGCAGGCACTGGCCTGCATGAGGATGTGATTCTTCAATGCTGTGTATGCAGCGTTCAGTACTGAACACTACGTCCTCGCAGGGCACACATTTGATTTAAAGGGCCAGCAGGTGCAAAGTGCAGCTGCCATCCCGAGCACGCGGTCCCTAGCCCAGAGGTTCCCCACCCCTGCAATATAGTATAACAGCAGATGACTTCCCAAAGATGCAGCTTGTGCTTGTTAGTGATTGTTGTACTCTCTCCTTATGTCTGTCCTTACATTAGTCATGCAACCAAGTTATCTTCCATAAGGCCACTTCACACACACAGATATCTGAGTCCAATATCTGAACAGATCTCTGGTTGCAGTGAAATCATGGATACATTGTTCCATTTTGTGGCTGTGTACAACATGGAGCAATGTATCTATGATTTCACTGCAACCAGAGATCTGTTCAGATATTGGACTCAGATATCTGTGTGTGTGAAGTGGCCTATAAACTAATGTTTCACTCATGATTATTAATACCAGTAATTCGGAAACATTGAAGCTTCATAAGTCACATTTACACAACTACATCCAACTGTGTGTCCAAGAAAACAAAACAATATAAGCCAACCTGTTTCATGTGCCATCTGTTTTTCTTGGTTTCTCGGGGCATGCCTAAATGACCTCATCTGCACTGAGTTAAATGGGATGAACTCAAGGATCAATTAACCCCTTAAAGCATGTGAGAGCTTGTTTTGTGATGGACGCGTTGTAGTTTCAATGTTAAAGTAAATGATTACTTTGAAATGTAAATATTTACATAAAATGAAGAAATTGGTATTTTACCCATGTATATTTATTACTCTTTTTCTGTATTGAGATTTGTCAGCACAGTTTGTGGGGTTTACAATAGGAGGTGAGGGGGAGCATTTTCTTGTTTGTTTGTTCTTTCACTCCACTTTTAATTTGCAAAAAGTTCATAAACACTATGTGAGCTAGCTGCTTAGCACACGTTTCGAGCAAATTGGTGACAATCCGCTGTATCCTTTGGCTTAAGGCATGGAATTTGGACCATACATCCAAGTGGTCCCTCACAATTTTAACATTACATTGATCCCGCCTCTTTTAGTAAAAGCTAGACCAGATTATTTCTGATGACACAATTGAGAAGAGCACCCTGCTTCCAAAAAAAAAAAACACCCTGTAATTCAGTCATTTGAAAGCCTCATTGTCACATTTGTCTGCCTTGCCTTGGAGACTTGTGAGAGTTTGGGACCTGAGTCTCATTCCTTTATTGAGACATTGTGTTAGACATGTTTCTTTCCTTTGGCAGTGCAGGAATTAATGTCAGTTTCTGTTGCTAGCAAAGCTCCTAGGTGCTCTACTTTGTGACCACTCCCATCTCGTTTATATGGTCGCATGATCTAGCGTTCCTTGCTGATGATTGATCTTCATCCCTAGCCATGCTGCCTGGATGGAAGGAGTTATTCTGGAGAGCTGACCATTGCCAAGCCGTCTGCTGCCTAGGAGAGTGGCCGCAGCTGTGTGGTCATGTTGGTGTTTCCCCTGTCTGTCTTACTTACCTTCTTATTGGTTTTATTGGTTTGAACAAATGATCCCTCTGGCCATTTCCCTAGAGAAGGTTAATATCAGGGCCAGCGAGGGACTAGGAATCCTGATCGGTGACAGGCTGAAAGAACCTGTATAGGGACGGTAGGGAGATCAGAGCACAACTGCAGGTGAGTGCAGGAGGTCGCCCTTTTGTTCCCCTATGTGTTCCCCCCGTTTTATTCTTGTGTTGTGTGCCAGACAATGTTGGTCCGGGCCCAACTGTCATGCTCCTAATCCGGATGCACCCTAGTCTGTGCCTTGTCAGTTTTGTTCCTTTTGGCAATTTAAGCCTACTTGCCAAGAAAGGTCAGCTGTCTCAAGAAAAGAGAAGACCAGCCTTCAAGCGCAATCATTCCTGTCCTCCACGCACACAGTCCTCCAAGTCAAAGCACAACAGATTCTCCACTATTGTATATGTCGGGCTACCTACTACCCAGGATCCCTCTTCAGAGGGGCAGTTGGTCTGTACCCGGACTTGTTGTTCTCCGAGGTCAATGATGCCTTTTTCAGAGAAATAGGCTGTTCCAGTTACAAGGTAGAAAAAAATAACTATCTCTAGGAGTAGAAAATTCTGTCTCGTCCCCCGAGGATACTCTCCTTGGCAGCCGTTTTTTCCAGACCATTTTCTCTCTTCTCCCTTCAGGTGTGATTGTTCCAGTCGCTTCCCAGGAACAGTTCAATGGTTTTTATTCAAACCATTTTGTTGTCCCCAAAAAAGATGGTTTACTCTGTCCCATTCTGGACTTGAAATTGCTGAACAAGCGTGTCTACTTACGCCAGTTCAGAATGAAGTTTCTTCACTCGGTTGTTGCCTCAATGGATCCTGGAGAATTTGTTTCCTTCAAAATGCTTATCTCCACATTCCCTTTTGTTCTATTCACCAGACGTTTCTCTGCTTTGCCATCAATCGGTCCCACTTTCAACTTGTGGATTTCACAGAGGTGATGGCTGCACTCATGGGTCTTCTTTGGGTCAGGGGGATAGCGGTTATTCTCTACCTGGACCACATTCTGGTGAAAGCTCCCTCCTGCTACTAGAATGTACAAAGTCTGCAGATCACAGTGGGCATACTGTTTCATATTGGATAGATCATAAATCAATCAGGCACCTCTGATCCCATCTCAGCAGATCATGTTCCTGGAAATGCAGTTAAATACAGTCCAAGCAAAGAATCTCCTTCCATCTGATAAGATGTCAACCCCTGTTCCTTCCTTCTCCTTTTTCAATTCATTGTGAGTTTCCCAGGCACGATGGTGGCAGCCATCAAAGCAATTTTGTTTGCCTATTTCCACATCAGACCACTGCAGTTGGCAATATTTTCCCTCCTCCCCCCTGGATCGTCCAATTCATCTTTCCCCCCTGGTCAGACAGTCTCTGTTAGGCCTTGTGCACAAAACTGCATGCAAATTTTTATGCCTGGACTTTTTCACTTGCAGATTTGGTGTGAAAATAAATTTGAAGCATGTCAATTCTTGCAGTGTTTTTGCAGCGTTTTTCCACCAAAAAGGCATAGGAAAAACAGTGTTGCATTTCTCTTGCCAGGAGATGCAGATTTGGTGCAGAGGTTTCTGCAACCAAATACTCAACATGCGCACATACCCTTATGGAAGCAGAACTGATTTTTCTCAGTCACTCCTTCCTACCTAATCAATGGCAAATCATGACAAAGGATGCTAGCCTGCTCTGTTGTCCAGCAGTTTTCCAGAATCTGATCTTGAAGGGTTGGTGGAAAAGCCACCAAGTCCTCCTTCCCACCAACATCCTGGAACTGAGGGCAATTTGTCGTGCCTTAACGAGTTCTCAAGATCAGCTGTCTGGTCAGTTTGGATCCAGTCTAACAACGCCACCGATGTGGCCTACATCAACCACCACAAAGGAACCCTCGTTTGTCAAGCAATGTTAGAAGTGTCTCAGATTCTCGTCTGGGCGGAATGAAGAATCCCAGCTATTTCTGCAGTCCACATACCAGGAGTGGACAACTGGGCAACAGACTTCCTAAGTCGCGGGAGGCTTATCTGCAAGACAATGGTCTCTGAATCTGAACATCTTCAAAAAGATGTGTCTTCAGTGGGTACTGCAGATGTCAACCTGATGGCATACAGGATACAATCACAAAATTCCCTGGTTCGTTTCCAGACTTTATAATCCTCTAGCAGTCGCATCCAATGCCCTGGAAATTACTTGGTCCTCCCTTCCTTATCTATTCCCTCCACTGCTTTTTCTACCCAGATTGCTGAAGATCAGGTCAGAAGGGATTTCTGTGATCCTCGTAGCTCTGGACTGGCCCAGAAGATCATGGTACCAGACGTATTCAACCTTCTAGCAGTTGTTCCGTGGAGGCTCCCAGACCACCCAGACCTTCTCTCAAAGGTCCCCTCTTTCACTCAATTTTTTAGACACTCCAATTAATGACATGGCTGTTGAAGTCACTGTTTTAAGATCTTCAGGTTTCTTTCATGAGATTGTACAGACCATTATCATGGGTGCAAGAAAATGATTTAGCGGTCTTGTAGAAGCGCTACTAAAGCTCAGGCACCAGGATGATGATGTTTATAAACTGCAATCTTTATTTTCCCCTCACAGCTCCACAGCTCAGGTACCTGAGGAAGACTGCCTTGAACAGTTGAAACATGTTGTGGAGCTGTGAGGGGAAAATAAAGATTGCAGTTTATTAACATCATCATCCTGGTGCCTGAGCTTTAGTAGCGCTTCTACAAGACCGCTAAATCATTTTCTTGCAAGCTTCTATTCCCCCTGAGGGATCAGCGGCTGGAGCAGCACAGCGGGGGCACAGTGATGAAGGACCTGCCGATCCCTAGATAACAAGCAGTGACGCACATCCGGGACCGGCGCCACGCTACCGGAAAGGTCCTATACGGACAGCTGAGGACCAGCGTGGTCGAAGGAGTGGGGCGTGCACATTGCCGGGGGTCCCCTATATATCAGAGGCCATTACACCGAGTTGTGCAGGTCGTGCACAACCCAATCAGGTGAGTGACCACCTGTAATAACGCCATATTAACTTAGCTATAGTGATCCTACACATGCGCCCCTTCTCTCCCTTTTTTTCTTACATTTTCATGGGTGGGAAGCCATCCTCATTTCACATTTACCATCGTACCCGGAAGGCATTCTTCTGCTGGTGTGAATCCAATGATCTTCCGCCTATGTTTTTTTTTTACCTTCACTTCTTGCCCTCCTGCAGTTATGTTTCTTGTCCAGTTTGACTTCACCTCCTTCAAGGGCCAAGTCTCAACCTTGTCAATTTTCTATCAGAAGGACTTGGCTTCGTGGCCGAAAGTCAAGACTTTTCTTCAGGGGATGGTCAACTCTTTTCCTCCTTTCCAGCCTCCTTTTGGATTCTTGGAGCCCTAATCTGGTTGTCAGCCCTTTACAGCATCTTCCTTATGAACCAATCCACTTCATTTCCCCATTTGGCTTCCCCGAAAGGTGGTGTTCTTGATTGCTATCACTTCTTCGATCAGGCGACTTTCTTACCTAACGGACCTTTCCTGACGCACTTTTTCTTGTCTTTCACATGGACAAGATGATGCTATGTCCTGTGCCTTCATTCCTTCCCAAGGTGGTTTCTTCGTACCACCTTAACAGAGAAATTATTCTTTTTTTTTTTTGCATCCTTCTAATCCTGCGGTGAAATTATTACACTGTTTGGATCTAGTCAGAGCAGTCCTGACTACCTGCAGGTGACGGCTTCCTTCAGAAATTCAGATTCCCTGTTTGTTTTGCCAGAAGGTCCTCGCCTAGGTCTTTCGGCCTCCAAGGCGACTGTTTCTCTCTGAGTTAGTTCTGCCATCCTGGAAGCTTATGCAGCCAAGAACAAACAACCCCTGCCGGGGGTGACAGCTCACTCCACTCGGCAGTGGAGGCATCCTGGGCCCTTCGGCATCAAGCTTCAGCCATGCATCTTTGGAAAGGCGTGAACAGATGACCATGTTGCCTCTGTGGGTACAAGTCTAGGCAGAAAGGTGCTGCAGGCAGCAGTCGCTTGGGTTTCTTCTGGAGGAAATTCCTTACATATTTTAACTTCTTATATATTGAAACACATTAATACTTCTTTCTAGCCCTAGAGACTGCTTGGGACATCTATTGGTCTTCTGTGGCCCACAGTGAAGATACCGAGAAAAAGGATTTTGCACTTGCCATAAAATCTTTCTCATAGCCTTCATTGGGCGACACAGCACCTACCCCTTTGGGCTGTTACCCCTTTGGGCTTGTGTGTATGTATTAATAAAAATTGTCTTTTCTTCTTCTCCTCCTGCTGTTCTCACTAACTGAATAGCTTGTTTGTCAGAAGGCGGATGTAGCCTACTGGGGAGGAGCTGATTTTTTTTTTCTTAGTTGTAATTTTTAGTGACAGCCTCTTGGTTGGCGGTGGCAGCAGTCTACACATGCTCTCCTATGTCCGCCAATGAAGGCCATAAGAAATAGAATAGATTTTACAGTAAGTACAAAAATCCTCTTTATCCTTCTTCACATCAGTATGATGCTGGAAATTCATAACTTACATATATTTTAAGTGGAGATTAAAAGAAATTCAAAAGTTTGTTTAAAAAAAAAAATTGGGTCTGTCACCATGTTTTGAGACTCATATCATTTTTATCTTTCTGTTAATTGATCTGTGTGAAGGCTTGTTTTTTGTGTGGTCAGCTGATGGTTTTACTAATACCATTTTGCGGTAAATAAGATTTTTTTTATCCGTAATTTTATTTAGTTTTTTAGTGAGGTGGGGTAACTGCAAAACCACAATTCTGCTGATTTTGATTTTTGGATTTTTGATTTTCTTTCTCATTTCAATGTTTACCAATCTTCAGGTTAAGTAATTTTACTTTTTGACAGACTTACAGAGTCAGCGAATCTAAATATGTTTTTATAACATGGTAAAAGGGGTACTGAAGCTACGATCATCTGCTTATGCTATATACTGCAATACCATGACATGGCAGTATTTAATGAAAATCTCGGTCTACTGAGAAGCTCAACTTCAGACTAACCTTCATAGGAATACCAAAATGGCAGAAACAGGGACCTTCAGCAAACCCATGACTGCATTAGTAACTGTTCAGTGCCTGGCAACCGGAGTCCATGTATTCTGTTTAAACAACATCACATCTTTTCCATAGCCAACATCACAGCTTTTCCATAGCCAACTGTTGTGATGGGAGCTTAGCTGCAGCTGTAAGATACTGATGCCCGCTATGTAATACAGTGGGCACAGAAAGTATTCAGACCCCTTTAAATGTTTCCCTTTTTGTTTCATTGCAGCCATTTGGTAAATGCAAAAAAGTTCTTTTTTTTTCTCATTAATGTACGATCTGCACCCCATCTTGAGTGAAAAAAACAAATGTAGAAATGTTTGCAATTTTATTAAAAAAGAAAAACTGAAATATCACATGGTCATAAGGTCCTTTGCTCACTCATATTTAAGTGACATGCTTTCCATTTCCTTGTGATTCTCCTTGAGATGGTTCTACTCCATCACTGGAGTCCAGATGTGTTTAGTTAAACTGATACATTTTGATTTGGAAAGGCACACACCTGAACTCACAGTGCATGTCAGACCAAATGAGAATCATGAAGTCAAAGGAACTGCCCAATGAGCTCAGAGACAGAATTGTGGCAAGGCACAGATCTGGCCTAGGTTACAAAAGAATTTCTGCAGTACTCAAGTTTCCTAAGAGCAGAGTGACCTCCATAATCTTTAAATGTAAGAGGTTTGGGACCACCAGAAGTCTTCCTAGACCTGGCCATCCAATCAAACTGAGCATTCGTGGGAGAAGAGCCTTGGTGAGAGAGGTAAAGAAGAACCCCAAGATCACCATGGCTGAGCTCCAGAGATTCAGTAAGGAGATGGGAGAAAGTTCCACAAAGTCAACTATCACTGCAGCCCTTCACCAGTCGGGCCTCTATGGCAGAGTGACCTGACGGAAGCCTCTCCTCAGTGCAAGACATATGAAAGCCCACATAGAGTTTGCTAAAAAAAAAAAAAAAAAACACATGAAGGGCTCCCGGACTATGATAAATAAGGTTCTCTGGTCTTATGAGATTAAGTTAGAACTTTTTGGTGATAATTCTAAGTGATATGTGTGCAGAAAACCAGGCTGAATACAATCCCAACTGTGAAACATGGTGGTGACAGCATCATGCTAGGGGGGTGTTTTTCAGCTGTAGGGACAAGACCACTGCAATTGAAGGAAACATGAATGTGGCCAAGTACAGAGATTTCCTGGATGAAAACCTCTTCCAGAGTGCTCTGGACCTCAGACTTGGCTGAAGGTTCACCTTCCAATAAGACAATGGCCCTAAGCACACAGCTAAAATAACAAAGGAGTCGCTTCAGAACAACTCTGTGACCATTCTTGACTGGCCCAGCCAGAGCTCTGACTTTAAACCCTATTGAACATCTCTGGAGAGACCTGAAAATTGCTGTCCACCAACGTTCACCATCCAACCTGAAGAGGATCTGCAAGGAAGAATAGCAGAGGATCCCCAAATCCAGGTGTGAAAACTTGTTGCATCATTACCAAGAAGACTCATGGCTGTACTAGCTCAAAAGGGTGCTTCTACTCAATACTAAGAAAAAATACTTATGACCATGTGATATTTCAGTTTTTCTTTTTTAATAAATTTGCAAAAATGTCTACTTTTCTGGTTTTTGTCAGTTAAAGAGGACCTGTCACCAAACCAGGCATGGTGATCTAATTACAGCACTGGATGCAGCATGTCTGCAGCATGCAGACAAGGGGTCCCCCAGCACTTGAGCAGCCCTGTACCCCGAGATAATACACTTAGAAAACTTACATGCTCCAGCCACTAAGGAGGTGGCTAGGGGCTGCAGCCAAGGGCAGATTCACACCCCCTGCATGTTTCATCTGCCCACCGCTGCCAATCATTCTCTCCCTGTCTGCAGCATTTAAACAGAGGGTTTTTTTTCTCTCCCGTGTAGCCCTGCCCCCTGAGGACTTTCTGGGAGAGAGGAAAAAAAACCTCAGTTTAAATGCTGCAGACAGGGAGAGAATGATTGGCAGCGGTGGGCAGATTACACATGCAGGGGGTGTGAATCTGCCCTTGGCTCCTGCCCCTAGCCACCTCCTTAGTGGCTGTAGCATGTAAGTTTTCTAACTGTATTATCTCAGGGTACAGGGCTGCTCAAGTGCTGGGTGACCCTTTGTCTGCATGCTGCAGACATGCTGCATCCAGTGCTGTAATTAGATCACCATGCCTGCTTTGGTGACAGGTCCTCTTTAAGATGGGGTGCAAACTTGAAATGACTGAATTTGAAGTTTTTTATTTCATTTTTCATTTGTTTATGAACCACCATGTTCACATACAGTATAATAATGCAACAAGTATTCACATAAAATACTTAAAGTAGCTAAAAATCCAGACTTTAATAGGTCCGGTAAAAAATTACCAGAATATTATAAGTTTATAGTAGACACGAACAGAACAGCAGAGTTATTGAGAAAAAAATGGCTGCAATGAAACAAAGAGTGAAAAATGTAAAGCGGTCTGAATATTTTCCATACCCACTGTATAATCAGCATGTATGGAGGGAGCTTGGCTTGTGAGCTGTCATTCCCACAGTCACATACATGTACATCATTTTGCATCGAGGGGCTAAAAAAATGTGTGAATAGTTGCAAAAATGAATAGAAATCAGGTCCATATTATTTTATAGAATGGAGAGCACATGGAAGAGAAATGCTATCGCATACTTCTTTACAGCCTGCTATTGCTTCATACTCTTGTTCTGCCTATCTCCTTCAACTAACACTTCTTTATTCTTTTTAAGACTGTCTGTTTTGGGGATGCAGGTCAGTTAAATACAATGTATGTTCCACTGTTTTTTGTTTTTCATTTGTGTTCACTATGTTTCATGCATTCATTGTTGGGTGCATTAAACCTGTAAGGAATATATGCAAGAATGTTTTCACAAACGTCTGGGCTCTTGGCACCCAACATATTTATAATATTATAACCATAATATCTCCAGTCATTTCCACTTTTTTATCTGGGCCACAGAACTTTGTCATTAGGATCATTGTACACTGCAAATGTGATATCGGATGGTGTCCTTTTTTGCATTTTGGGGAAGCCTGTCTTGTAGCCCGGATCTAACTAACACGTGCACACTGACCCTTGTTTACAAGCCTTATGAAGCGTATTATATGTTGTGCCCCTTTTTTCTATAGTTGGCTTTGTTTGATTATCTAATACTCCTAAGGAATCCTATGTAATACATTTCTATGTATCTTTTGGTGTGCAGTTCCTTCTCCCTATCTGCTATGGCTTACAGGAGCTCAGTGGTTGGCTCCAAAGTTACTTGCTCCCTGTACAATTTACACCATTTCCTCCTACCCTGTTCATGACTAAGGATCTTTTGGGTCATAAGTCATATGTCGCCACTTAGAATTGCATGTCTGATATCGTTTACTGTGGCCTGCAGTTGTGAATATTATATTTTCATTGCCGTTTTGTATTATGTTGATGATATTCAAGCTTTGTATTGCCTTGCTTTATTTTACATCTGACATTATATAGTCAATGTAATTTAAACAAACTTTGCATAAATCAGTAGTGCATGTTATACAATACCCCGTATTGTACTGAAGGTCGAGAAGTCTGGACTATATGAAGATGGATAAAAATCTGATTAAGGGACAGGAGACTGAGTCATTATAAATTGAAAACACTGCTCTTGAGAGTGTGCCAAACCAGTCCTCGAGACACCAACTGCAAGTTTTCAAGATTTCCTTATCATTGCACTGGTGATGAAGTTATCATATATGCAGGTGATAATTTAATCACCTGTGCAATGCTAAGAAAATCCTGAAAACAAGCACTGTTGGTGGGTTCTGAGGATTGGAGCTGTGGAACACTGATGTATCATGTGCTATAAAGTCAGTAGTGGGAATTGGTACTAAGAGCAGTGGGGACCCAAGAATCTGTGTAAGGCTGTGTGCTCATGGTCAGGAGGAGCGGTGTGTTGGACGCAGCTCCTCCGGACCTGAGTGAAGCCGCGGGTGGCCGCAGGGAGTCCGCATCCGCCCTGTACTCACCATGTGCTGCGGGTGCGGGGCGGCTTCTCCCTGCAGTCACCTAATCCGCAGCATGAAATAAACATGCTGCAGAGGAGCGGACTGCCGGCAACCCGCACTGCAGCTCCAAACATGCTGCAGGCAGCTTAAGCATAGTGAGGATGGGATTTCTTACAATCCCATCCACTATGCTTATACTGTACTACGCAGCATTTTGGATGCAGCGGCAAGACACTGCGTTTACTGACCGTGAGCACACAGCCTTAGGCCCAATTCTTTTTAATCTCTTTTCACTCAGTCTCTTCCGCAAGTGTCAGTCTATGCTGATGTCAAAAAAATTTGTAGGATAACAAAAACTGCTAAACACATGGCAGATGAACATTAATTTCGATAAATGTGGAGTAATGCACCACAGCCTGATCTTATTGCTGCATATCCAATGAATGAAAACATACTCAGGACTACAGAACAGAAGTACTTTGAGTACAGCTGCTTATCTTATTCTGAAGTTTTTATTCCAAATTTCTAAAAACACAGGAAAACGAGGCAAAACATTCAAGACATATAAACAGAATACTCAATGTCAGGCAGCAGTTGCAAAAGCAAATTAAATAGGATGTTTAACAGAGGGGTAACAAACTGTGATCCAAATATAATATTACAATTCTATAATCCCCCTGTAAGCCACCCGACCTTCCCCCTGCCGCCTAAGCTCAATATCCAGTCTTAAAAACAGCTCAGAATCCTCTTGGTCAAAATAAGACTGATAACACACTGAGATATCAGTTTATAGCTTCTTTCATCCTCTGTGGAAAAGGACCAAAGGGGAGTGCAGAGCAGAGAGAGAAAATATACAGAGGCCAACTAAGCAGGCTGATCATGAGGCGGTTAGTGAGTGATTCATCTGACGTCAGAGCTGGATTCACAGCCACACAGCTGTTTACTACTGTATAAAGTTCTTTGTGCTGCTGTTTTTCTGAATATGGGCTATACAAGGAAGGAATCAGGACTCCCTCTGTTACTGTGTTTAAGAGACATCTATTCTCCTTCTGGTTCAGATAGAACTACGGTAAAAAAGTAGTGTCTGCAGAGGGGAAAACAAAGCATTAAAGATGGAGGTTACAGGTCATAAATGCCTAGAAAAGGTGTTATTCCTCATGTATACATACAGGAAAGCTTTTTCTGAAAAGTTACCTGTAATGACAGCTATGTTTTGTTTTATATTTTCTTAATATGAAAATGTTTTCTTCTCCTTGGAAAGGAAAACCAACTCAAATTCACCTTTCTTTTCCAGTCTTCACAACGTAAACCATCCAGAAGGGACCGATCAAGGGAAGAAACCTTTCAACTATCAAGATGGACCCCTGTATTAAAAGATATCATTGAGGTGAGACATAAAGCGGTCATATTCATCGTTATGAGTCCACGTTATTTAATTAGCATTTTCATGGTTCTTATGGATTGTTAAAACTACAATTTCATGTACTGTATAAAGTCTCCTCTTTTCAGAGTTCTCCTATATATAATTATTTCAAACCCGAAGTCCCTAAGCAAACGTCTCCAGGATCAGTGGATTTGAGCTTGGCATATGTTAGAGCTACACAACGATGGTGATGAAGAAGCAAGGATCTGGAAAAATGTCAATGTACCCAGTGCTTTTTTTACTGCAAGATGAGTGCAAATAGAGGCAAGCTTCAATGCTTTATCTGGCTCTCCTTTTGGCATCGCACTCATGGGCGTGGGAGCTCCTTAGCCATTTTATTTAGCCTCCTTTTATTGCAAAGTGTACACCCTTTAAAAACCATTTTCTCTTTTAAACTAAATAATTCAAATATTCTGTGCTTATTATTGTCTTAACCTTCCTAGCGGTATTCCCGAGCCTGACTCTGGGTTAACATTCACTGCCAGAAGCGGTAACCCCGAGTCAAGCTTGGGCTTACCCGCGGTCGCGGCAGATGCGGTGAAAAAACCGCATCTGCCGCGATTGCCGCATAGCCGCCGCACTTGCGGCGCGGTTGCAGTAATCGCCATAGTAAGTATAGGGGGACTTGCGGCAGGTGCGGCAAGTGCGGTTTTGCACCTGCCGCAAGTCCCCCTATACTTACTATGGCGATTACCGCAACCGCGCCGCAAGTGCAGCGGTTATGCGGCGGCTATGCGGCAATCGCGGCAGATGCGTTTTTTTCACCGCATCTGCCGTGACCGCGGGTAAGCCCGAGCTTGACTCAGGGTTACCGCTTCTGGCAGTGAATGTTAACCCCGAGTCAGGCTCGGGAATACCGCTAGGAAGGCTAGAGTCTTCTTTGATCAGGTAATTACTAAGAATTGCAGGCCTACTGTACATAACACCAAATTTCCATGCCAAAAAATGGTACCGCTTTTAGCACAAAATTCCTGACATAATCATACCGCCAGGGAGGTTAAAGAGGACATTTCACTGTTTTATTTATTTAAATGGAGTTCTTTTTCCAATTAGCACTGTTCCATTGATAATGGAACGTTTTCTTTGTTATGACCCTCCGCTCCAATAATATATAATAACCATATAATAATTATCTGAAGGAAAATGCAGCGAGACAAAATCCGTTTTGAAACAAGTGTTTTTTTTGTATTGCACGTAAAAGCTTCAATACAGGCAGGCAAGATGCTAAGTGCTAAGGCCAACGCATGGCTTTAGCGCCTAGCATCTTGCCTGCCTGTATTGAAGCTTTTACGTGCAATAACAAAAAAAACACTTGTTTCACTGGATTTTCCTTCAGATTCTGTATCCAGTCCGGCGCCAGGACTGCTCCGTGCTGGACTATCCCTGGGAACCAGGTGTGTTTTGAGTGGCTATAATTAGAGGAGAAAAGGCAAACGGCTACAGAGAAATTCTGTGGCACACGCTCAGTTGGTTTTATTTTGGGAGACATACCTTTGGCTTGCGGGGGTATAACTTAGGCATGGTGAAGCACAGAAAAAAAAAAGAAATGTTCCAGAATCTGTGGAGCTTTCTAGTTTAAATAAAATAAAATCCAGTGAATAGTTCTTTTTAACCCCTTCTCACACACTTGAAGTGCATGTACGACATGGGCAGTAAGGTGTTCCCGCACCATGATTTAAGGGACATCAAAGTGATTATGTAGGTACAAGAGTTGTGCCTCCACAATTTTCTCTGGCATTTAGGCTGTATCGGTAGCTGAGCTATTGCAGCAACAACCAGGGTGAGTGCCAGCGATTGCATCATTTGACAGATTGAAAGGGAAAGGAGCCCCCTCACCCCACATCACTTGCAGGGCAGCGCTGGTCTCTGCTTTTCCTGCACGCTGACTATTCTTCTTTGACAGTGCACTCTCTTGCCGACTCATTACTTTGAATCAAGGGAGAGCACAGTCACTATGCATATTGCAGCAGAGCAGGGACTAGCCCAACCCGTGAAACGGATATCACTGATGATATTTCGTTTCAGGGAGAGGGCAGAGGCTGCGACAGTGACCACAATCTCTGCCCCAGATGACGACTCATTTTAGAATCCCACTGTATGATGGGATAATCAAACAAACTGTTATCAAATAAATATTCAAAAATATTAATGCAGAGTAGTGAGGAAAGGACAGGGAATTTTAATTGAACTATATTACACAAGAGATTACATTATTATATTGAATAGGCAATTAGGATTCAAAATAATTTTAGTTTTGGACCACCTTTTTAAATTTCCCCTCCTTTTCACTGGTAAGTACATTTTTTATGGTGTACAGTCCATTTTCCAGGACACAAGCCACCACCCCTATCAAGGAGCGGAGGTCAGAAGTGCAGTACTTACAAGCCCTTTTCTGTTGTAAACAATGCACAGATAATTCCTAGTCCGATTCAGGTCAACTGCACTTCTGACATTGCAGAGGCAAAGCTTCCTCATACAAGTGCACATCAATAAATTAGAACATCATCAAAAAGTTAATTTATTTCAGTAATTAAATTCATAAAGTTAAATGCATATATTATATACTCATTGTGGAGACCCGGGGGTCAGGGGGGCGCTCTCGTCCGCAGGCCCAGCCGCCTTTACAAAGACAGCGTGGACCAGGGCTCATCCCCAACTGAACGCCCAAGCTCCTTAACCGTGGGCGGAACACTACTCAGACAACACAGGGTGAGGGAATCACAATATCAAGGCTTTATTGGATCCCCAAACAGTTAACAGCATATAACACATAACCAAGCACAGCAAATAAATGTAACAGGCAACAGAGTCTCACCCTTCCGCTGGCTCACCAGGAATTAGAATGCAGCACCGCAAAGTCTATAGCCAGGTGACTGTATCGTCCCAACCTGGGTTGCTTCCGTGTCCTTAAGCAGTCTATCACAGCCGAATGCGATGCTGAAGTCCTTGTGGTTCCTTAGTCCGTGTTCTGATCCCCTTGGTCGGCACCGCAATGCCTAGGCCTGGGGTTATGGCTAGCTAATCGGATCCGAAGACCCTAGATTAGCTGCCTGTATCCAATATTCAATCTCCAATCTCCTGGTTAAAGTGAACAGTCCTCCTTATATACCCTCAGCCCTCATTGTAGGATATTGGGGGACGTCATGATTGGTGCAATAACACAGTCTTTTCATTGGCTGAACTCCAATCCTCATTTAACATAGTTTAGTGCTATTGCAATCCAAATGCTGATTGATATAGCAGTGATACAATGGAAGGTTAGCATGAGACAATCAGTCTGCAAACCATGACAATAACACAATAGTGGCTGGGGCCTCAATCCACATTCACAGGGTAATAGACAATGGACGATTAGCATAATTAAGTTCTCTGGCCTTCAATGACAAACAGGTTAGATAATTACATCACCATGCTAAACTTTAACCACAGAAATCTATGACAATACTGTAAGAAATTCTCTTTGACCATTACAAGTTTACAAACCAAAATGCAATATGATATGTCTGGATGAATAAGAAATCCTCCTACATTATATATTAAAGGGTCCATTTCGTCACACTCATTACAAAAAAAAGTGATCTATTTCAAGTGTTTATTTATGTTAATGTTGATGATTATGGCTTACAGCCAATGAAAACCCAAAGTTCATTATCTCAGAAAATAAATGTTGGCTTACCGAAAAGTATGTACAGTAAATGGACTCAATACTTGGTCCAGGCTCCTTTGCATGAATTACTGCATAAATGCGACATGGCATGGAGATGATCAGCCTGTGGCACTGCTGAGGTGTTATGGAAGACCAGGTTGCTTAGATAGCAGCCTTCAGCTTGTCTGCATTATTGGGTCTGGTGTCCCTCATCTTCCTCTTGACAATACCCCATAGATTTTCTATGGGGTTTAGGTCAGGAGAGTTTGCTGCCCAATCAAGCACAGTGATAATGTAGTTATTAAACCAGGTATTGGTACTTTTGGCAGTGTGGACACGTGCCAAGTCCTTCTGGAAAATGAAATCTACATCTCCAAAGAGCTTGTCAGCAGAGAGAAGCATGGAGTGCTCTAAAATTTCCTGGTAGACGGCAGAACTGATTTTGGTCTTGATAAAACACAGTGGACCTACACCAGCAGATGACATGGCTCCCCAAACCATCAATTATTGTGGAAACTTCACACTAGACCTCATGCAGCTTGGATTGTGGCCTCTCCACTTTTCCTCCAGACTCGGACCTTGATTTCCAAATGAAATGCAAAATTTGCTTTCATCTGAAAACAACCCGTGGACCACTGAGCAACAGTCCAGTTCTTTTTCTCCTTGGCCCAGGTAAGATGCTTCTTGCGTTGTCTATTGGTCATGTGTGGCTTGACACAAGGAATGCGACAGTTGTGGTCCATGTTCTGGATACGTCTGTCTGTGATCACTCTTGAAGCACTGACTCCAGCAGCAGTCCACTCCTTGTGAATGTTTCCCAAAATTTTGAATGGCCTTTTCTTAACAATCTTTTCAAGGCTGCGGTTATCCTGGTTGCTTATGCACCTTTTTCTACCACATATTTTTATTTCACTCAACTTTCCATTAATCTGCTTTGAAACAAAACTCTGTGAACAGCCAGCTTATTTAGCAATGAAATACAAAACAGTGTATAGAGACGCCTCTGTGTGTGCCTGGTGGTCTAAGGAGGATTTTAGCAAGAGACGTTGGGTGATCACTCACCTCTAGTGGTTGTGCACCACTCCGGTGTGTAGTCGCACACTGCACAATTATTGGTGTTCAGGCTGGGCCGATTACGTGGGATGTGATGTAACCGAAGGTCCTTTACTCTCAGTACTCCTGCCTCCACTGTTTGCAGCTCCTACCGCTTCCAAAGTGATTTCACAGATATACTTGGCAAGCTCAAGTTAACCTGATGAAGGTGGTGACCTGTCGAAACATGTGAGAGAGACACACTCACCGCAAAACTTACCAAGTATAGCTTCTTTAGCAATGACCTTCTGTGGCTTACCCTCCTTGTGGAGTATGTCAATAACTACCTTCTAGTCATCTGTCAAGTCAGCAGTCTTCCCTATGATTGCTTAGGCTACTGAACCAGACTAAGGGACCATTTTAAATGCTTAGTAAGCCTTTGCAGGTGCTTTGTGTTAATTATTTAAATTTTCTGAAAATGTATATTGAGTTTTCATTGGCTGTAAGCCATAATCATTAACAGAAATAAACATTTGAAAAAAATCACTCTGTTTGTAATGACTCTATATAATATATAGGTTTCACTTTATGTATTGAGTTACTGAAATAAATTAA
Source organism: Allobates femoralis (assembly GCA_033576535.1). Lineage (NCBI taxonomy): Eukaryota > Metazoa > Chordata > Amphibia > Anura > Aromobatidae > Allobates > Allobates femoralis. Next base: position 208,331,140 of record JARQOC010000007.1, on the reverse strand, counting down.
GTTTTTGATGATATTCTAATTTATTGAGATGCACTTGTATATCGGGATTGTTAGCGCACAGTTCATATTGGCAGCACAGCAGTGTCACTGGTCCAAGCTGTAGACAGGCAGGAGAGCATCACTCCCTGCAGTCAGGAAGTCTCTTGTCAGTGGTGTGGTGTGATCTTCAATAGAAAAGTTGGGACCAATAATTCAATGTCAAACTGTTGAAAGTATTAAAAGAAAATCTACTCATGGGTTGATGAACAATGGAGAGTAAAATACAAAACCATTGATCTTTTATGGAATCATGATCATTGAAATGTCCTGTATGTTCTGTACATATATGTATAATACAATGCATGTCTCCTCACATTGTAAATTAATCACTGTTCATGTAACATTTGTAGAACTCAAGCACTGCAGGGCCTGCTTTATACATCGCAAAGGAGACACCGAGACTGCTGTACATACATCATGTAGGAGACATGGGGTTCAGTGTGTGCCCTCGTCCACTGGCCCGGCCGCCTTTAGAAAGACCACATGGACCAGGGCTCAGTCCAACTGAACGTCCAAACTTCTTAACCATGGACAGAGCACTACTCAGACAACACAGAGGGAACCACACATTCATTAGGCTTTATTGGATTCACGACAGTCAAAGGCATATAACACATACCAAGCAAATCACACAATGTAACAGGCAACAGTGTCTCACCCTTCTGCTGGCTCCCCATGGATTAGAATATTCATGCCATTGGTGCTTCCAGTGCCAACTACCCCAGTCCAGCAGCACCTTTCTTTCAGCGGGCACCCACTGAGATGAGATAGCGGCATGCTTATGAAGCTAACCAAGTACATCAAAGTTTGTAGCCAGGCGACTGAATTGTCCCAACCTGGGTATCTTCCTTAAGTAGTCTCTGATATTCCAGCTTAATCCTAGGCTGAACTCCTGCAGAATATAATCCAGTTTTGGTGCTCCTCTAGTCGGACTGAAGCTCCTAGACTCAGACCATCTCAGGCCATGCTGACTATGATGACACGATGGGATCCTGGCAGCCACAAACGAAATTCCTAAGATGAGGTTGTGGTCTTCTAACCGGGTTCAGAGCCCCTAGGTTGAAGCCATGTAGCATATGAACTACTGGTGACTGAAGCAGGTCCTTTTTATATATCCTGAGCACCCATCTCAGGGTATTGTGCTCTTACAGGATTGGTAGAATAAGGCTGTGCTAATTAATTTAGCAATACACAAACTCATACAATGAAGGCTTCAAGTAGTCTGGCAAGATACAATGACCCACTTCTCATGAGTCCACAAACAACAGAACAATACATCTGGCCAAATTAAGAGCATTAACTCACGGCATGCATTGAAGAAAGGCTGTGTCGTCACACATCACATAGGAGTCACTGAGACTGCTGTATATACACAGGAGACACTGAGACTGCTGTATATACACAGGAGACACTGACACTGCTGTATGTACATCACATAGGAGACACTGAGAATGCTGTATATACACTGTGTGCAGAATTATTAGGCAAATGAGTATTTTGATCACATGATACTTTTTATACATGTTGTCCTACTCCAAGCTGTATAGGCTTGAGAGCCAACTACCAATTAACTAAATCAGGTGATGTGCATCTCTGTAATAAGGAGGGATGTGGTGTAATGACATCAACACCCTATATAAGGTGTGCTTAATTATTAGGCAAATGCCTTTCCTTAGGCAAAATGGGTCAGAAAAGAGATTTGACAGGCTTTGAAAAGTCCAAAATTGTGAGATGTCTTGCAGAGGGATGCAGCAGTCTTGAAATTGCCAAACTTTTGAAGCGTGATCATCGACCAATCAATAGTTTCATGGCAAATAGCCAACAGGGTCGCAAGAAGCGTGTTGGGCAAAAAAGGCGCAAAATAACTGCCCATGAATTGAGGGAAATCAAGCGTGAAGCTGCCAAGATGCCTTTTGCCACCAGTTTTGCCATGTTTCAGAGCTGCAATGTTACTGGAGTATCGAGTATCAAAAAGCTAAAGGTGTGCTATACTCAGGGACATGGCCAAGGTGAGGAAGGCTGAAAAACGACCAACTTTGAACAATAAACATAAGATAAAACGTCAAGACTGGGCCAAGAAATATCTTAAGACTGATTTTTCAAAGGTTTAATGGACTGATGAAATGAGAGTGACTCTTGATGGGCCAGAGGCTGGATCAGTAAAGGGCGGAGAGCTCCACTCTGACTCAGACCCCAGCAAGGTGGAGGTGGGGTACTGGTATGGGCTGGTATCATCAAAGATGATGGCCAGTAAAGTTCTAAAAGAAGAAAAAATAATGACATGGCCCCCTTGTTCATTTGATCTGAACCCCATAGAGAACCTGTGGTCCCTTCTAAAATGTAAGATCTACAGGGAGGGAAAACAGTACACCTCTCTTAACAGTGTCTGGGAGGCTGTGGTGGCTGCTGCACGCAATGTTGATCGTAAACAGATCAAGCAACTGACAGAATCTATGGTTGGAAGGCTGTTGAGTGTCATCATAAAGAAAGGTGGCTATATCGGTCACTAATTTTTGGGGGTTTTGTTTTTGCATGTCAGAAATGTTTTTTTCTAAATTTTGTGCAGTTATATTGGTTTACTTGGTGAAAATAAACAAGTGAGATGGGAATATATTTGGTTTTTAATAAGTTGCCTAATAATTCTGCACAGTAATAGTTACCTGCACAAACAGATATGCTCCTAAGAAAAAAAAAAAAAAAACATTCCAACTTCCAAAAATATTAAGCTTTGATATTTGAGTCTTTTGGGTTGATTGAGAACGTAGTTGTTGATTCATAATAAAAATAATTCTCTAAAATACTACTTGCCTAATAATTCTGCACACAGTGTACATCACATAGGAGACACTGAGATTGCTATCACTTAGGGGACGCTGAGACTGCTGTACATAGATCACACAGGAGATGCTGGGATAATGATATAAATTTTATTTATATAGCGCCAACATATTGCGCAGCACTTTACAATTGAGTGGGACTCAATGTACAGATAATAACAATACAAAATATTACATAGATCATAAAGAAAGAAGGAGGCGGCACTCATTGGACCGGTGAAGACAGGTTTCTTTATTCCAGTCGCGGTATTACATCAGGTGGAGGGTGCGGGGAGGGAGGTGCCGGGATGACGGAGCCCGTTTCAAGTAGTGCTTACTCTTCAACAGATCCTGTGTACCCAGGATCTGTTGAAGAGTAAGCACTACTCGAAACGGGCTCCGTCATCCCGGCACCTCCCTCCCCGCACCCTCCACCTGATGTAATACCGCGACTGGATAAAAATGACTATGTCCTACGGCTGAGCAACGCTGGACCTGGTTCAATGCCACAATTTCAACTGCAGCAACATAAGGTCAGCGCCCGGTTTTCCTTCTACATTCAAAATTGATATTACATAGATCACCAGTTACAGGAGGGTTGAGGGTCCTGCCCAAAAGCTTACATTCGATGAGGACGTAGGGGGCTGGAGCATATGCATCATACAGGAGACATTATGGCATTTACATCACAGGAGATGCTAGAGCTGGGGCATATACATCACATAGGATACACTGGGATTGGGGCTTATCCCCTTAGTGGCAGAGCCAATTTCCACCTTAATGACCAAATCATTTTTTGCAATTTTGACCAGTGTCACTTTATGAGGTTCTATCTCTGGAATACTTCAACGGATCCAGTGATTCCAAGACTGTGTTTTTTTGTGACACATTGTGCTTCATATTAGGGGTAATTTTAAAACAATATTTTTTGTTTATTTGTGAAAAAAACGGAATATTGGTTAAAATTTAGCAATTTTGAACTTTTGAACTTTTATTGCATTAAACCAAAGAGTTATGTCACACAAAATAGTTAAAAAAATAATAATAATAATCTTTATATAGTGCAAACATATTTCGCAGCTCTTTATAATGCAGTGGTTCATATGCAAACAGTCATAAGTAACCATTATCAAAAATACAATACAATAATTATTAAATAATAATTATAATTAAAGCAGAAAAGCAATGTAAAAACACAATACAATAATTAGAGCAGGGAAACAATGTAAAAAATACAGTACAATAATTAAAGCAAAAATAAGGCGACCCTGCTCAAAAAGCTTACAATCTACAACAAGATGGGGGTTACACAAAGTTCAGGGGCTCATTACAATGGTGGTCCAGGCATTTTGAGGAATTGGGGGATAGAAAAAAAATTACATGAATGGTCAGCAGTCAATCTGTGTAGAGCTTTTGGCTTTGGTGGAGTTTGAAGGAGAGTTATGTCCAGAAAACTATTGAATAGGCTATATACAGTATAAAGGACTTCTATTAGGGAGCATGATAGGCTGCCTTAAAAAGATGTGTTTTCTGGTCATCATAATGGGAGACCCAGACAATGGGGTTTAGGGCACTGCCCTCCGGAGGTCACACTAGGTACTACAAGTTTGTAGACACCGCCTCCTCCGCTTATAAACCCCTACCGCAGGGAACATCCTCAGTTTTTAACTTAGTGTGCTCGGAGGCTCTCTCTGAGGAGGAGCGTTCCTCTGATGGAGAGGAAGATGATGGGGGTTCTACTCTCGGGTCTGTGTCTGAACCTCCAGATGGGGTGGAGGATCTGGTGTCCTCCATCAATGAGACCTTACGTCTCGTGACTCCCCCTGAGGAGGTTAGCGTGCACCCGAAGGAGGTCTATCAATGGCTACGGCCAGAGGCTAGACCAAGTGGCTCTTTCATGGACCACACTAATTTTGGAAGGGTGGTTAGAGCACCCAGGTTACATCCTGGGCGGCGCTATGTCCGCAAACCTAAGGACAATCGCTTCCCCTTCTCCCAGGAGGTGCTCCAGGAATGGTCGCAGCCCCCGAAGGTGGACGCTTCCATGACTAGAATTGCTGCACGCTCCCTGTTTTCTGCCTCTGATAGCTCCTCATTGAAGGATGCGACTGATAGACAGGTCGAGCAACTCGCCAAGTCTTCCTATGAGGCTGTGGGGTCTTCATTTGCCCCTAATTTTGCCACGGTCTGGACCTTACAAGCGATTACTACCTGCTTGGATGGTATCACGGACCTGGCAAGGTCCAGTCCAGAGGTCCTGGCGCTTACCGAGAGAGCAAGGGCCTATGCGGACTATGCCCGGACGGCATCTTTGGAAACTGCCACTCGCTCAGCTGTGGCTTCGGCCAATGCGATAGCGATCCGCAGGTTGTTGTGGCTACGTCTTTGGGACTCAGATGCCACATCCAAGAAGATTTTGCAGAATCTTCCATTCGCCGGTGACAGGCTTTTTGGCACCGAGCTGGACAAGCTGATAAAGGATTCTGCTGAGTCTAAGATACCGCAGAATAAGCCTAAGCCACGGTATACCGTTAAAAGGAACCCAAAACAGTGGTCCTTTCGATCCAGCTCGCAGTCATCCACGACGTCCGCTCGCGCGGACCGAGGGGGCAAGCCTGCTACTCAGTGGCGCTCCAAGAGTCGTCAGAAGAAGCCGGCGGGGGCAGCGGCTGCCACCCCCAAGCCCGCCTCGACATGACTCGCTCTCTCATCCTGCCTCCCCACAGGTGGGGGGCCGCCTGTCTCGCTTTCAGGACACGTGGCTCCTTCACGTTCAAGATCAGTGGGTTCGAGACGTAGTCTCGCGAGGTTACAGGATAGAGCTGACATCAAGACCGTTACCCCGATTCCATCGGTCTGTGCCATCCCCAGAAAAGGCTCAGGCTTTTCACCTGGTGTTGGAGGGACTCCGCAGAGACGGAGTAGTGGTCCCAGTGCCCACGGCAGAGAGGTTCGGGGGTTTTTACTCCAACCTCTTTATTGTCCCGAAAAAGGACGGTTCCTTTCGACCGGTCCTGGACCTCAAATTGTTCAACCGTCACGTGTTGGTTCGGAAGTTCCGCATGGAATCCCTACGCTCCGTTATCGCGGCTGTGTCGCAGGGAGACTTCCTAGCGTCCATCGATATCAAGGACGCTTACCTTCACGTGCCCATTGCACCGGCTCATCAGCGCTGGTTGCGATTCGCAGTGGGGGACAAACACTTCCAATTTGTGGCCCTTCCCTTCGGGTTGGCCTCGGCACCACGGGTGTTCATGAAGGTGATGGCCTCTATGATGGCTCTCCTGCATGTGCAGGGGCACGCCGTCATACCCTATCTGGACGACCTATTGGTCAGGGCGCCTTCGGAAGACCTTTGTCGGGTGAGCCTGGAGGTGACCATGAGGTCTCTGGAACAGTTCGGGTGGCTTCTCAATACTCAGAAGTCGACCCTGGTTCCGACCCAGTCATTGACATATCTGGGCATGGACTTCCACACGGACTCAGCCCTGGTGTCTCTACCTCAAGCCAAGCAACTGGCGATCCACTCAGGTGTACAGAATGTTCTCCTGTCACCTCACTCATCCCTTCGGGCGTTGATGAGACTAGTGGGACGCATGGTAGCGGCGATAGAGACGGTGCCTTTTGCACAGTTTCGTCTCCGTTCCCTCCAGCTGGAGATTCTTCGCCGATGGGACAAGAGAGCGATCTCTCTGAATCGGTTGGTGGCACTGTCACAACCGACCAGGGACTCCCTGCAGTGGTGGCTCCAGCCACGTCACTTGTCACGGGGCCGGTCATTCCTCAAACCGTCATGGTTAGTGGTGACCACCGACGCCAGTCTGAAGGGCTGGGGGGCGGTGTTCTTACACCACAGGGCTCAAGGCCTCTGGACTCAGTCGGAGTCGGCGTTGCAGATCAACGTGCTGGAGATCAAGGCGGTCTATCTGGCGCTCCTGGCGTTTCAGAAATTTCTGACAGGACAACCCATTCGGGTACAGTCCGACAATGCGACGGCCGTCGCCTACATAAATCATCAGGGAGGGATCAGAAGTGCTCAGGCCCTCGCCGAAGTCCACCGCATTCTAGCTTGGGTGGAGGAAAACGACTGCCTGATCTCCGCAGTTCACATCCCAGGGGTCGAGAACTGGGAGGCCGACTACCTGAGCCGGCAGGGGATGGACGCCGGAGAGTGGTCTCTACATCCAGACGTCTTCCGGGACATCTGCGGCAGATGGGGCACTCCGGACGTGGATCTGATGGCCTCACGGCTGAATCATCAGGTGCCCCAGTATGTGGCGAGATCGTGGGATCCTCAGTCTCTGGGGGCGGATGCCCTGATCCTGAGTTGGTCCAGATTCCGGCTGCCATTTGTGTTCCCGCCTCTGGCTCTGATTCCCAGGGTTCTGTGGAAAATCAGGTCGGAATGCAGAGTAGCCATTCTAGTGGCTCCGGACTGGCCCAGGAGGTCCTGGTATCCGGACCTGTGGCAACTGTCAGGCGGCCACAAGTGGGCTCTTCCAGAACGCGCAGATTTACTCGCGCAAGGCCCATTCTTCCACCTCAATTCCAAGGCCCTCAGATTGACTGCATGGCTCTTGAGGCCTGGCTGCTGACGTCCAGGGGTTTCTCCCCTACAGTGGTGGCCACTATGAATCGGGCTAGGAAGCCCGTTTCCAGGAAGATGTACCACAGGACGTGGAAAATCTTTTTTACCTGGTGTGCCTCTGATGGACGGTCCCCGTGGCCCTTGTCCATCCCGACGTTGTTGGCCTTCCTACAGTCGGGTTTGGAGTTGGGATTATCTTTTGGCTCTTTGAAAGGTCAAGTATCAGCACTTTCTGTGCTGTTTGACAGGCGATTGGCGCTCCTCCCGAAGGTCCGTCAATTTCTGCAGGGGGTGTCGCGGATGGTTCCGCCCTACAAGAGACCTCTGGACCCTTGGGACCTTAACTTGGTCCTGGCGGCATTGCAAAAACCGCCGTTTGAGCCTCTGAGGGAGGCTTCTTTATCTCGTCTATCCCAGAAAGTGACCTTTCTGGTGGCGATTACATCTCTGAGGAGGGTCTCAGAATTGGCTGCACTATCGTGCAAGTCACCCTTTCTGGTGGTTCACCAAGACAAGGTGGTGTTGCGCCCACGGCCAGAATTCTTGCCGAAGGTGGTTTCAACTTTTCACCTGAACCAGGAGATTGTTCTCCCATCATTTTGCCCCGCTCCCGTTCATCAGGTTGAGCGCGACCTCCATACTCTGGATCTTGTGAGAGCTATACGCATTTATGTGTCCAGGACCGCCTCCTTTAGGAGTTCGGATTCCTTATTTGTTCTTACAACAGGTCGCTGTAAGGGGTCCGCGGCTTCGAAGTCAACCTTGGCCAGATGGATTAAGGCTTCCATTCAAGAGGCTTACCGGTCTTCTGGTTTGCCTCTCCCGGTGGGATTGAAGGCTCACTCTACCAGAGCCGTAGGTGCCTCCTGGGCCTTGCGACATCGAGCGTCTGCTCTGCAGGTGTGTCAGGCGGCCACTTGGTCCAGCCTGCACACTTTCTCTAAGCACTATATGGTGCATGCCCATGCCTCTGCGGATGCAAGTCTGGGCAGGCGGGTTTTCCAGGCGGCGGTTGCCCACCTCTAAAGGGAACCATGTGTTATCCGTCTTGTTGAGGAACTCTTCCCGCCCTGGGGTATTGCTTTAGGACATCCCCATTGTCTGGGTCTCCCATTATGATGACCAGAAAAAAGAGAATTTTGTTTACGTACCGTAAATTCTTTTTTCTTTAATCATCAATGGGAGACCCAGCACCCACCCAGTTGTTCCGTTGCATGTTTTTGCAGTTGATCTGTTCCCTGTTGGGACAGTGTTTGCCGGGTTATTGAACCGTCTGTGCACGGCATTTTTCCCGATGTTTCGGGTGTGGTTTATTTCCTCCTCGCAGCTTATGGACCAAACTGAGGATGTTCCCTGCGGTAGGGGTTTATAAGCGGAGGAGGCGGTGTCTACAAACTTGTAGTACCTAGTGTGACCTCCGGAGGGCAGTGCCCTAAACCCCATTGTCTGGGTCTCCCATTGATGATTAAAGAAAAAAGAATTTACGGTACGTAAACAAAATTCTCTTTTTTTAGGGAGCGCCTGAAGCTATGTAAGTTGTGGATAGTCCTAATTTCTTGGGGTAGATCATTCCAGAGAATTGGTACAGATCAGGAGAATTCTTGGAGCTGGGAGTGGGAGATTTGGATTAATGCAGATGTTAGTCGAAGGTCATTTGTAGAGCGTAGAGAACGGGTGGGGTGATAGACAGAGATGAGGGAGGAGATGTAGGGAGGTGATGCACTGTGAAGAGCTTTGTGTGTGAGAACAAGCAGTTTGAATTGGATCCTGTAGTGTATAGGCAGCCAGTGTAGTGACTGGCACAGAGCGGAGGTGTCTGAATAACGACTGGCCAGATAGGTGATCCTGGCTGCTGCATTAAGGATAGACGGGAGAGGGCAAAGTCTAGTGATGGGAACGCCAATTAATAGAGAATTGCTGTAATCAAGGCGGGAATGGATCAGGGCCACAGTGAGGGTTTTTGTTGTTTCAATGGTGAGAAAGGGGCGGGCTCTAGAGATGTTCTTCAGGTGCACGCGACAAGAGCGGGCGAGAGATTGTATATAGGAGGTGAAGGACAGATCGGAGTCAAACATATCACCCAGACAGTGACCCCTCTGCCTAGGTGTTATCGTGGTGCCGCACACCGAGAGGGAGATGTCAGATTTAGGGAGGTTAGTGGAGGGCGGGTTCAGAAGAAGTTCAATTTTGGAAAGGTTGAGTTTCAGAGAGAGAGAAGTGGACATGATGTTGGAAACTGCAGTTAGACAGTTGTTTGCGTTTTTTAGTACCACTGGGGTAAGGTCAGGGGCTGAAGTTTATAATTGTGTGTCATCAGCATATAGATGGTACTGGAAGCCAAATCTGCTGATGGTGTGTCCAATAGGGGCCGTGTAGAGAGTGAAAAGAAGAGGGCCAAGAACTGAAACCTAAGAAAAAGACCAGAGAGAGATCGTGCTTTAGTGATCCGCGCTGCCTTCCCACCGTACTTGAATAAGTGCCAGGGAAGCCAAGAGTATGGCAGCTTGCATACTCTTGTTTCTCTAGCATTTATTCAGGTACGGTGGGACGGCAGCGCGGATCACTAAAGCACAATCTGTCTCTGATGTTTTTCTTGGCTACATCACCACTGCTACGTGGGAGTGCGGATCCAGCAGCAGCTGTCTGAGCAAATTTACCAGTTGTGGGGAAACACAACTGGATCAGGTGAGCACATACACCTATGACGGTACTACCTTATCCATAAAATGATTAGACCCATTTGCGCCTCTTTGTCTCCCCCTTTTTTCTTTGTAAGGACTGAAACCACAGGGACCCCAATAGTGAGGAAGTGGAGCCAGCAAATGATACACTGAAAGAGTGGTCAGAAAGACAGGACGAAAACCAAGAGGGGGCAGTGTCCTTTATGCCGATTGCATGCAGCATTGAGAGTAGGAGATGGTGGTGGACTGTATCAAAAGCTGCAGAGAGGTCAAGAAGAATAAGCAGAGATTCGTCACTATTACATTTTGCTGTCAGGAGGTCATTGGTCACTTTGATTAGGGCAGTTTCTGTAGAATGTAGGGGTCGGAAACCAGACTGTAATTGATTTAGAAGACAGTGAGTGGAGAGGTAACAGGTGAGGTGGATGTAGAGCAGGCGCTCCAAGAGTTTAGAGATGAAGGGGAGGTTGGAGACTAGTCTGTAGTTATTTGTGCAGGATGGGTTAAGAGAAGATTTATTTAATAATGGAGTAATGATAGAGTGTTTGAAGGAGGAGGGGAAGATCCCAGAAGGAAGGGAGAGATTGAAGATTTTGGTTAGGTGAGTAGTGACGACAGGAGAGAGAGACTGGAGTAGGTGTGAGGGAATGGGGTCAGTGGTGCATGTAGTGGGACGAAAGGAAGAGAGGAGCCTGGAGACTTCTTCTGTGACTGGGTCAAATGTAGAGAGTGAGCCAGAGGGGATGTGGGGAAGAATAGGCGTAACAGCTCTTGGAGGCCGGGAGCTGATTTCCTGGCGGATGTTGTCTATTTTCTCCGTAAAGTAAGAAGCCAGGTCATCTGCACAGAGTTCAGTGATGGGTGTCTGCACTTTAGGACTGAGGAGAGAGAGAAAGGTGTCAAAGAGTTTCTTTGGGTTATTTGGCGAGGTGAAGGGCAGAGTTGTATGTACTTAACATGAATTTATAATGGAAATGTTTTCTGGTGAGCGAGTTTTCCTCCATAGGCGTTCAGCACTCCTAGAGCATTGCTGGTGGAATTGAGTTTGTGATGTGAGCCAGGGCTGTTTTATTCTATACACATAAAGGGTCCCCTTAACAATAAGTGCTTCACCTAAATACGTTTTACCTTACCAAATATTGCCACAGATAAAACTGTGTCAATATTTTGTGTGAATCAGCACATCCAAAATTTATGGCAAAAAATCACTTTATTTATTAAAATTAATTCATATTAAAATTATTCACAGTACACAACATGTCTTAAACGGGAACACAGTCCCTATCATGCACAAAATAATAATAGGGTGGGCTATAGAGAATACATAAGTAGCAGCAAATACAAACAGGGGAACAAAATGGAGCGCTATCACACTTGTATTTATCCTAATCCCTCTCTTAGGAAGGCTCCTACAGGTCATTAAATAATCATCCTATGGATACTAAAGTATTCAGAATTACCTGGTGCCAGAGTAGTTCTCACGGACAATCACTCCCCGGACCCCTGCTGCCACAATGCTCCCGCCACAACCCCCAGCCGACGCACGTTTCAAAGTTTGTTTTTCCTCAGGGCTGTGAATAATTTTAATATGAATTAATTTTAATAAATAAAGTGATTTTTTGCCATAAATTTTGGATGTACTGTTTTATTCTATGTTTGGAAGTCCTGAGTGTGAGGGGTGCTACTTGGTTCAGGGAGCTTCTGAGAGCATTATTGTAGTGATTCACAGCCAGATCAGAACAGGAGAAGGAGACTGGGCACAGTAATATGAGTGTAGAGAGTCTGTGTGTATGAAGGTTAATGGCCTGTAGATTTCTGGATGTGTAATAGCTAGGGGTGGGCTGGGGTGGGTGAGGATTTGTGAGCATGAAGGAGAGAATGTTGTGGTCAGAAAGAGGAAGAGGCGAGTTATCTAGGGAGGACGTTGAACAGAGCCAAGTAAAGACCAGATCAGGGGTGTTACCTTCCTTATGTGTCTTAGAGGTTGAGAGCTGTGAGAGGTCAAGAGAAGTGGTTAGAGATACGAGCTGGGATGCAGATAGGGAGGTGGGGCTGTTTATGGGGATGTTGAAGTCTCCCAGAATAAGGGTTGGTAATCCTGAGGACATGAAGTGTGGCAGCCATGTGGAGAAATGGTGTAGGAACTGGGTGGGTGACCCTGGGGGGGTGGTATACCACTGCTACTCTGAAGGAAGGGGATGGAAGAGCCTGATGGTATGGACCTCAAACGAAGGGAATGAGAGTGATTGAGCTGGGGGGATGACCTGAAAATAACATTGTGTGGTGACAGGTGTAAGCAACTCTACCACCATGTCTGTTCCCAGGTCTTGGGGAATGGGAGAAATGTAAGCTGCCATGCGAAATAGCAGCAAGGGAAGCAGTGTCTGAATCGTGGATCCAGGTTTCAGTGAGGGCCAGCAGATTAAGAGAGTTAGGCTGGTTTCACACTGCAGTTTTTTCCCTGATCAGGTTCTATCCGGTTTGTGTGTCAAAACCATGACTTTCTCCAAAACTAAGAACAGGTGTCAATCTGTCAATTATAGTTTTTCTCTGCAAGTTCCTCTCCTGGTTTTGGCACACAAACCAGATGGAACCTGATCAGGGAAAAAACTGCAGTGTGAAACCAGCCTTGGTGAGAAAGTAGTTGTGGATATGAAGGGAAGCTTGTTGCATACAGACCGTGGATTCAGAGCGCACAATTACAAGAGGGAGATGAAGGTGTGCAGGTGATGTTAATAGGGTTTCTATGTGAGGTGGGGGAGGGCTTGTATTGGCAGAAGGTGGACCAGGATTGGGACAGGTATCACCTGATGGGAGCAGCAGCAAAAAGAGAAGGAGCAAATAGTTTTTTGGATTTGTGACATGTATTGTGATTCAATACTCTGGAATATGATGGACTGAGATTATTCAGTAAACTGAACATAGCATGGGAACTGTACATAAGGGAGGGAAGGAGAGAGGGGCTGATGTGACTGAGTGGTGATGGAGGGGTGATGGGGTGGTAAAAGTGGGTGGCAAAAGCACATAGGAAAAGGAAAAAAATTAAATAAAAGACATTGTTAGCAAAGATTAAAAATGAAAGAATTATACACATTGTTTTCAGTGGCTTTCTGTCCCATTACCTTCCAGTCAAACCCAGTCAATTTCTGGTCTATTTAATTTCTTGACTCTTATGAGACACAAAAGTCTGAAGCAGACTGGTAACTGCTAAGATATATTCAAATAAGTGAATTCAGATGTGGAACAAGAGGGAGGAAACTGGATGCCATTACCCCATTACCAAACAAGGCTGAGCCAAATGGTGACTCACAGGCAGATTAAACAAAGGATCATAAACAGTGGAAAGGACACTGGGCAGTGGAAAGGACAGTTATATTCATAATAGAATGGGATATTTTGAAGCAGGAAAAATACATTAGTTCAATAGGAGAGCTGGGTGCATGAGAATACAATGACACGTACCACAGATATTTTGCAGCAGGAAAACAACATCACTTGAGTATTTCTCACATGTCTACTTTGTATCGGCACAATTTTGGAAGCATAATTTTTTTGTTAGGAAGTTAGGCCCCTTTCACTCAGCGTTTTTGCTGATTCACGGCAGATCTAACAAATTTACCGCATCTGCCCCGTAACGGCCGCCTTGCGGCAAGCCCTCATTCATTCTCTGTGGGGCTTGTGGCAAGTGCGTTTTTTGCCGCAATCCGGTAAATTCGACACTTGCGGCAAGTCAAAAACCTGCGGTTATCTGCCCTTTTTGATTTGCCGCAAGTGCCTGATTTACCGGATCGCGTCAAAAACCACACTTGCCACACCTGCCGCAAGTTCCATAGAGAATGAATGGGGCTTGCCAAAAGTTGTCCGTTACACGGTAAATCTGTCGGATCTGCCGCGAATCAGCAAAGATGCTGGTGTGAAAGGGACCTTAAAAGGGTTCAAGGTTCATCAGCAATTTCTTTTTCCAACAAAATTTTCAAAACCATTAATTTAGGGACCACATCACAATTGAAGTGACTTTGAGGGGCCTACATGACATAAAACACCGAAAAGTGACACCATTCCAAAAACTGCACACCTCAAGCGAATCAAAACCACATTTAAGAAGTTTATTAACTCCTCAGGTGCTTCACAGGAATGAATTCAAAGTGGAATGAAAAAAGATATAAACTTATATTTTACCTAAAAATGTTGCTTTAGCTTCAACTTATCTACTTTTACAAGGGATAGCAGAACAAAATGGATACCAAACCTTTTTACCCAGTTTCTTCTGAACGCGCTGATACCCTACATGTGGTCAGAAACCACTGTTTGAACAACCGGGAGGGCTCAGAAGGGAAGGTGCGCTATTTGGATTTTGGAACGCAAATTTGACAAAAATAGATTACAGGCACCATCTTGCATTTCCCAGGCCCCTAAGGCAGTGCTTCCCAACTCCAGTCCTCAAGGCACACCAACAGGTCATGTTTTCAGGATTTCCTTATCATTAGACAGATTATGGAATTATCCCCTGTGCAAGTGATTAAATTATCACCTATGCAATCCTAAGGAAATCCTGAAAACATGACCTGTTGGTGTGCCTTGAGGACTGGAGTTGGGAAACACTGCCCTAAGGTACCAAAACAGCAGAAACCCCCCACAAGTGACCCCATTTTGGAAACTAGACCCCTCAAGGATTTTATCTAGAGGTATAGTGAGCATTTTGAACCCACAGACACTTCACAGAACTTGATAACAATAGGTTGTCATATTGAAAATTCTTTTTTTTTTTTCACAAAAATGTTGTTTTCGCACCAAATTATTCACAGCATGTCAGTTAACACAGCGGAGAAAACAAGCATAGTGTGCCCTGGATTTCTGTAAATCCCATCCACTGTGCTTGTACTGCACAACGCAGAGGTTTAGATGTAGTGATAACACGCTGCGTCCAAACCGCTGCAAACGCTGACTGTGTGAACATGCCCTTAGGCTATTTGCTGACTAGAAATAGGTGCAGATGTTGTGCTTACGGCTAACCACACCTGCAGAAAAAAATGTAGCAGAAAAATGGCTGTGCCAATGGTGCGTTTTTGCTACTTTTTTATGCAGATTTTGCTGTGTTTTTTTTTTAGCAATTGTTCACTGTTGTGACTGTGAAGAAATCTAGGTTAGGCTGAGAAAAGAAAGGGGTTCAAAATGTCATAATGTGATTTTGGGCTCCACTGTCTTTTTGGTCACCAGCCAAGGTACAGCAGGCAGGTATGGGCTGCCACCAACGCTAGCTGCATAGTTTTACCTGGCTGGAAACTAAAACTACAGGGAAGCCCTTTTTTTTTTTAAATTATTTAATGAAATAATAAAAAAAAAATGACATGGAGCTTCGCCATATTTTTTGGGCCAACCAGATACAATTAGGCAGCTGGGGGCTGGAATCCTCAGTGTAGGGGAGCCCAATCTATCTGGTCCGTTCTTCCACCCCCTCCCTCCCGCCAAAAGCTGCACCAGAAAATGGCGCATTTGTAGAAGCAATATTTTCTGGCACTGTATCTGACTCTTCCAGCTGCCGTGTAGCAGTGGCAGACTGGGTAGTAAAGGAGTTAATGCCAGCTAAATACTGCCAGCTGGCACTAAGCCCAGAGGCTAGTAACGTTAAGGCGTTAATTAGATACCTGACGTTAATAACCAAATCAGTAGGGACACAAATAAACACGCACAATATTTATTTGAAAAAGCACTCCACAACAACCCTCTATCCCCAATTTATTGGGAAAAAAAATCAGACATAGTCCAGTGGGAAGGTCCGACGTAGTCCAGTGGGAGCTCCCTCCATGATTTCCAGTTTTTTACAGCATATGGGGGCATTCCCGATATGCTATAAAAGCAGGCACCCTTCCAGGAGAATGACAGGTCATGACCTCAATGAGGTCATCACAGGTCACGAGCCTTGGTTCACAAAGGGTCAGTTGTGATCCCTTGATGGGATCACAATTGACCCCTGTGTGAACCAAGGATCATGACCTGCCATGGTCTCATTGAGATCATGAGCTGTCATTCTGTGAGCAGACAGCGCAATGTATGCTATGTCTGCGCATGCGCCTGACAAATTGAAACAAGAGGAGCAGGCGCTGGAGGAGCCGCGGAAGCCACACCAGGGCCACAGGAGACGAGATAGGGGATCGGGGGATGACTGGGGGGACTAGGCATAGGGGCAGGCCAGTACAAAACTGTTCATTTCCCTCCCATCTGACCAATCAGATGGGAAGGAAGTGATGATGATGATGGCGGCGGAGGGCGCAGTGAGGACTGGAGCTGCACACTGGGGGACCTAGGGGACAGGGAGATGGTGTTATTTCTCTCAAATGTGACACGTGTGATCTTGTCACATCGGAGAGAAATAACAGGAGGCGACTGCAGGCGCTGCTTCTGACACTCTGCAGCACCATTTTAGGAGGGGGAGGTGGCTGTGCACCTATCTTGGGGGTTGCGTAACGATAACTGGGGCAAGACATTTCTGGGAGCTTTTAGATCAAGGCGGACGCTGGGGGTTAATGTTGTGTTGTGCACTCCAGCCCGCACACAGTGGTCCCCAGGAATCAGAGAAAAGGACATTGTTTACAGGCTGGAGGATCCCCTGCCATAACTGCTAGTCTGACAAAATGGTGAACAATAAAAAGGTATGCGGATAAAACCTATAAACATCTTGATGCAAAAATATAAAGGCAAAATCACATCTACGAGGATCAATATAGAAAACCAAAAAACAATGAGCCGAAGCATAAGTTGGTATTTATGCAATACTAGGATCATGTTCAAACTGTGACCAAGTCACAGACAAAACCAAAGGGAAAAAAAAGCCAGAAAATGAGCAGATACTGAATAATAAATAAGTAAATGGTAGTAGTAAATGTATCTAACCTAACAGAATCATTTTAGAAGCAACAAAATGAAAATGTTCAGCTCACCGCTTAGCTCCACATGTGCAGTTTCCTCTCAAGCACAGATGAAGTGTTGGTCACAAACACATAGGAGAAATCTAGACATAAGGAGCATATGGAAAACACAGAGGATATAGATGTATAAGCTTGATTTTATTTAGTCCATGTAAAAGCTACAAAAAGGCAGACCACCCCACATAACTACCCCTGTTTCGGCATGGCCTTAATCATGGTAAAGACCGTGACTAAGGCCATGTCAAAACACATTGGTTATTAGGGGGGTGTTTAGGTGTGGTGGTCTGTCTTTTTGTAGCTTTTGCATGGACTAAATAAAAATCAAGCTTTTACATCTATGTCATCTGCGTTTTCCCATGTTGGGTATCTTCCTTATGAACTGAAGCATTATAATATAGTCCCAGACCAACCTAATACACATTTTGCGTGTGCTTCTTCCAACCTGTTAGCCTCGTATGCATTTGCACTTTATTCTAGTTGTAGGCTAAGTGACTGCACAATGGACCTTTTCTCTGTGCCACTTATCCTTTTTTAATGTTTTTTATGTATTAATGTTGTTAATCACGTTTCAATACAGATTGTGTTGTGTTTTTTGGGGAAGAGTCTCTTAATTTGTTGGTTTTATTGGTTACTAGCTGTAGAGCCCGGTGTTGCCCAGGCATAGTAACTGTTTTTAGTTTTAACAAAATAGAATGATTATTTTGCACATAAATGTAACTAAGTACCGTATATACTCGTGTATAAGCCGACCCGTGTATAAGCCGACCCCCCTACTTTTGCCCCCAAAAACTGGGAAAACTTATTGACTCGCGTATAAGCCGAGGGTGGACTCCAGCACAGGTATACAACCCCCAGCAGTGAGGTATACAGCAGCAGCCCCAGTGGTAGTATACAGCAGCCCCAGAGGTATATACAGCCCCATATGCAGCCCCAGATGTATATGCAGCCCCAGAGGTATATGCAGCCCCAGAGGTATATGCAGCCCCATATGCAGCCCCAGAGGTATATGCAGCCCCATATGCAGCCCCAGAGGTATATGCAGCCCCAGAGGTATATGCAGCCCCATATGCAGCCCCAGAGGTATATGCAGCCCCATAGGTATATGCAGCCCCAGAGGTATATGCAGCCCCAGAGGTATATGCAGCCCCAGAGGTATATGCAGCCCCAGAGGTATATGCAGCCCCATATGCAGCCCCAGAGGTATATGCAGCCCCATAGGTATATGCAGCCCCAGAGGTATATGCAGCCCCAGAGGTATATGCAGCCCCAGAGGTATATGCAGCCCCATATGCAGCCCCAGAGGTATATGCAGCCCCATAGGTATATGCAGCCCAAGAGGTATATGCAGCCCCAGAGGTATATGCAGCCCCAGAGGTATATGCAGCCCCAGAGGTATATGCAGCCCCAGAGGTATATGCAGCCCCATATGCAGCCCCAGAGGTATATACAGCAGCAGCAGCCCCAGCCCCAGGGCTGTATACAGCAGCAGCAGCCCCAGCCCCAGGGCTGTATACAGCAGCAGCCCCAGGGCTGTATACAGCCGCAGCCCCAGGGCTGTATACAGCCGCAGCCCCAGGGCTGTATACAGCCGCAGCCCCAGGGCTGTATACAGCCGCAGCCCCAGGGCTGTATACAGCCGCAGCCCCGGAGGTATACAGGCCCCCCATCAAGTTCCAGGGCCCCCCCCCCCACTTGCGCGCCAGCCTGTAAGGTAAATTCATACTTACCGGTGTCCAGTCGCGCCGCCCGCAGCTGCCGACATGACGATTCCGGGCTCCATTCAGCGTCTTCCCGCGGCTTCCTGTAGTCGCGGGCAATGACGTAATTGCCCGCGACTACAGGAAGCCGCGGGAAGACGCTGAATGGAGCCCGGAATCGTCATGTCGGCAGCTGCGGGCGGCGCGACTGGACACCGGTAAGTATGAATTTACCTTACAGGCTGGCGCGCAAGTGGGGGGGGGCCCTGGAACTTGATGGGGGGCCTGTATACCTCCGGGGCTGCGGCTGTATTTTTTTTTTTTTTTTCATATTACCGTATATACTCGCGTATAAGCCGAGGGGGGACTTTTCAGCCCAAATTTTGGGCTGAAAAACTCGGCTTATACGCGAGTATATACGGTAAATAGAATATTATTATAAATCAAAATCTCTAGCTCCTCCCCCTCCAGGGAATGTTGTTTGGTGCTGTCTCTATCTCCTCCCCATCCATAGAATATTGTCTGGTTCTGCCCCTAGCTCCTCCCCCTCCATAGAATGCTGTCTGGTGCTGCCTCTAGCTCCTCCCCATCCATAGAATGTTGTCTGATTCAGCCTCTAGCTCCTCCCCCTCCATAGACATACATACACACATATAAATTATATACTGCATTACCGTATATTATATACTCCCACCCTTAGAGGGGCATGGTTAAATGTACAGTTAGGGCCAGAAATATTTGGACAGTGACACAAGTTTTGTTATTTTAGCTGTTTACAAAAACATGTTCAGAAATACAATTACATATATAATATGGGCTGAAAGTGCACACTCCCAGCTGCAATATGAGAGTTTCCACATCCAAATCGGAGAAAGGGTTTAGGAATCATAGCTCTGTAATGCATAGCCTCCTCTTTTTCAAGGGACCAAAAGTAATTGGACAGTGGACTCTAAGGGCTGCAATTAACTCTGAAGGCGTTTCCCTCGTTAACCTGTAATCAATGAAGTAGTTAAAAGGTCAGGGGTGGATTCCAGGTGTGTGGTTTTGCATTCTTAAGCTGTTGCTGTGACCAGACAACATGCGATCAAAAGAACTCTCAATTGAGGTGAAGCAGAACATCCTGAGGCTGAAAAAAAAGAAAAAATCCATCAGAGAGATAGCAGACATGCTTGGAGTAGCAAAATCAACAGTTGGGTACATTCTGAGAAAAAAGGAATTGACTGGTGAGCTTGGGAACTCTAAAAGGCCTGGGCGTCCACGGATGACAACAGTGGTGGATGATCGCCGCATACTTTATTTGGTGAAGAAGAACCCGTTCACGACATCAATTGAAGTCCAGAACACTCTCAGTGAAGTAGGTGTATCTGTCTCTAAGTCAACAGTAAAGAGAAGACTCCATGACAGTAAATACAAAGGGTTCACATCTAGATGCAAACCATTCATCAATTCCAAAAATAGACAGGCCAGAGTTAAATTTGCTGAAAAACACCTCAAGAAGCCAGCTCAGTTCTGGAAAAGTATTCTATGGACAGATGAGACAAAGATCAACCTGTACCAGAATGATGGGAAGAAAAAAGTTTGGAGAAGAAAGGGAACGGCACATGATCCAAGGCACACCACATCCTCTGTAAAACATGGTGGAGGCAACGTGATGGCATGGGCATGCATGGCTTTCAATGGCACTGGGTCACTTGTGTTTATTGATGACATAACAGCAGACGAGTAGCCGGATGAATTCTGAAGTGTACCGGGATATACTTTCAGCCCAGATTCAGCCAAATGCAGCAAAGTTGATTGGACGGCGCTTCATAGTACAGATGGACAATGACCCCAAGCATACAGCCAAAGCTACCCAGGAGTTCATGAGTGCAAAAAAGTGGAACATTCTGCAATGGCCAAGTCAATCACCAGATCTTAACCCAATTGAGCATGCATTTCACTTGCTCAAATCCAGACTTAAGACGGAAAGACCCACAAACAAGCAAGACCTGAAGGCTGCGGCTGTAAAGGCCTGGCAAAGCATTAAGAAGGAGGAAACCCAGCGTTTGGTGATGTCCATGGGTTCCAGACTTAAGGCAGTGATTGCCTCCAAAGGATTCGCAACAAAATATTGAAAATAAAAATATTTTGTTTGGGTTATGTTTATTTGTCCAATTACTTTTGACCTCCTAAAATGTGGAGTGTTTGTAAAGAAATGTGTACAATTCCTACATTTTCTATCAGATATTTTTGTTCAACCCTTCAAATTAAACGTTACAATCTGCACTTGAATTCTGTTGTAGAGGTTTCATTTCAAATCCAATGTGATGGCATGCAGAGCCCAACTCGTGAAAATTGTGTCACTGTCCAAATATTTGTGGCCCTAACTGTAGGTGGTAGGGGTTATGTGAAGATGTGGATGTGGCTTTGTCAAGGGGGCAGTGCTACAAAGTGGGCACTTCTATGAAGGGGTGGAGCTATGGTACATACATACATACACCCAGCTTTATATTTTAGATTTTGGAGTATCCGGTCCTTCTTTGTCAATTGTACCTTGTGGTTCAGTAGGTTTATATGAAAGGGAGTTTGATATTAAGTCTTAATATGTAGTAATGCTGATTTTAATAATTTTCTGTTTACTTGAAGGACAATATAGAAAATAAACTTGACTCCCGGGAGTGGCCTTACTGTTCTGAGTGTCCTGCTGCATGGAATAATTCTGGGGCTGTCAGGTACGTGAAAAAAAGTGCTATTCTTCCATCATTGCACCTAAAGAGGTTGTTCCCATCTCAAAGATTCTATCCCAATATGTAGTAGGTGTAATAATAATCATTTTAGCAAATGCTTCCAATTAGTTCTCTGATAGCCTCTCTTACCTCATGTGCAGGACATTGCAGCTTGGGTATCCACTGTTACGACCACTCGTGTAGTCACAGTTAGTTGCTCGTGGTCATAACTATGGATACCCAAACTACTTTAATGTTCTACTACAGAAAAAAGTAGAGAGACAAAAGATGCTGAGATAGGATCCTATCGAGGGGAAAAAAGCACATCCCAATGGGAATAAAAAGGCTCACCTCATGTAGTTGTGAGAGTCACATAACTGACGGCTGCTGCAACACCCCTGTTAGAGGTGGTCAAAGACGGAGGAGTAATAAAATCCAACAGATTGGAGAACATTATCTTTATTAGATAAAATCTCCTTCATCAGGACAAAAAAATTATGTTTTTTTTTCCCCTGATAAAGGAGATTTTATTTCAGACTCCCATTGACTAATAAAGATCACATTCTCCAAAGTTTTGGATTTGATTCTTCCTCCATTTTACCCATTCATCCTTTGTCTTCGATCACTTCAGTACCAAGCAC
Organism: Allobates femoralis; assembly: GCA_033576535.1. Taxonomy (NCBI): domain Eukaryota; kingdom Metazoa; phylum Chordata; class Amphibia; order Anura; family Aromobatidae; genus Allobates; species Allobates femoralis. The sequence goes on along the minus strand of JARQOC010000007.1, from coordinate 208,309,047 downwards.
GTGGGATAAGCAACGTTGCTAATCAAGAGAACTATACTATATTTTTAACTGGAGGTATTTCTATTATTATTACCCCTACTACATATTGGGATAGGATCTTCGAGATGGGAATACCCCTTTTATTAGTTATGCTGATTAATTTAAAAAACAAACGCATATTTCCTTCTTTGTATCGTGCTTTTTGTTTGTTTGTTTTCTAAGGCAAAATCCATTTCCCACATTTCTCCTGTTTTCTTTTCATGAGCTGAAAGCCTTCCCACAGCAGTGAGACATGATGCAGGGGACCCTTTAAATTGGAGCTGATTGTCCCTTAGGTGTATTCCACACATGGTAGCTTTGTTGATCACATTGTAACATAATGTGTAAAGCTACATTCACACACACCATTTTTGCTGCGTTTTGTGAGGATCCATGATCTGTGTGTGAACACTGCTGCGCTATTTACTTACCTCGCCGCGCTCCCCAGGTGATCTCCAGTTGATGTCACCTCATCCCTGGAGGCCGCAGTGATCTGTGCCTCTAGGACCCTGCAGCCTGCACATGTGACTGAGTGATGTCACTCGGTTACATGGTGCAGTGTAGGTCCTTCCACAGGTCCTGCGGCCCTAGTATGAGGAGGACATCACTGGAGATCACCGGGAGAGCGCATCGAGGCGAGTAAATAGCGGCCAATAAATGACATGCTCATTGTTTTTACGGATCCGTTCTTGACCCAATAATAATAATAATAATAACAAAGCTTTATTTATATAGTGCCAACATATTTCGCAGCGCTTTACAATGTAGACCCAAGAACGGATCCGTAAAAAAGCTCAGTGTGTGAATGCTGAATTGTGAAATGCGTTGACTTGGCTGGGACATCCAACATCACTGCATTCCACTGTAATAGCGGATCCGTAAGAAACGCAGCAATAACGGTGCAATAACGCACTATGTGAATGTAGCCTAACAGTCAAGTGCCAGATAAATGTATTCAGAAAGCATCCCTCTGTGCTGACGCTCTCTCCTGTATAATCCGTACCTCAGTGTGCCGGTCTACTGAAAGGCTTCTCAAGTTTCTTACACAGGGCTGTCTCCTGAACCTACCACCTTCATCACTAAAGGTTACTGTCACACGCGGCAATTTTGCTAGCAATTTCACTGGCAATTTGCTGGTTGCAGTGAAATCATGGACACATTGTTCCATTTGTATACGGCAACAAAATAGAACAATGTGTCCATGATTTTACTGCAAATTGGCAGTGAAATTGCTGGCAAAATTGCTGCGTGTGACGGTACCTTAACATCTACCTGACCAATTGGCAGCACAGCATGGATGCTTTACAGGTAGAGCGCCACAGATGGCCTGTACTAGGACAAGAATAAGTTACTTTTAAAGGTCTAATGACAAGACTGTTCCTGATACATTGCATTTAGTTGACTTACTTGAGATTAATCATAAACTGATCAGTGGGCACATACATAGAGACATGAGGAGAGCCCTCAATTCCTGATAAGTGACTTCTATTTTGAAGACACACAAAGAGGACTGTGCATTTTGTAAGCTGTAGGCTATAATGGCATTGGTTTAACTGATCCATCATGAGCATTTCAGGATGGATACGTAATATGGACAAAAGTAATGGGACACAGCTCTTAATCATGGAGTTCAGATTTTTCATCTATTTGTTACAGGTGTATAAAATCCATCCCCTCGCACTGCAGTATGCGTTTACTAACTTGTGAAAGAATAGATTATTTTAAAGTGATGAGTGATACCGGCATGGTCCTGTAATAAACTGTTACAACGAGACAGTTTGTCAAATCTCCTATAAGAGATTATTCTTCATAACTGAGTGTTTAGGAACCACAGAAAATCATCTATGAAGTAACTGACCATGTAATGGTACAGGGTGGAGTCTGCACATGCCAAGGCTCATAATTTGGCCATTGCACTGTTGCCTCAAGAGGTTTGGACTCCTGGAGTTATTAACATCGGCCACAAAAACTTGCATCAGGAGATTCATGGCTTGGATTTCCATAGCCGAGCAGCTGCATGCAAGCCTAACATCACCAAGCCCAATGTCAAGCATCTGGAGTGGTTTAAAACCACTGAATTCTGGAGTAGTGGAAACCAGTTATGTGGAGTGATGAATGCCAGTTCTCCATCTGCCAGTCTGAAGGACGATTCTGGGTTTGGTGGATGCCAGAATGTTACCGGTGTAGGGATATCACTTAGGCTGTGTTTCAGGGTTGTCCCTTGCTTCCAGCAAAAAGCAATGTAAGTACTTGAGCATGCTAAACCTATTGCACAATTGTAGCTGCAAACTTTGTAGGAAGAGTTTGGTAAAGCACTTTTTGTTCGTGTTACAGTATGATTGTGCAGCAGGGTGAACCTCAAGGTCCATAACGGTTTTATTCTTTACATGATGGAATAGTAGAGTCTGCTTTAATGTTCCATGTATTTTTCACACAGGAGAAAAAACAACACTTAGTTTCATCTGTCCCAGGGATATGCTTCACATTTACTTGGATAGATTGGTTTATTGGTTGTCAGAAAAAGAACACAAAATGTGGATTGAACCTTACTGCAGTTGAATTACCTGAATAATAATGCATGCTGTGCTTTCAGTGCCCGACAAAAGCAAAATACAATGACTCGGGAGGACCGGAAAACAGTCTCCAAGCTAATTATTTTTGTGATCGGTGGGATAACGTACTCTGAAATACGCTGTGCTTATGAAGTGTCACAAGCCAACAAGTTTGTCAAGGTTATTATTGGTAAGTGTTACAAAGCTTCACGAAGTGCTGTCCTTAGTGACGCCACCTCTGCAGTTCATAGGCATCCAAAGTATAGAGTCCTATGTTCAACTGTGTCAAGACGAGCAACATTGTAACAACAGACCTAGTTTTATCTGAAACCGCTGTTATTACACAGCACGGGCCATATTCTGTGGCCATTGTATTGTAGAATAGTCTCTCACTTTTCCTTGAGGGCGTTTTTAAAAATGCACATTTATGTTAAATATTGGGAATGGCTTATATCATAGAATTACAAATATTGGCTACAAAAACATCTGACTGAGATAGTGGCACATTGTTAAAGGGAATCATTTGCAAAAATGCTATTAATCTGCAGGTAAATGGTCTTAAAACCCTGCCTAGCTGCATTACTGGAAGCTACAAGGAGAATATGCACTTGTATCCACCCTATAGCCACTTCCAGTCATTGGAGGGAGCAGTCTCCTCTCACTATGCAGGTAGTGCGCTATAATGGCTCCTCATCACTTTACAGTTTGTACAGAGCACCCCGAGCTGCTGAGCGGGCTGTCAAATCAAAGTGCCAGGGCATGATGACCACGCTCTCACTGTATAGTGAGTAGTAACTGAGCGCGGCTTTCACCACCCTATGAGTGAAAGCGAATGGCTATAGGGAGTATTTGAGTGCATTTTCTCTTCATAGCTGGTCTCCCAGTAAGGCAGCCTGCCATGTTTTAATGCTATTTACTTGCAGACTAATCCTATTTCTGAAGGTAAGTGGTGTTTTTGGACATGATCGATTGGTTCCCTTTATAGAATGAAGTCTGTAGGAAAAAAATATGACAGGAGATGTCTTTTTAATAAATTGATTTGCTTCAACATGTTCTCTGTTAATCCAAGGGATATGCTCTAAGTGCATGACCATGATTCTCTGACCACTGAGACCCCCATTGATCAGGAAATAGATATCAAGTCTTCCATTGCTAACCCAAAATTGAACAATTGTTCAGTCATGCATGTGCATAGCAGACCTTTCAGCTGAGGTCAGGGGCTTTAAATTCTGATAGACAATTTAGACAATTTGTTTAGATAGTCAATCTTCACAATAAGGTGGTAAAAGTAGGGAGTGTTTTTTTTTTTTCTTCTGCAGGAGGGTTTATTGTGGATTGGAGAAGATAGATCTTTGCCTTCTGCATAACAAAGTCACAATCATAGTAGAAAATACATGAGTAGTCAAAATCTGTAACTGAGGACTAGTCATTTGGTTAGAACAACATATACCGACTATCTAATGAACCAGTCACCCCAAACAAAACAGGCGTGGAAGGAGACAAAAGCATAATTTGATGAGTGGGCCAGGAAGAACGGGCAGATTGGGAGGTCGTTGTGGGAAGCAGACCTATATAATATACGGGGGCAAAGCTGGGAGGATGATGGCAAACCTGGCTAGAGGTAAACGCCCCATGGCGCTGATAACGTCTACGAAAAAGCCTAATAATACCATTACCAATAATCCTAGGGAAATCAATAATATTCTGGGAAAATTCTATGCAACCTTGTACAAAGCCAGAACTTCAGTCAAACTAGCGGGGGAGAGGTGGCTGCAGGGAATACAGTTGTCAGCGTTCTCAGAGGGGGGCCTAGACGTTTGAACAGGGACATCACCCTAGAAGAGATCTTGAAGGTGATCTAGGGCTTGAATGTGCACAAAGCCCCTGGTCCAGATGGTTATGGTAGTAGTTTTTACAAAGTACTGAGAGATCAGATACTGGCATACCTACAGGGCATGTATAATGGCTTTCTAGCGGGGCAGCCAATCCCTGATCATATGAATACTGCTTATATAAAACTCCTGCAAAAGGCGATAAGGCAATGGATGACACAGCAAACTACCACCCCATCTCGCTCATAAATCAAGATCTAAAAATAATAGCCAAAATGATAGCTTATCAGTTAGCTCTTTTTACTCTCGGGATTGGTGGGGCGCCAGCAGGCGGGCTTTGTCAAGGTTGGATCAGCAGTGGGGAATATCCAGAGATCTATGATGATCTTGGAAGCCATTAGGCTGGGTGGTGGAGGGATTGCTGACGCCTCAGCCATGGTCCTGCTCGATGCGGAGAAGGCTTTTGATAGCGTCAGCTGGCCATGGCTGGAAACGGTATTAGATGGGGTGGGCCTAAGGGGTGCTTTCAGAACATTTGTTGACAACCTTTACAAAAATCTGAGAGCCAGAGGGCGCAATGGGTCTTATCTCCTTGTTATTATTGAGTGTATGCAGTACATTAACTGCTCACCTTGATCGGTTGTGAGACCATTGTATCCTCATTTTGATACAGCTGCCGCAGGACCCACCACTCCAGGTGGCCACGTAATATCTCAAAGGACTGGAAAACAATGCAGTCTACGCTGATGTGTAAAGGATGACAGACATCCTGGAAATTTTAATCCCTGTTTTTATTTCAACGCGTTTCAAGGCTGTCCCAGCCTCTTCCTCAGGAAAACACCAACATACTAACCAGCAAAAAACAGGATCATACATATATAAACAACACAAGCCAGTGACCAACAGCCACATTGCAATGATGTTTGGAAGGAGGTAACCATGAGGTGAAAAGCCATCTGATCCACTGAGCGGAAGATAACGATCTTATAGGGATAAGCCTGGAAGCGCTTAATCTAATATATAAAGCTGAATGTGTGTATGTTGTGTATGTATGTGTGTATATCCGGGATTGGCATCTACACCGTCGCAGCTACAGCCGCAAAATTTTGCAGAGTCACACTCTGGACCCCGGGAGCGTCATAGGCTATGTTGTGAGGCGAAATTTTAACCCTGCGTGTTCCAGTTCACCAAACAATTTTGCCCCTATCTACATAATAGGAAAAAAGGGAAAGGAAACGTGTGGGAGGAAAATCGACAGCTGTCAGCTATAGAACAAAATTTTGCACAGTCATACGTCTGGACCCCGGGAGCGTCATAGGCTATGTTGTGAGGCGAAATTTTAACCCCGCGCATTCCAATTCACCAAACAATTTTGCCCCTATCTACATAATGGGGAAAAAGTGACAGTTACCAGTTGACAGTTGTAATGAGAGGGACTTAATGATAGCGCCAAAGACTAACAGCATATACCAGCATATAGTCACTAAGGTGGGGCCCCAACATGACATATTCACCACACACAGGGACATGTATACACACCACACGCACACAAAGAGTAACAGCAAGTGTATAGTCGGTAAGGTGCAGCCCCAACATTGGATACTCACCACGCACCCGAACAAACACACACACCACAAAGACACACACACACCCCCAAGGGGACCAACACACACCTTATAGCCACACTATGCATCACACACAGGGACACACACACACCACAAAGAGACACACAACCACACAAGACCCCCCCCTCAGGGATACACACGCATAGCCACCCTATAGGGACACATGCACTCACCCCACAGGGACACACACACCACAAAGAGACACACACACCACCACACGACCCCCCACACAGGGACACACACACATACACACCCTATAGGACACATGCACTCACCCCTCAGGGACACACACACACACCACAAAGGGACACACACAACACAGAGACTCACACACCCCACACAGACACCCCCCACAGGGACACACACACACATACACACCCTATAGGGACACATGCACTCACCCCACAGGGACACACACACACACCACAAAGAGACACACACAACACAGATACACACACACACCACAGACCCCCACACAGGGGCACACACACATACACACCCTATAGGGGCACATGCACTTACCCCACAGGGACCACACACACACCACAAAGAGACACACACCACACAGACCCCATCCCACAAGGACACATACATACACACACCCCAGGGACACACACACCACACAGACAGACACAGATGTGCACAAATCACCTCACACAACTCGCCTCATACGTGTGCTATCTTTATTTTCCAAACATAAACATCTGATTAAAAACAGCCAATGTGCAACACATGTGCCATATAGGGAATTAAGGCAGTGTCAGTCACATGAGCTGTCTATTATGTGTATGTGTGAGGTAACATATACTACCCGGCCAGGGGGAGGGTTTACTGTTGGCTGGAGATTTATCAGGCTGCCAATAGCAATCAATCACAGCTCAGCTTCTATTTTCCTACAGGTCATTAATATGACATATTCAAATTCTATTTTGTTATAGCTAACAGCAGTTATTTATTAACCCGGGCGTAGCCGGGTACTACAGCTAGTAGTAAATAAAACAAATCACATAACTCACTTTAACATGAAAGACAATTAAAACAATTAAAATTTACATATAAAACAATTAGCAAAAATTATTATTATTAAATAAATAAAAATATAAGAATACAAAAACATAGAACCATACACAAACTCATGGTATTTGAACCCGTGAATGTATGTAGAATAATCCACAGGATTAGGGTGCAAAACCAATCTGCCATTCAAAAACTATGCACTGTTTTATTAGGAAACCCTTTTGGCAAGCATTACACCCCTTTTAATGCAAGGTGGCATGATGAATTTTAATAATCATTACATTTTATTCATGCACTTATTAAAAATATAAATAAAACATCTTTAGACGTGTGTGTATACACATATATTTCTGGGATCTATAAGTCACTGAACGATCAAATTATTGTTGTGTGGTAAAACCAATTAGACACCTATAGGATTGACATGAAAATATTCTTTCATATTGATTAACATTAGCTCCGGGGTTATTTCTTTGTCCACCCGATTGCTCATACCATTTTTCATGTAATCTCCTTTATGTTCCCTAGGGTGATTCGTGTTCTTGTCTTTAAGTGTATTTTTATTCTTATTGCCATCATCATATCTTTCTCATCATCATGGCCTTTAATTTTTTAGGTAGAATGACTATTTCCTGTCAATCCTATAGGTGTCTAATTGATTTTACCAAACAACAATAATTTGATCGTTTAGTGATTTATAGATCCCAGAAATATGTGTATACACACACGTCTATACATGTTTTTTTTCATATTTTAAATAAGTGCATAAATAAAATGTAATGATTATTAAAATTCATCATGCCACCTTGCATTAAAAGGGGTGTAATGCTTGCCAAAAGGGTTTCCTAATAAAACAGTGCATAGTTTTTGAATGGCAGATTGGTTTTGCACCCTAATCCTGTGGATTATTCTACATATATTCACGGTTCGAATAAACAAACCATGGGTTTGTGTATGGTTCTATGTTTTTGTATTCTTATATTTTTATTTATTTAATTTTTGCTAATTGTTTTATATGTGAATTTTAATTGTTTTAATTGTCTTTCATGTTAAAGTGAATTATGTGTTTTGTTTAATTTACTATTAAGCGCTTCCAGGCTTATCCCTATAAGATCGTTATTTTCCTCCCAGCCGATCACATGCCTTTTCGCGTCATGGTTACCTCCTTCCAAATATCATTGCAATGTGGCTGTTAGTCATTGGCTTGTGTTGTTTATTATATGTATGATCCTGTTTCTTGCTGGTCAGTATGTTGGTGTGTTCCGAGGAAGAGGCTGGGACAGCCTTGAAACGCTTTGAAATAAAAACACTGATTAAAATTTCCTGGACGTCTGTCATCCTATACACAGCAGCGCAGACCGCATTGTTTTCCTGTCCTTTGAGATATTAGAGTGAACACTCTGGGCTTCCTCTCGGATGTGTTGCGACTGGGGAGGGGAACGTGCCAGGGATGCCCTTTGTGGGGGGACAAATCTCCAAAGAGGTTCGATCGCTAAATTGAAGAGTAGGGGGTACTCTTCAATTTAGCGATCGAACCTCTTTGGAGATTCAGAAATGAGGGCCAAAGTTTTAAGGGGATAAAAGTAGGTAGGCAGGAAATAAAATCCAGCTTCTTTGCGGATAACATTATATTGTACATAAATCGCAGAAATCTCCCTGAGCTATTAATTCAGATAGACATATTTGGGGGGGTCCCGGGTTTCAAGCTAAACAAAGCAAACTGCGAGATATTAATGTTGAAGCCATCGGGAGCAGGAAGAAGATGGGGGTAAACAGGCTGACATGTATGGTATCCCCATATCAACCCATTCAATCAAATATTTGAGCATACACTTGGTAAGGGACCCTAACGACATTTACAAGCTAAATTACAATCCGCTGATCCTGAAAATAGAGAAAAAACTGGAGAGTTGGGACGGTTGCGGTTGTCCTTAATTGGGAGGTGCCACCTTATAAAAAGGAGGTTTAAAAGTTTATAATCCAGCTCACCTGTTCCTTTTATGCTCCAGAGAATTCCTAATACATCCAGAAGAAAATTTTAAAGTCCGGCACCAAAAATTCTTAGTTCCAAAAAGATTTCTTTATTAATTTACAGCATAAAAAGCATGGAAAATCGAGGCTATAGTATAGTCCGATTAAGTGCAAGCTATCCTGGGCACTGGTTTACATGTTTCGAGGCTAAAATGCCTCTTAGTCATAGGCCTCGAAACATGTAAACCAGTGCCCGGGATAGCTTGCACTGAATCGGACTATACTATAGCCTCAATTTTCCATGCTTTTTATGCTGTAAATTAATAAAGAAATGTTTTTGGAAATAAGAACTTTTGGTGCCGGACTTTAAAGTTTTCTCCTTCGCCTCATTGGGGGACACAGACCGTGGGTGTTATGCTGCTGTCCACTAGGAGGCGACACTAGGCAGAATCTGCAAAAGAGTTAAGTGGCTCCTCCTCTGCAGTATACACCCTGGAGCAGGAAGTGCTTCTCCAGTTTTTGCTTAGGTCGTTAGGAGGCACACCTAAATTTTATTTTCTTAAAAATTTATTTCACTTTTTGATTTTTATCTTCAAGAAGAAGAAAAGTGGGTCTCTGTTGAGACTCCCGGCATGGTCCCTCCTCGGCCCCCCACTGTTGGGGTGCCTGGTTGAGGTCGGCAATTTCCCCTCACATGCCACTCCTTCCTCAGCCCCCCACTGTTGGGGGTGCCTGGTTGAGGTGAGATGATGGTCCTCCCTCCTCGGCCCACCACTGTTGGGGTGCCTGGTTGAGGTCGAGACGATGGTCCTCCTTCCCAGTTCCACTGTTGAGGACCCTGGTTGAAGTCGACGCTGCACTGGAGCCCTCTGAAGTGGACGGCAGCATCCCTTCCTAATCACCCCCCCCGGGGGTTTTAGGTTGAGGCACCGCAGGTAGGGCACAATCCAACGCCTCAGCTCTGCTGAGTGCTTCTGATGAACACGGGCCACAGCACTCCTCAACCCTGCAGCACCAGGACCCCCAGCTCTGCTGAGTGCTCTTGAAGGGGCCGGGGGACATTGTATCTACCGCAGAAGCACCAGAGGCCTCAGCCTGGCTTAGTCCCTCTGAGGCACACCCCAGGAGCCCCTTCCTGCCGCGGCGTTCTCAGCCTACCACTGAAATCTAGGACCAGGAGACCCAGTTCCCTGGGTTCTCCGGATGGGGGCTACCACCTGCTGCAGCATCTCTTCTCTCACTCCAGGAGATCAGCTTTCGCTGCTCTCTCCTGATGAGGCAGGGGGCCCATACTGTGAGCAGGAGTTCTGGACTCCTTACAGAGCCAGCACAGTACCTGGACTTCAGAAGACCCAGTTCCCCTGGGTGCTCCTGATGAGGGCGGCCACCATATCCCTCTGTTCCAGGAGACCCAGTTCCCCTGGGTTCTCCTCATGGGGGACTGCGCTGGGCGAGCGCTCAGGTGGCCAGAGCCCTCCGCACCGGCCTTCCATCATTTGCGGCCTTTACTTTTACTTGAGGCCGCGGACTTCGGTCAAAGCGTGAAGCCGCCGCCTCTTTTCCCGCCCCGACACGCCTCCTGTATGACAAGAATGACGCGGACAGCGTCATGGCAGGGGCGGGCTGGAGTTACACAGGGGGCGGACTGGAGCCACACAGGGGGCGGGATGGCTTTTCCTGTCGCTTCTCGCTCAATGCGAGATCTCATGCGCGCCGCCTTTTTTTTTACAGCGGCCCGCCCCCTCTCCGCCCATACAAGCCCTGAGCTGTGACTGCGGCACTCAGGGCGTTGTACTGGGGATAAGTACACAGAGGCTGAGGGTGAACCTCATGCAGTACAGCCCCCACATAAGCAATGGCGGCCAATACAAATGAGGTGGCTCAGTGGCTACTACATGTTTCAACTTGTAGTTCTACTATGCACACACTGTGCAGTGGAGACAAGCAGGGCTCCCTCCCTGCTGCAGCCCCACACGCTTTTTCCCCTGCGGCACATGATAACCAGTGGCTCTGTGGCTACTACAGCTCCGCACGCTCCTCCCTGACGCACATAATCACCAGGGGCTCCGCGTACTTCCCCCTACGGCAGCTCCGCACAATACATCTGGAGCCACAGTCAGAAGTTTAGCAGGTTTCTCCTACTACTACAGCTCTCAAGACCCACATTGTGCGGCTGGTGCCCTCAGCGGCCATTACATGAGGGCACAACAGCAGCTGATGCCAGGATCTGGAGCTTAGCAGGCCCACCTACCCCCCTGATGCATCTATCAAGTAGTCGGTGCCATGCTGATAATGGGTTCAGCAGTGTCTCTCCCCCGCTGCAGCCCTCAGGACACATGCCGTGCAGCTGGTGCCCAGCGTCAGGGAATGCAATGGCGTTCCATCCTTACGGCAACTCTCAGGGCACGCAGAGGTATTTCCTCCCTGCTGCAGTTTCCTAAAGGAAACAGCTCTGCAACCATCAGAGGGCTACAGCCTTAAATAGATCCCCTAATATACAGTCTCCGTACAATGGTCTGTCTCCTATAGGGTGATCGAGTCACGTCATCAATCCCTTCCGGCACAAAGGGGCTGAATACCAGTATCCACCTGTCTCACAACTCCTCGAGTGAGGATGCTCCTGACCGCCAGGTTAAACAACTGACCAGATCAGTGTTTACAGCATCAGGGCCTTAACTTCAGTCTGGGCAGAGCAAGCCTTCACGATATTAGCAGCTTGACCATACTATAAGAAGGTCTCTCGAATACTATGGCAGCCCAGACAACTCGAGTTACTCTACAACTGACTACCTGATGCATGCAGCCCTACACGCTGCTAACTGCTCGGCAATCGTGGCCTCCAGTGCCATTCCCATTAGAGTGCCCTTTGGTTACGGAAATGACGAACGGATGTGATCTCTAAGGAGCCCCTCGCGGGTCTTCCATAACTCAGCGGATAGCCCATCATCCGCCGTTAACAACCGGATCCCGTTACCTTCGACAACATTCAGGTCCGGATAAGACAATTCTGCATGGACTCATCACTCCAAACTTGGCTACAAGGAACGTGAAGTATTCCTTGCGTCCATACATATACAGGACGCTTACCTGCTTGTTCCTGTTGCATTTACTGGCAAAAGTGCCTCAGATTTGCAATCCAACGGGAACACTATTATATGTGGCACTCCAGTTCAATTTGCCTGGACCCCATTTGAGTCATGGAAGACATCATGACCACCCTTTACTCCAGGGGTGTCCTCATCATTCCGTAACAGACGCTCTGCTTATAAAAGCACTAATTCTCACGGACTGTGGAACACCGCGTTTTCAACACTGTAGACACTATAAGAAGATAAGAGGGCTGTTTAACCTCCACATTCTCACTCCTGTTCCAACAGTTCAATATATCACAGCATGGTTCAAACTGCCATAGACCAAGGCTCGGGCCTGCGTCCGAGAGCGCACCCCCTTCTTTCGATCTTCTCTGTATTTCACACCTGCCATGCAAGTCCTAGGCAAGATGATGGCAACAATGCAGGCAGTACCCCTTGCTCAGCTGCATCTCAAACCGCTTTCACTCTCCATGCTTACGTCATAGAACAAGAACCTCAATCACTCGACAAGAGTTGTTTTTTTTTTTTTCACCTGTCGTATTTAACCACGCGGTCTCCCCACTGGCGGCTCTGGCCACTCTCTCTGCCGCAAGGACGTTTTTTTCATTCCAAAATGCTGACCACTGCCGCAAACCGGACAGCATGGGGCGTGAGGTACCCCATCACAGGACACACGGCACATGATCTCGCCCAGATCAAGACTGCCTATTAATCTACTGGAGATTAGTGAAATTGCCCTGGCACTGAAGTCCTTCAGCCACCTTTTTTGCCAGACTGTTGCATCTCTATGCAGTCAAATGAGCCACGGCTGTGGCATACGTCAGTCACTAGGGGGAAAACCGCAGTCTTCAGGCAGGATGAAGTTCATCATGTACTTTTCTGAATGGAATACATGACATCAGTGCTTTCAGCCAGCTACATCCGGGTGTAGGCAATCAGCATCGGATTCCTTCAGCCGCAAATGGATAACTTCACGGGAGTGTTTTCGCACCCTCACGTTGTCCCTTGAATCTACCGGTGCTAGAGAACCCTGGATATGGACCTCATGGTATTGCACCTCAGTGCCAAGGTTCCAGCCTTCATGCCCAGGTCCCAGGACCCACAGTCATTAGGAGCACACGCACCAGTCCAGGGTTGGACTCACTTCTGTCTTCCAATCATAGTAGCTGTACCATAGCACTTGTCAGACCGTCCAACCAGACAGTCCAGAACTACTCTGTCAAGACATGTTCTACCATCAGATTCCTCAATTCCGAATTTGACGACGTGGCACTTGAGACCTGGACCTTAACCCAGCTGTTTTTTTTCATTGAATATTTTAGCGATCATGATCGTTAAGACGACACCAGTCTCGTCAAACATATACCATCCCACATGGAAAATCATTTTGGTCTCTTTGGTGTATCTCTAGAGATCATTCACCTTGGCCCTATTCTCTACCAATAATCCTTAGTTTCCTCAAATCAGGCCTAGACTCAGGCCTGTCTTTAGGTTCTCTCAAGGGCAGTTTTCAGCCCCTTCCGCCCTGTTCCAGAAATTTTTCGCTACCATACCTCAAGGAACTTCTTCCTTCTAAAGGTCTGCGTTAACTTCTCCGTGCAACAGGCCACTACACGCGTGAGACCTAAACCTCACGGCTCTAAAAGAACCACCATTTGAGTTCCTGAGGGTATTCACATTAACATCCTCAAAAAGAAAAAAAAGGAGTGTTTTTTCTTTTGGTGGCAATTACTTCTTTCCAGAGTATTGGAATTGGCAGCACTCTCATGTAAATCACCTCTCCTGGTATTCCGTCTTTTTTACAATGGCGGTATACTCCTTCAGCCTGAGTGAAGACATCGCGATGCCATCAGGCACCCACTTCCAGTCCATTGGGTTGGGAAGGCTCTACATATGCAGGACCTCCTCAGGGCCCCACATATCTACGTACCCAAGACAGTACCCCCTTTAGGAAGTTGAATTCTCTCTCCTTCCTTCAAGGGGCAAAAATATGGACATGGCTACTCTAGCGAGATGGATTCGAGCAACCATCTCAGACGCTTATGCCTTCGGCAACCCGCACCTTCCTGCCAGTGTCAGGACACTTTTTCCTATGGTTGGGGAGGTTTCCTGGACCGTCCGGCACCAGATGTTAACACAATAGCGTGTTTGGCAGCCAAACTGGTCTAGCCCACACACGTCTACAAACCACTACAGTGCTCACACTTAGTCCTCGGCCGATGCAGGTCTAGGTAGACGTGTCCTCCAGGTGGCAGCAGCCTTCCTGTAGGCAAATAGTTCTTCGCAGAACATGTTCAGCGTTACTAGTTTCATTGTTTTTCCCACCCAGGGACTGCTTTGGGACGTCCCATGGTCTGTGTCCCTCAATGAGGCGAAGGAGAAAAGGAGATTTTTGTGTACTCACCGTAAAATCCTTTTCGCTTAGCCTCTAATTGGGGGACACAGCACCCACCCTATTGGCCTTTTGGGCCTTTACTGCAGTTCTCATGTTGCTTCTCAACTGTTACATGATTAACAGTTTACACATGTCTGCATGTTTTTAATTACAGGCCGTATTATACTATTATTACGCTGTTAATTTTTCGCTGTTTACGCAAGTGCCTGTTTTTCTTACAGGTCTTGTTATACTATTATGACTCTGTCACTCCTTTACTGTTTACCATGTACCTGTTTAGTTACAGGTCTGGTTACACTGTTATTACATGGTTACTTCCTAACAGTTTACACATGTTGCCTGTTTAGTTACAGGCCAGGTTATACTATTAACAATCGGTTAATTTTTAAGTCTTTACACAAGTACTGGTTGTTTTACACCTTGTTATAATAAGGTTCTCGGTTACCTCTTAACGAGGTACCATGTACTGTTATTGCTATTACCTGTTACACAGTCCTGTTATACTGTAATTGCTCTGCTAACTCTCCTACTGCTTTAGCACAAAACTGGAGAAGCACTTCCTGCTCCAGGGGTGTATACTGCAGAGGAGGAGCCACTTAACTCTTTTGCAGATTCTGCCTAGTGTCGCCTCCTAGTGGACAGCAGCATAACACCCATCGTCTGTGTCCCCCAATTAGAGGCTAAGAGAAAAGGATTTTACGGTGAGTACACAAAAATCTCCTTTTTTTCCTTATAAAAATGACCAGCTTTTCGAGACTCTTGTACTCTCTACAGGCCGTTCCCCTCTTTCTCAGACATTCCGATGTCAACAGGATTATCAAGGCCTTCTCTGTGTTCCTCTGGAGAGGCAGGAGACCGAGGATTAAGGGGCAGATGTTAATGTTCACGCGTGATTGGGGGGGTTGGGAATCCCCAATGTGAGTGGCTATAATTTAGCCTGCCTAGCGAGACACATTATAGACTGGATTAAGCACACTAGTAAACATTCCAACTATGGACTGGAATTGGAGTGGTGTAGTCTGTGGGAGCCGGTGGCTATCCTACACTCTCGAATATCAACCCCTGGGTGAAAAGCTCTGTAATTTTGAGGTACACGAGGGGGGTCTTGAAGGCGATTAGAGAGAAAATGTGATTGTTCTGGAGGGTGTCAAAATATCTTAACCCCTGGCAACACCCCGACTTTCAACAAGGTAGAGGCAACGCCCTTTTTAAATTATGGAGGGGGAGGGGAATTTAATACAGGTGCGGGAGACTAGATGGATGACTGGTGCTGAGGTGTTGGAGAAGTGGCGGCAGGCTCCTATCCATGTATTCCAGTACGAGCAGCTGTGACCACATCTATTCAGACAGCTACGAGATTTACAGAGGGAATGTGAGAACCACTAGCTAGATGAACTTCTGGACAGAGATGTGAATGACATCAATATATCCACAATGTACGACACCCTGAGAGACCACCTAAGGCTGGTTTCACACTGCAGTTTTTCCCCTGATTTGGTTCCATCTGGTTTGTGTGCCAAAACCAGGAGAAAAACCTGCAAAGAAAAACTATAATTGAAAGATTGACACCTGCTCTGAGTTCTGGAGACACTCCTGGTTTTGACACACAAACCGAATGGAACCTGATCAGGGAAAAAACTGCAGTATGAAACCAGTCTTGGGGCCCTTTCACATCAGCGTTTTTTGAAATTCGCGGCAGATGCGGTGAAAAAACAGCATCTGCCGCGATTACCGCATACCGGCTGCACTTGCGGCGCGGTTGCGGTAAACGCCATGCAAAGTATAGGCGTACTTGCGGCAGGTGCGGCAAGTGCGGTTTTGCACTTGCGGCAGGTGCGGCCGCGAAAAAAACCGCGGCTGACCGCGTTTTTTTTCGCGGCCGCACCTGCCGCAAGTGCAAAACCGCACTTGCCGCACCTGCCGCAAGTACGCCTATACTTTGCATGGCGTTTACCGCAACCGCGCCGCAAGTGCAGCCGGTATGCGGTAATCGCGGCAGATGCATTTTTTTCACCGTATCTGCCGCGAATTTCAAAAAACGCTGATGTGAAAGGGCCCTTAGGGGCCTTTCACACTTGCGTTTTTTTCTTGATTTGGAAGATCAGGAAAACACCTGATTCTTACAGGATTTATTTTTTTTTTGTCCATTCTCTTTAATGATTTCAGGAAAAAACATGAAGCAACAACATTCTACCTGACAAAATTAAAGTGAATGAGCAAAATACTGTAAGAATCAGGTTTTGCCTGATCTTCCAATTCACGAAAAAACCGCAATTGTGAAAGGCCCCTTATACCTTCGGGCCCAAGCAATATCTTTAAAAAGTGGGAGGTGCAGGGGCAGGACACAGAGATATAGGACACAATTCACAAGAGAAGCAGAAGAACATAATAAATGAGAGGTGGAGAGACACACACTTTCAGGTGATGCATAGGGCCATGTTGGGATTCAATATTCCAGGGAATGCTAAACACACCAACAGAATACAGGCATGCTTCGAAATGTGGGGAGGGGACGTCGGACATGTTTCATGGCGATCTGGGAATGTAGAGAGGTGTTGCGAGCATAGGGTGCAGTGATTGACACTTGAACCATTGCAAGCTCAGGCTAGACTATAACACATGGATCTTTTACTCAATGGGGGAACTCCATCTAGGCAAAGATCAAAGGAAAATGATCCACTTAACTGCAGTACTCTTCAAGAGACTGTTACCACGCCACTGGCTTAGATAATAATAATTATATTTATTCACTTATATAGCGTTATTAATTCCATAGCACTTTACATACATTTGTAACACTGTCCCCATTGGGGCTCACAATCTAAACAATATAAGGCAGTTCCAACTCTTCCTGAACTTACAAGTGAGATAAAAGGGTCACTGTTAATGGAAAAGGTCAAGGCAGAAGGGGATAGAGATAAAAAATCATCCAAATTTTTCACGAAGTGGTGGCCTTTTATCACTTCGCAGCTTTCCAGGGAAGAGATCCAACGTTTGGTCTTCCCCTTGAGAACATACGGAGTGGGTAGCGAGGGGGTGGCTTCAGCAACCACAGTGCAATAGCGTTTACCTGTCCCCGCATAACAGGTATCTGAATATTAATGATGAACTGAGCAACTGAAAATAACCAACATGCCCAATTTTCCAGGAATGGAGGGGGTTTTTGATGTTCTGATGTTGAGTGAAAAACATAGTTTTCTATCTGTCATTTGAAAGACAATGTAAAGTAATATACATATTGTGCAGCTGATTTGTGATGGATATGGATTTTGATGTTATTGGTTTTGTTATATATTGTGAAAATTCTAATAAAAATGATGTGTTGAAAATTAAAAAAAAATCTGTAACTGTCAGGCTTATACACAAACACCTCTCTTTTACAGGTTTATTTTTTTCATTATTATTAAGTTTTCTGATTTTCATGTCTCAGTAATCCAGTTCAAGACCCAGGCAATTTTGTCCATTCCTGACAATACACATGCATATTCTTGTTTTGTATCTTTTTATACATGCAGTTTAATGAGCTGTAATTTTTGTTGCATATAATTATGTAGGGCCTAATCTCTTTGTTTTAGGCCTCCTATTTTTTCACATTCTTTCATTGATGATTTTCCCTGTAACAGAGGGTGAAATATTGGTCCCAGTTAAGGTGTAACCGCCATTTAAATTTTTATTTAACAATAATGTACAGCACGAGATGCTAATAAACTTTCAAATTATATTTTAAAGCAAAATCATGTGGAAAACCGTTCATAAACCTTCCACACTAGACTGTGTCTGAAGCAGATATATGTTCATTCTCAGTCAGATCCGTCTTCACAGTGAATACAGCCACACAACTATATAAGGGAGGAGGCGGGGCCTACACTGTATGCGAGTATCTGAATGCAGCTGATGAGGTGACAATGTATCATTACTTCAGGCTGGGGGACAGTGCTAAGCAATGTCAGAATCAGTGCAAACTCCTCTGTCTTTTCCTTGGACAAGCTTTTCTGATCTGTCATCTGGCTCCTCCGCAGGCTCCCCACACAACTCAGAATCTCTCTTGCCCTTTCTCTGCTGTCACAATCGCACTTCTCACTGTTAGCTGCTGGCCATGCCCACAAAGCCGTAAAATGTAGTTTTTAAAAGTGCACAAAAAAGTTGAGAAAATGTCATATGGCACAAAAAAAGCATTATCTTAGCTGCTATTTGATCCATCAGTAACAACCAGTGCAGTATTATTTTTTTCAATGAAATGACATTTACACGTTAAATGGAACCTGTCAGCTCAATTTAGCCCCCTATTCTACCACTGTCTGTCCCTGCAACTTGCTAGCTCATCCCTAACCTCCCTCTCTGACCTAAGACTGCACTATAAAGCTTGGGAAAAATGATTTAATAACTTACATCCAATCTACATCCATAGACTGGAATGGGCGGTCTACAGGGCTCCATTCTCCCTCCTTGCAAGATCTTAGCACACCCCCTGAGCGTCATCATTCTGTCAGTTCCTATCTGTTGCATTGTGGGGGCATATCAGGTGTACGGTCCGCTCCGACACCTATTGAAGCCAGCCCATATTCCTGATAAGATCCCACAATGCACCAAACCAGAACGGACATCCAGGTGCAAGTTATACTGTAAGTTGGAGGTGGGAATTTCAACACAGGCGACGGAATGATGATGCCCAGCGTGGCGTGCTAAGAGCCTGCGAGGAGGGGAGAATGGAGCCCTGGAGACCGTCCATTCCAGTCTATGGGTGTAGACTGTATGTAAGTTATTAAATCATTTTTCAGAAGCTTTATAGTGCAGTTTTAAGTCAGAGAGGGATGGTTAGGGATGTGCTAGCAAGGTGTAGGACAAGTAGTGGTAGGGTAGGGGGCTAAATCGAGCTGACACATTCCCTTTAAAGGTAAAATTCCACTTACTTCGCGCATAGCAAAGCTAATCTGGGCCTCCTAGAATCCAGCAGTAGACAGTCTCTAGTCTGGCTGTGTCTGCAACTGGCTTCCCACTCCCTTAGTTGCTATAAAATGCAGCGACTCTGATGGTGGGTTTACACACACCAATTTATCTGTTCAATACTGAACAGATCTCTGGTGCAGTGAAATCATGGACACATTGTATCATTTGTACACAGCCACAAATGGAACTATTGTCCATGATTTCACTGCAACCAAGATCTGTTCAGATTTGAACAATAAATTGGTGTGTTAAACCCACCATTAGGCTGGTTTCACACTGCAGTTTTTTCCTGATCAGGTTCAATCCGTTTGTGTGCCAAAACCAGGAGAGGAACTTGCCGAGAAATCTATAATTGAAAGATTGACACCTGTTCTGAGTTTTGGAGACACTCTGATTTTGGAACACAAACCGATTGAAGCTGATCAGGAAAAAAACTGCAGTCTGAAACCAGACTTAGCACATCACTGCAGAGTAAACATCCAGACAATCCACAGTATAACTACTTCTGGATCACCCATAGACTTTAGTGACTCCTAATAGTTTTCTTATCTTTTTTCCTCTCTAGGTTCCACTCATATTATTACTCCCAATAAAATGTTGGATGATGTGAAGAACCTCACGAAACCTCAAGTCACAAAAGAGGTTTTTACTATAATGGAATAAAAACGGTTAACTTCATTTTTCAGACTATTTCATACAAGAAAACCTGTCAGTACAGGGAGTTATACATGTGTATAGATGTCAGGCATTTCCTGCAATTGTGTGGCCTTATGCAATAATTATACCTACAAACTGGAAAGAAATAAAATCTAAAATACATTTTCTCTATTAAATAACCACTGATGCTCTCACCATGGCACTGAAATGTATCCTTTTGTATCTCAAGGTTTTACAGTTCTGGTTTTATTACATTAAGAGGTGCCTCTATTATATACTGTATATGTAATTAGGTGTTTTCTGAGATATGGAGTATACTGTAATTCCATGTTTTGACAAATTAGTTCTGAAATGTCTAAAATTATGTGTAGATAAGTCTTGTGAATTTTTAATTTTGCAGTTGGTGTAACCTTTCCTCCCAGTGTGCTCCACTTCCTGCCAGTTTTCAGCAGCAGTACATCTGTGTGCTCCACTTCTGCTGCTTTCATGGGTTTTTCCAGTCAGATCATGATACATCTGGTTGTTGGCTCCACTTGTCTGCCCGCTTTCAGTGGCGGTACATCTGTGTGCGCCACTTCAGTTATTACACCAGTGATTGAAGGGGTACATCTGTGTTCTCCACTTCTGCCGTTTCCAGTTGCAGTACATCTGTGTCTCCACTTCTGCTCGCCAGCTATTACATGCGTGCATCTGGGTTTCGCCACTTTCCATTTATTCCAGCGGTGTACATCAGTGTGCTCCACTTCCTGCCACTTCCAGCGGTGTTACATCTGTGTGCTCCACTTCCTGCGGTTTCCAGCTGTGGTACATCAGTGTGCTCCACTTCCTGCCGTTTCCAGCGGTGGTACATCTTGTGTGCTCCACTCTTCACAACGTTTGCCTTTGTTTAGCAGTTTTACATTTGCCGTGTAGAGGGCTTGTAATATAATCTAAAAAGAGTCAAGTTAATTTCATTTTCAACAGTTATTTTATGTTTAACCAGGCACTAATGAAAAAGGGAACACGTCGCTGTATTTATTGAACTAAACATGGTTTATTAAAGACAAATGTAATATTACTTATGAAATAAAGATATTTTAACTGTATAAGTCTACAGGCTGTGATAATTTCTTTTTCTTTTCTTTTTGAACAGTGCAGCAATGTTGTAGTTGGGGAAGCAATTACTTACTGTGAAGAGTTAATCTGACAATGGTATTATGTCCTTTGAGAGAAGTCCATGTGTGAAGGGGTAGCATGACATTCCTGTGACTGACTTCATTTGCGCCAGGCTTTCTTTTGCAGGTTTTCTGTAAGGCTATTAGGCCTGTATAGGAGAACCCAGCAGTACAATTTACCTGCACATGGAAGCTGTTAGCCTAATGTACATTCAG